>CM035846.1:43101249-43590348 GCA_020510985.1 Pholidichthys leucotaenia | reverse complement strand
TTTTGGCATTAAGCAAACTGAGGTCTATGAATGTTCTTTCACTTTTATTAAAATTATGCTTTTCTGGGTACAGACCCAACAAAAACAGTTTAGGATTCAATATGATTTGTTTTGAGATTATTTTTTCAATTGTTACCCTCACCTCTTCCCAAAACATTCTTATTAATCTACATTCCCATAAACAATGAAATAGGGTTCCTTTACTTTCCATGCATTTTGTGCATGTATCTGGTATATTTTTGTTATATCTATTTAACTCCTCCGGTGTAACATACATCCGCATTAACCATTTGAAATGTATCAATTTAAGGCGTGCATTTATTGATTTGGTTTGAGCTTCTGTACAAGCCAATTCCCATTGTTCCTCTGAAATTTCAATTTGCAGATCTTCTTTCCAGTAGTTTAATCTTTTCAGTGAATTTTCACTTGAAGATAGTGTCAATGAGTTATAAAACTCTGAAATAATACCCTTTCTTTTACTATCTTTCATCATCATTTTTTCCAAGGATGAATAAATAGGTCGAGTGAGAGCTTTATTTTGATTTGATCGAATAAAGTTTCTAAGTTGAAGATATTTAAAAAAATGTGTTCTATTGAGATTAAATTTGATCCTCAGCTCTTCAAAAGACATTATGTTGTCTGCACCTGGCAAATATAAATCCTGAATCTTTTGTATCCCAAAACATTCTTATTAATCTACATTCCCATAAACAATGAAATAGGGTTCCTTTACTTTCCATGCATTTTGTGCATGTATCTGGTATATTTTTGTTATATCTATTTAACTCCTCCGGTGTAACATACATCCGCATTAACCATTTGAAATGTATCAATTTAAGGCGTGCATTTATTGATTTGGTTTGAGCTTCTGTACAAGCCAATTCCCATTGTTCCTCTGAAATTTCAATTTGCAGATCTTCTTTCCAGTAGTTTAATCTTTTCAGTGAATTTTCACTTGAAGATAGTGTCAATGAGTTATAAAACTCTGAAATAATACCCTTTCTTTTACTATCTTTCATCATCATTTTTTCCAAGGATGAATAAATAGGTCGAGTGAGAGCTTTATTTTGATTTGATCGAATAAAGTTTCTAAGTTGAAGATATTTAAAAAAATGTGTTCTATTGAGATTAAATTTGATCCTCAGCTCTTCAAAAGACATTATGTTGTCTGCACATGGCAAATATAAATCCTGAATCTTTTGTATCCCTTTTAAATTCCATACTTTAAATACAGCGTCCGCTCTCCCTGGTTTAAAATATTGATTACCCCATATTGGACTAAATTGTGACAATAACTGTGGTTCTTTTAAATAGTTTTTAGCTTCACACCATATTTTGATCATATGCTTTACAAATGGATTTTTAACTTGTTTTTGTAATTTTTTTGCCGAATCTGAGTATATGAATATGGGAAGAGGTAAAGGTAAATTGTATGATTCCATTTCAGTCCAGTGAGGGAGATCATTTGATGAAAAATAATATGTCATAGACCTCAGTTGTGCCGACCAATAATACAACATAAAATTTGGACATTTCAGACCTCCACGATCAAATGGTAAATATAATAAAGACAGACGTAATCTAGCCCTCCTGTTGTTCCATATAAATTCCACTAACTTTTTTTTTATTCTTGAGAATAGATCTAAAGGTGGTGATAAGGGAATGTATTGAAATAAATAAAGTATTTTAGGTAAAATATTACTTTTAAGTATATTGATTCTCCCGATCATCGACATTGGTAGTGACATCCATCTCTGAGTTAACTCATTGATATCTGACATTAAGGCTTCATAGTTGACACTGGCGACTGATTCTAGCTTAGGCATAATTTGGATTCCTAAATATTTAAACTGATTTACAACATTGAATTGATTTACCTCAGGGGCTGGGTAATTTCTCTGGGTCTCATTTAGCATTAATATTGAAGATTTAGTTTTATTTATTTTATATCCTGATATTTCCCCAAAATTCTTTATTAAATTCAACAAGGTTGGAATTGATTTTTTTAGATTCGACATAAACAAAATTATATCATCGGCGTACAGGGAGATTTTATGTTCTGTTGGTCCAACTTTAATTCCATATATTTGTGAATGTAAACGTATCGCTATCGCTAAAGGTTCAATTGCCATAGTAAACAGTAAAGGTGAAAGTGGACAGCCTTGTCGACATCCTCTATTGATTTTTATTGGTTTTGAAATATTGTTATTTGTTAGGATTTCTGCTGTAGCATTATTGTATATTATTTGAACCCATTTTATGAAATTATTTCCAAGTCCAAACCTTTGTAGGACTTCAAAAAGAAAGGGCCATTCAACTCTATCAAAGGCCTTTTCGGCGTCCAATGATAGGAGAGCTGTATCCGGTGCTTCTTTATTAAAATAAATAATATTAAATAGTCTTCTTACATTATGGAAGCCTTGTCTACCCTTTATAAAGCCATTCTGATCTCGATTAATAATATTTGGTAAAATTTCTTGTATTCGTCTTGCTAAAATTTTACAGATTATCTTAAGGTCGGCGTTTAATAGGCTTATTGGTCTCATATTTTCACATTTATTAGAGGGCTTACCTGGTTTTGGCAACAGTATAATTAAGGCATTATTTATGTATGATGGTAAATTATTATTTTGAAATGCTTCTAAAACCATTTCCAAAAAAGGTTTTATTAATTTATTCTTAAATTTTTTATAAAGGTCAACTGGAAGACCATCTGGTCCTGCACTTTTTCCTGATTTCATATTATCAATGGCTAGCCCTACTTCTTCTTGACTATGGTTGTTGTTGTTGTTTTTATTACACAATTTTTTTTTTGTTATTGTTCTTTTTAATTTTTAAATTACTTCTGTGTTAGTGTCTGATTGTTTGTGTCATGTTTGTAAAAAAAAAAGTTCAATAAAAAATATTGTGGAAAAAAAAGTACAATTATGAGAAAAAAGTTGCAAATTTAAAAGAAAAATGTTGCAAATTTATGAAAAGTTTCAGATTTACACGATAAAAAGTTGTAAATTTATGAATTTTTTTTGCAAATTTAAAAGAAAAAAAAAGCCACAATTTGATTAAAAAGAGATGCAACTTTACAACAAAAAAGTAGCAAATTTATGAGAAAAAAGTTGCAGATTTATGATGAAAAAGTAGTGAATTTACAAGAAAAAATACCAAATTCATGAGAAAAAAAGGTGCATCTTTACAAGAGGAAAATTGAAACTTTAAAAGAAAAAAGTTGCAAATTTATAAAACAAGTTTCAGATTTACAAGAAAAAAAAGTTGCAGGTTTACAAGGAAAAAAGTTGTAAATTTATGAGAAAAAAACCTGCCGATTTAAAAGAAAAAAGGTGCAACATTATGAGAAAAAAGTTGTAGAGTTACAAGAAAAAAAGTTGCAAATTGACAATTTTTTTTTTCAAATTTAAAAGAAAAAAGCCACAATTTGATTAAAAAAGTTGCAACCTTACAACAAAAAGTAATAAAATTATGAGGAAAAAATTTTGCTGATTTATGAAGAAAAAGTAGTGAATTTACGAAAAAAAAAATAGCAAATTCATGAGGAAAAAGTTGCATCTTTATATAAGAAAACTGAAAATTTAAAAGAAAAAAGATGCAAATTTATGAGGAAAAAAATTGCTGATTTAAAAGAAAAAAGATAAAAGCTGCAGATTTACAAGAAAATAGCAAATTTATGAAAAAAATGCTACAAATTTAAAAGAAAAAAGCCAGTATTTGATTAAAAAGTTGCAGTTTTTTCACTTCCGGTTATGGCTGCCACGTAGGACGGACGTGTCTCGCTCTGCTCTGCTCCTGGAGAAAAAAAATCGGCAAATAACTCTCTCATTTGGGACAGAACGTATCCCAGCATTTGGGCGAGGATATGTCGGCGAAGCCTAAGGCTGGAAAACCAGGAAAAGGAAAAAGCGAGCCGCCGAAACAGTCCAAATTAACGGACTTTCAGGTCTGTGACGCAGCAAACAAAACTCCATATATGGCGGAGGAAGCTGGCGGCGGTGCGATGTTTGCGGGGAATGGCGCAGATGCGCTGATGGCTGCCATGAGTTCAATGAGAGCGGACTTTTCCTCTAGATTTGATGGGATTATGACAGCGTTGGAAGGAATAAGAAAGGAATTGGGTGACTGTGTAGAACGAACGGCGCAGATGGAGCTCCGTCTCGCTAGTGCTGAAGATGACGTCACCCGTCTTCAATTAAAGGTGCGCACTTTGGAAAAAAAAAAAAAATCTCTGGAAGATAATATTTTGGATTTGGAATCTCGGTCGAGACAGAATAATTTGAGGCTGGTGGGTCTTCCAGAGGAATCAGAAGGTCGGGACGTATGTTCCTTTCTGGAAAAGTGGATTCCGGAGGTGCTGGGCAGCGAGGAGTTGCAATCAGCAGTGGTTCTGGAAAAAGCACATCGTATTGGCCCACGGAGAGATAAGGGACCGCCGAGGACCTTAATTATGAAGTTTCTTAGCAACAGAGACAGGATGAAGATCTTCAACGCTGCACGTGCTAAAGGAGAGATTAAACACCAGGACCAGCAGGTGCGGTTCTACCCAGATTTGGCCACAGGAATCCAGCAATTGAGGAAGCAGTTTGATCCCGTACGTAAGGAGCTGCGCAACCTTGGGATTCGTCATGGTGTAATCTATCCTGCGAGACTGCTGACCACGTATGAGGGCAGAACCCACATTTTCAAGACCCCAGAGGAGGCGCAGGAGTTCATCAAGAAGATCAAAGAAGAAGAGACTGGTGGGAGCTAAGCATGAACAAAATATAAGGTAGAATAATTAAGCATTTGCACAGGCATCTGACTGACTTGAAGTAAATAGTAAGCTTACAAAATATAGATTGTATTATATATTAAAAAAACAAAACAAAAACAAAACAAACAAAAAAAAAAACTATGATGTACAAAGTTGTTAAAATTTTGGAGTTAAGTTGGAAAACTACAGAGGAGAGTTAATGTTACGTCATTAAAAGCAGTAGAGTTAGGGTGATTGGGAGGATGAAGAAGGAGTGGCTTAGGCTGTTCCCCGTGGGTGTGGAACAGTCGATGGCTATATCGGGAGACAGAATTTTTCTTTTGATTTTGGGGGGTTTGCCACAAGTGTGGGAAGGGGAAATTTGTTTGTGTGTAGTTTGTAGGATGAATGTTCAACCACTCATGTTTTTGCTTCTCTGTATGAGCATGTTTACACTGCAAGGTAATCCCAAACTCTCTATTGATCATGGACCAAAGTGTTAATCTTAATTTAACTTCATGGAATTGCAGAGGTCTACAAAATTTAAAAAAACTTAAACAAGTTATGAATAAAATAAAGGACATGGGTTCAAGAATTGTGTTTTTACAAGAAACTCATCTGATAGAGGAGGATGTTAAAAGAATTAGGAGTAGATGGCAGGGAAGTGTATTCACCTCTTCATTTTCATCCCGAGCCAGGGGAGTTATGACTCTCATTCATAAATCAGTTCCTTTTCAGGTGAAAAATGTAATTGGAGACAAATTTGGAAGATATGTAATCATTCAAGGTTCTTTGCTATTAGAAAATATAAATCTTGTGAACTTATATGGTCCCAATATAGATGATCAGAAGTTCTTTGCTAATTTATTTCTCATCTTATCATCACTTACAGGGCAACATATAATAGCAGGGGATTTTAATTGTACATTGAATCCAGGTGTGGATAGATCAACAGGACTGGATTGTACGCACATTGGATGTAGGATGACTATTAATCATTTAATGAAAGAATTGAGATTGTTAGATATATGGAGAGAAATGAAACCACAAGTTAAAGCCTATTCTTGTTATTCCAGTACCTACAAGACATTCTCACGTATTGATTATTTTTTGATTTCCACAGAATTAAGGTCCAAGATTCAAAACTGCTTTTATGATAACATCGTGATTTCTGATCATGCACCCTGTTGTCTAATATATGTAGATAAAAAATTGACAAAGGAATCAGGTAGATGGCAATTTCAGCATAAATGGCTTCAGGATGAGGAATTTGTCAAGTATATAGAAAAACAGATAGACGAGTTCTTTGACATCAATACTACACAAACATCAGCATGTGTAAAGTGGGAGGCTTTCAAAGCTTTTATTAGGGGACATATTATTAGTTATACAGGATCAAAATCTAAGAAGACTCGAGAGGAGAGAGCTAAATTGGAACATAAAATAAAAAGTCTTCAGGAAAAAGTGTATGCAGGAAGTGACCCAAGGTTGGAGAATGAATTACTGATTTTGAGAGCTGAATACGACAAAAAATCAGCGAATAGAGCTGCCTCGAGTCTTCTAAGATTGAAACAATCTTTTTATGAACAAGGTGAAAAATCAGGAAAATTATTAGCATGGCAGATTAAACAATTGGAAATTAAAACACCAATTACCAGTATTATAAGTAATGGACAGGTAGTTATAGATCCTTTAGAAATTAATAGAGCCTTTAGAGATTACTATGAAAAATTATATGATACCAAAAATGAACCTGATTTAACAAAACTAAATGGGTTTTTGAACGAACTATCTATACCGTGTATTCCAAATGAAAACAGGGAGATATTGGAGTCTAAAATTAGTCAAGAAGAAGTTGGGCTAGCCATTGATAATATGAAATCAGGAAAAAGTGCAGGACCAGATGGTCTTCCAGTTGACCTTTATAAAAAATTTAAGAATAAATTAATAAAACCTTTTTTGGAAATGGTTTTAGAAGCATTTCAAAATAATAATTTACCATCATACATAAATAATGCCTTAATTATACTGTTGCCAAAACCAGGTAAGCCCTCTAATAAATGTGAAAATATGAGACCAATAAGCCTATTAAACGCCGACCTTAAGATAATCTGTAAAATTTTAGCAAGACGAATACAAGAAATTTTACCAAATATTATTAATCGAGATCAGAATGGCTTTATAAAGGGTAGACAAGGCTTCCATAATGTAAGAAGACTATTTAATATTATTTATTTTAATAAAGAAGCACCGGATACAGCTCTCCTATCATTGGACGCCGAAAAGGCCTTTGATAGAGTTGAATGGCCCTTTCTTTTTGAAGTCCTACAAAGGTTTGGACTTGGAAATAATTTCATAAAATGGGTTCAAATAATATACAATAATGCTACAGCAGAAATCCTAACAAATAACAATATTTCAAAACCAATAAAAATCAATAGAGGATGTCGACAAGGCTGTCCACTTTCACCTTTACTGTTTACTATGGCAATTGAACCTTTAGCGATAGCGATACGTTTACATTCACAAATATATGGAATTAAAGTTGGACCAACAGAACATAAAATCTCCCTGTACGCCGATGATATAATTTTGTTTATGTCGAATCTAAAAAAATCAATTCCAACCTTGTTGAATTTAATAAAGAATTTTGGGGAAATATCAGGATATAAAATAAATAAAACTAAATCTTCAATATTAATGCTAAATGAGACCCAGAGAAATTACCCAGCCCCTGAGGTAAATCAATTCAGTGTTGTAAATCAGTTTAAATATTTAGGAATCCAAATTATGCCTAAGCTAGAATCAGTCGCCAGTGTCAACTATGAAGCCTTAATGTCAGATATCAATGAGTTAACTCAGAGATGGATGTCACTACCAATGTCGATGATCGGGAGAATCAATATACTTAAAAGTAATATTTTACCTAAAATACTTTATTTATTTCAATACATTCCCTTATCACCACCTTTAGATCTATTCTCAAGAATAAAAAAAAAGTTAGTGGAATTTATATGGAACAACAGGAGGGCTAGATTACGTTTGTCTTTATTATATTTACCATTTGATCGTGGAGGTCTGAAATGTCCAAATTTTATGTTGTACTATTGGTCGGCACAACTGAGGTCTATGACATATTATTTTTCATCAAATGATCTCCCTCACTGGACTGAAATGGAATCATACAATTTACCTTTACCTCTTCCCATATTCATATACTCAGATTCGGCAAAAAAATTACAAAAACAAGTTAAAAATCCATTTGTAAAGCATATGATCAAAATATGGTGTGAAGCTAAAAACTATTTAAAAGAACCACAGTTATTGTCACAATTTAGTCCAATATGGGGTAATCAATATTTTAAACCAGGGAGAGCGGACGCTGTATTTAAAGTATGGAATTTAAAAGGGATACAAAAGATTCAGGATTTATATTTGCCATGTGCAGACAACATAATGTCTTTTGAAGAGCTGAGGATCAAATTTAATCTCAATAGAACACATTTTTTTAAATATCTTCAACTTAGAAACTTTATTCGATCAAATCAAAATAAAGCTCTCACTCGACCTATTTATTCATCCTTGGAAAAAATGATGATGAAAGATAGTAAAAGAAAGGGTATTATTTCAGAGTTTTATAACTCATTGACACTATCTTCAAGTGAAAATTCACTGAAAAGATTAAACTACTGGAAAGAAGATCTGCAAATTGAAATTTCAGAGGAACAATGGGAATTGGCTTGTACAGAAGCTCAAACCAAATCAATAAATGCACGCCTTAAATTGATACATTTCAAATGGTTAATGCGGATGTATGTTACACCGGAGGAGTTAAATAGATATAACAAAAATATACCAGATACATGCACAAAATGCATGGAAAGTAAAGGAACCCTATTTCATTGTTTATGGGAATGTAGATTAATAAGAATGTTTTGGGAGGAGGTGAGGGTAACAATTGAAAAAATAATCTCAAAACAAATCATATTGAATCCTAAACTGTTTTTGTTGGGTCTGTACCCAGAAAAGCATAATTTCAATAAAAGTGAAAGAACATTCATAGACCTCAGTTTGCTTAATGCCAAAAAATGTATTGCACTATTATGGAAAAAGACTCATAGACCAGATGTGACTCAGTGGTTAAGACAGATGTTAACAAACCTTCCATTAGAAAGAATAACATATATACTGAAATCAAAGGAAATTGTGTTTGAGAATATATGGAGACCTTTTATTGATTATGTAAAAAATTTAAACATAACTCTTGAAGAAGAAGGTGAATGATGTGTGTGGACCTTGTAAATTCCAAACTGGTGAACATAATATGTATACTAATGTATTGGATTGTCTAGACTAAACAGAGGAGCATTGTTGAAGACTTGATTTTGTTGGTGGTTGTTGGTGTTTTTAGGGTATTTTTTTTTTTGTAGTACTTTAGTGTTAGTGTTTGATTGTTTGTATCATGTTTGTTAAAAAAAAAAAAAAGGTTCAATAAAGATATTGTGGAAAAAAAAAAGTTGCAGTTTTACAACAAAAAAGCAGCAAATTTATGAGAAAAAGTTGCAGATTTACAAGAAAAAAGTTGCAAATTTACAAGAAATGTTCCAATTATGTAAGCTTTTTATTTTTTTGCATTTAGCATTGGTGCTTCAAAGTCTTATGTAACATGATATTAGTAAAGGTTTATTATGATATGGGGGGGGGGGGGGCTCTCTGTTTGTCCAGGTTGGGTGGGGACAGGTTTTTATGATGTTAAAATTTAAAACCATGTCAAATGTTTTCCAAAATGTTCCCACCTGTAATGTGACCTGTTAGACCAGAATAAATGTTGAAAATGCACAGAGAAACCTGCCTAGAAAGAAACCACAAATTTACAAGAATAAAAACAGAAATTTGCACAAAAAAAATCTGCAAATTGGTGAGAAAAATATGAGCAAAAACATGACATATTTTACACATAAAGCTTGCAGAATTACAGGACAAAAGATGTGATTGTTATGATTCCCTCCTGCGCTTTTACGCAGCGCACAGAGGAAGGAATTAAAACCCACATGCAGGAGATAGTTGTGCGTATTTTAATGACAGGATGTGATTCAACAGTACAAAATAACAGGTGAGTAGTTTGGGATACACAGGGAAGTCCTCCAGGACGCGCTACAGAACAGGTGAGTAAAACACAGGGAAAATGCTCCGTGGCAGAGGAGGAACGGATAAAGTGCCTGGGGAAGGAACCGCCAGACAGAACTGGACGGCAGGGGCGAAACAGTTTGTACTCACACAGCTGGAGCAGTCCGAGTTAGTCCGAGCAATATCCAAAAACCAAACTGTAGGAAAAGATCAATGCCACCCAGAGTGATGCAGTACCACGAACAGCAGGCAGGGCATCTAATCATGGGTAGTGGATAACAAACACTGAGTGGAACAGACACAGTTTAGGACAATGATCCGGGAATTTCCTCCAGCAAATACAGGGCTTAAATAATGTCAAACCTAATGAGGCGAGAGATTGCCGGTGTGAGCGATGAGAGTGAGTGTGTAGAAGTGTGTGGAAGTGGAAACAGGTGTGTGAGCATGTGAGTAAGACTGAGTGGGTGTATGTGTGTAAGAGTGTGCATGAGAGGAATGTATATGAGTGTGTGCGTGAACAGAGGGGTGAAAACCAATAATGACAAACAGCTGACACTCCTGACTGGAGAGGGAGGCGCGGCTGAACTGTCAGGAAGCCGAGCAAACCTCAGCCACCACATCACCCAGTTCATGACAGTGATACAAAACTAAAAGAAGTCACACCTTTAGGCGAGAAAAAAATACATATTTAACAGGGAAAATATATATAAGTCAACAGTTTGAGACTTTAACATCATGCAAAGTTTTACTGAAATAGCTCCCAGTATTCAAAGCGCCCTGGTGTAGAGGGAATCGCACACGGACCTTGTCGGGGCCGAGGAGGACCCAGCAGAAGCTCCACGCCTGTGCGGAGGCCTGGGCCTGGGTCAGCCACTTCTGGGCCACGGTCTTATTCTCCATGTCTGGATCAAAGTAGAGCTGATAGAGAGCCTGGAGGAAACAAGACGGGGACATGGGGGGAGAACTGATGAGGAGATTCGGACAAGAGTAAAGAACATCACCACTGGGCAGGGTGCACAGCTCAGTCCACCAGCAGAGCCGTTTCTGGCTATAAAGCAGAGTACACAACTGCTATGGGCCCCCTCCTACATTTGCACATTTTTTTTCTTATTAATTTGTGGCATTTTTCTTATAAATTTGCTAATTTTATGTTGTAGATTTGCAACTTCTTGTAAATTTGTGATTTTTTTCTTCTAATTTATGATGTTTTTCTAACAAATCCAAAACTTTTTTTCTCACACATTTGTGACTTTTTTTTGTAAATTTGCAACTTTTCTCATAGATTTGCCAATTTCTTCATCATAAATTAATCACATTTTTTTCTTAATTTTCAACATTTTTCTTCTAAATTTTGAAGTTGTTTCTAATAAATTTGCTGTTTTTTCTTTGAAATGTAATTTTTTTTTCATAAATTTGCTATTTTTTCTTGTAAATTTGCATAAAACCATTGGGTATTGCTGCTGCTGATTGTGGTCAAGCTCTTTGTAACTGGAACTCAAACCTAATCTACCTTCTCCTCCTCTTTCCCCAGGTTTCTGCCATCTCAGCAGTGTGTCCCCGGGATTGCAGCGCGCACACCTGCAATCATCATTCCATCAGCGGCTCTCCTACTCCACCCGGTCTGTCCTGTCCTCTGCTCCATCCTGTCACCTCTCCCTTCTCCAGCTCCTCCTGCCAGCTCTGCCCTGCTTGATCCTTTACCTGCTGTCGTTGGGTTTCACTGTCGGGTCCTCTGCTCATTTCAGTAAGATTTCCCCAGCACACACTTCTCTATCCCAGTATCATCAGCAGCCTCTAACCAGCTCTCTTTCTCTCCTCTCTCTCTAGGCTGTGTGTTCCTCGGCGTGTGTGTGGTGTACCAATATGGCGTCCAAGCACACCCTGGTGTAGCGGGGGTGACGGCCCGCCTTTCCGGTTCTTCCGTCACCCGGGGTATAAAGGGCTGATGCGGAAGAGGCTCATCCTCTTTCGCCGTTGACCCCTTGGCTGTACGGAGCACCTGTGTTGTGGTTCATAATCATAATAAAGCAGCGTTCAACTGCACCCTCAGCCTCCAACTTGTCTACCAGATTACGGACATAACATTTGGCGATGAGGTAAAAGATATGAAGTGAGCTGTTTCTGATTTTCGGCCATTTTTGGAGGTTCCGGGTGAGCCGCCAGTCCCCTGGGCTAGGCGGTACGCGGCTTTCCAGAATTTTCTGGTGGCCCTTAACCTCAGTGAGCTCAAGAAATCGTGTGCGAGAGCAATCCTGGTTCATAGTCTTGGTATGGAGGGTCAAAGGATCCTTGGCACGCTAGGAGAGGCTGATAGTTTTGAAGATGTACTGGAGTTAATGGCGCGCTACTTTCATGCCCCAGAATATGTCATAGTCCAGAGGATACTGTTTAGGCAGCGCCACCAGCAGACGGGAGAGTCGGTACAGCGCTATGTTGCAGACCTATGTCAGCTGGCAGGGGAGTGAAAATTTGGAGCCCTGGAGGAGGAGATGGTCCGTGATCAACTGGCCGAGCACACTCGTTCTGCGGCACGCTTGAAGCTCCTGACCTATCCGGGTGAACTGACGTTAGCCACAGCTGTTGAAATAGTACAGCAGTTTGAGGCAGCGGAAAATTTATCTAAAGACCTCTGTGAGAGAAGCACGTCGATGCGCGAGGAACCATGTTTGAAGGCGCTGGCTGTGGACTCGGACAGCAAAGACGGCGTGGATGAAGAGGAATACGCTGCCGCTGTAAGAATTAGGTCCGCCCCGGGAACACCAAGATGTTATGGCTGCGGGTCCACCAGGCACCGTTACAAAGCAAGAGAGTGTCCGGCGAAGCGCAAATGCTGTGACAGGTGTGGTCTACGGCACCATTTTGCCAGGGCCTGCAAGAATTTTAAGCGAGGGGACCGAAGACAGAAGACGGACTTCCCCGCAGCGACTCCTACATTTATTCATACCGTCTCTCTGAGCACAGACGGGCGAATTTACTGTGACGTTTTGCTGGACAGCGTGGAAGTGCCGTTGTTGGTAGACATGGGATCAGCAATATCCCTGTTGAACTGGCCCACTGTGAGGAGTCGGTTCCCGCATTACCATGTGAGAGGACTGTCGATGCCGTGCTTTGGCTGTGGAGGAAGTAAGTTAGCTGTCGTGGGCTCACTGGAACTGATGGCGATGATGGCAAGCGTCCATTTTGTGGTTACCGCCACCGGGTCGAACATTATGGGCTGTGATATGTTATATGGCTTGGGGTTCATGATCACCAGTGGCATCGAAGAAGAGTGGTCGGGCTGCGGATTATGGGACAGACCTGCTCCACATGTGGAGGACGACGCGGATTGGGACAGTGACTGGCCTGGTGTTATGGGAGGGATGCAAGACCAGCATCGTGGAGCACCATCTTGGGAGGGTTCCGATGCCAGTGTCCAAGTTGCCCTGGATGTGGGAACTGAACGGCACAGCGGAACGCCCGGGACAGCTGGAGGAGCCAAGATGCTCGCTCCCTTGGCGTCCGGAGGGTGTCCTGGTGATACCGTGAAGCAAGGAACCGTGGGGGCTGTGCCAGTGTTGGAAATGAAAGAAAGTGGAGCAAAACTGACTGGCACGATTCCAAGATGCGCCAGGCAACGACACTGGAGTCCCGGGAGGACTCCAGACTGGGTCAATGATGAGGTTTGACTCAGGGCGGGAGACTGGTCACAACATGGTGGTCATCATCAGCCCAATAGAGCTCCTCTGCACATTGGTGAAGAAGTCCGGCCCAGGGTAGAAGCTTGGGTGAGGGGCGTGCACGTGAAGAGAAAACGACGAGATTACCGGGGGCGGCTGCAAGTGGTGGCGGCCCGAGAGGACGGCTGCTTGGGACTGTCCGATGAGTCGTGGCGACACCCCAAAGAGCTGCGGTGCGTGGGTGAGAAGAGGCACCGGCGTGGCTCATCCCCAGAGAAGAGGAGGCGAAGGAACTCTGGGAGGGATCCACCAGACAGTAATCCAGGGGGTGGGCCTTCCACTGGGACTGTGTGATGACTGGGGGTGGTTTCTGATGGTGTTATTACAACGTTAATGTGCTGTTTTACCTAAAAACCACGTAGTCGGTATGTATGTGTTGCTTTGTGCCCTGTGTTAAAAAAAAAAGGGTGAAAAGAGTCCCCAACACTGGTTGTTTGTATTTGAAACACTGTTTTTTTTTTCCCTTTGTGTGTGAACTGCCCAGGTTATGGGGTGGGCGTGTTGGGGTGGGGGCTGGCAACGGATAGTGGATGTACATACTGACTGTTTACTGGTTCTTGGGGTTATGCAAGTTTTGATTGTGCCTATATATATAAGTTTGGGGATTATTTTAGTTTTAGGAACACGGCTATTTCTGTTTCATGGACCTCATAAGATTTCAGACGGCAGAATAACCCATCTAAGCCGTGTAGGGGGGGTCAGTAGTCTACCTGTCCCCCTCTAGGTAGTAGTGTGGATGGATAGGCCTGTACATATTGTATCATTAGTGCGTGAGTCGGGTTTAAATTTGGGAGGGCCTGATTTGTGTGCTTGCATTTTTCTACGGGGGGGGGTACCAATATGGCGCCGGAGTACACCCTGGTGTAGTGGGGTGACGGCCCGCCTTTCTGGTTCCCCCATCACCCGGGGTATAAAGGGCTGATGCGGAAGATGCTCGTCCTCTTTCGCCGTCCACCCCTTGGCTGTACGGAGCACCTGTGCTGTGGTTCATAATCATAATAAAGCAACATTCAGCTGCACCCTCAGCCTCCTCCTTGTCTACCAGAATACGGACATAACAGCGCTGCTTTTGATACTGTTGTGTGTTTTCAATAGATTAAGCGTAAAACATCCACTCCCGTGTCTGAGTGCTTCCTCTGGTGTTTGTCGCCTTGCACTTGAGCCTCCAGCTACTAATTATGACAATAACGTTTTCTCACACATTTGTCCTCTCACATGCCAAAAACATGCAGTTAAGGTTAATTGGCATCAAACTGGGGATTCTAAATTGTCCTTAGGTTTGACTGTGAGAGTGAATGGTTGTCTGTCTCTCTGTGTTGGCCCTGTGATGGACTGGCGATCTGTCCAGGGTGTACCCTGCCTCTCGCTCTAAGATGCTGGGATAGACTCCAGGCCCCCGCGACCCGAAAAGGATTAAGCGGAAGAAGATGGACAGATGGATGGATTTGTGACTTTTTTTTTTGTAAATCTGTACCTTTTCCTCATAAATTTGCTCCTCTCTTCTTGTAGATATGCATCATTTTCACGTAAATTTGAAACTTTCCTCACACATTTGTGACTTTTTTGATAATTTGCACCTTTTTCTCATTAATTTGCCATTTTTTTAAATCTTAAATTTACAACTTTTTTCTGATAAATTTGCTAATTTTTTTTATCATAAAGTTGCACATTTTTTCTTGTTAATTTTCAGGTTTTTTCATCCTAAATTTGCTATTTTCTTCTTGCAGATATGCAAATTTTTCATGTAAATTTGAATTTTTTTTTCTGTCAATTTACAAAAATTTATTTTAAAATCCCATCGGTTATGGTTGCTAGTTAAATTTTTTATTTTATTTAATAAATAAATGATTTGCTGCAAAGCTACAAATCAGTTTAAATATCTTATAGCAACAGTAATGCCCGTGCATGCTGGAGGACCAGTTGTTAACCGAGTAAAAAAAGGTGTTACCATGGTAACAAATCCAACGTGCTGGGGTTGGTTATTATTAGACAGCACGTGCTTTTAGCTGCTATCGAGTTACAAACGGTCCGGTCTGTCACATCCCGCCATGTTAAAGTACAAACAGACTAAATTAATAACATTTTCGCTTCCTTTTTTAGTGTTTTAAATTTACTATTAATACTTTTTCACCTGAGAAACATGTCAGTCGATTCAGAATAATGTTTCCTGTGTTTTTAACGTCATAACAGCTGCTAACACACACATTAGTCAGCGGACGCGGCTGTTTATTTCCAAGCACATTAAAACTCACCGACTCCACGTTCTCCACCGTCACCTCGAGCTCCACGGGGCCTCCTCCCGGGGCGGCGGGAGGCTCCATCGGGCTGCACGTTTGTCCCCGGTTCTTCTGGCTGTCCCACACAAGTTAAAACCTGGACGTTTGGAGCTGTTAAAGCGTGTCAGACAGCACAGACGGAGGACATCCACTCAGCTGTCCACGGAGCTTCCACTGTGGGCTGAGGACTCAGGCAGTGAGAGAGGCACTCTCTGACCTCTGTGGACAGGGGTGGAGATACAAATGTCGGGGACCGGGGCACAGCTGTGTATGAGAGTCCCCCCCCCCCCCAACCAAATATTTTTTGACAAGGGGGGTGGGGGGTATTCACCAATTTAGCATGATGTATAAGTGTCAATTTGGTACAAATCTGCAAGAATAAAGGCACAAAGATATGATAAAAGATGCTAATACAAAAAGTCACAAATTACAATTTAATTACACAGAATAGAGAGCCTAAAGGTGCATTCAGACCAAATGTGAAACAATTTTTTTTTTCGCACAGCACAAATACATACAAAGTCAATGGAAAGAGGCAAGCATACAAGAATCTCACGCTTGGTGACCACAGGATCTCATCTCTGTTGTTTGCAGATGATGTTGTCCTGTTGGCTTCATCCAGCAATGACCTACAGCTCTTGCTGGGACGGTTTGCCGCTGAGTGTGAAGCGGCTGGGATGAGAATCAGCACCTCCAAGTCCGAGTCCATGGTCCTCAGCCGGAAAAAGGTGGATTGTCCTCACTGGGTTGGGGACAGGCTCTTGCCCCAAGTGGAGGAGTTTAAGTATCTCGGGGTCTTATTCACGAGTGAGGGGAGAATGGAGCAAGAGATTGACAGGCGGATTGGTGCAGCATCTGCAGTGATGCGGACGTTGTACCGGTCTGTTGTGGCGAAGAGGGAGCTGAGTTCTAAGGCAAAGCTGTTGATTTACCAGTCAGTCTACGTTCCTACTCTCACCTATGGTCACGAGCTTTGGGTAATGACCAAAAGAACGAGATTGCGGATACAAGTGGCTGAAATGAGCTTTCTCCGTAGGATCACTGGACTCACACTCAGTGATAGGGTGAGGAGCTCAGTCATCCGGGAGAGGCTCAGAGTAGAACCGCTGCTCCTCCACATTGAAAGGAGCCAGCTGAGGTGGTATGGGCAACTGATCAGGATGCCTCCTGGACGCCTCCCACTTGAGGTATTTCGGGCACGTCCCACTGGGAGGAGACCCTGGGGCAGACCCAGGACTCGCTGGAGAGACTATGTCTCCCAGCTGGTCTGGGAACGCCTTGGTATCCTCTCTGAAGAGCTGGAGCAGGTGGCTGGGGAGAGGGAAGTCTGGACTTCTCTGCTTGAATTGCTGCCTCCGCGACTCGGACCTCCGGAGAAGCGGTAGAAGATGGATGAATGGATGGACGGACATCCAAGGGGTAGCACTAGCATGTAATGGCTTTGAGATTCTGCTGTCACCGGAGCAAAAGTATCAACATTGGAGAGTAAACTAGTTTGAAAATGAGACTGACACTCAGCTGGAGACAGATGGACCAGGAACTCTGCAGCTGAATCAGAGTGCCGGAGATTTTTACCCACGGACTCTTGCTACGGACGTGCTAACAAGGCTAGCAGACTAAACAACCCATCATCCAGGTGAATTTTTGGAGGCAGGCACAATTTGTTCAGGTGAGACCCCGTTGGATAATGCAAACCTAAGCATGGCGGTGTTTTGGGGATTTCCACAGTAGGCTGAACACAGCTGCTGAAGTTATAAAGGCAACTTCGCCTGTCTGCAACTCACTCAGGTGGTGAATTCATGTCTATTTGTGTGTTTACATTCAGTTAAAATGTAATCGTGCCACATGAAAAATTTGGTCTGAACGCACCTTAAGTCACACCCCCCTGCTTCTGCACATGGGACCTTAAATTGGGAAAAAAAAAAAAAATCTCCATTAAAATGAATGACAAGAGCAAAATTATCTTTTGATCCCGATCGAATTTTGCCAGGAGTTACACATATGATGTTTGTCAATTTAAAAGATAATTTTCCATGCAAATAATGGTTGTTGTCTAACTGTTAAGGTATACGGCTGTGAAAATACATACGTAAATTAAAAAACTACAAACACAGACATGTTATGCTGCATCACGTGTTCAAAGCGTGCCCAGGGGGAGGTAGCTAACAGTCCTCTGGATCAGCTGCACCTCTCACAATACAAAACAATCCCTTTGTGTTGTTTTTCTCCTCTTTGGATTCTTCTTTCATCGGTCATCTCCCGCCATGATTGTGTTTGGTGATGGAAGATGATGGAAGATGTTGTCCATTAATCGTTTTCACAAAAACTAATTATTGCTCTGTTATTATACGACAGCCAACAACTTTAATTACATGGAAAACTAGAAAAGCACTCAGAGAGTGCAACCCTCCGCCAAGGCTCCTTCAGTCTGTCATGGATCACCTCCAAAATGTAATGGGTTTGTGTGTAGGCCTAGAGCCACTTGTGGTGAAAATTGCATCAAAGTCTGTCCATTAGTTTTGGAGTATTGTGGGTGACACACTGTGAGAAGAGCCTTGGCTGAGGTATGCATTCCCAGATCATCACCAAAATGTAATGGGTTCCTCTGTAGTCCAAGAACCACCTGTGGTGAAAATTTCATCCAAATCCATCAAGTAGTTCTTGTGTAATCCTGCTGCACAAATACAAACAAAGCCCTTGGTGGAGGTATGCACTCTCAGATCACCACCAAAATCTAATCATGTGTTCCCCGTGCCATTACACACCTTTCCTGAAAATTTCATCAAAATCCGTTCATAACTTTTTGAGTTATGTTGGTAACAGACAGACGGACAGACACAGACAAACCCTGATAAAAACATTACCTCCTTGGTGGAGGTAATTATCTTTGGGACTGACAAACATCACATGTGTAACTTGTAGCAAAATTCGATCGGGATCAAAAGATAATTTCGCTCTTGTCATTCTTTTCTATGGTGAATTTTTCCAATTTAAGGCCCCATATGCAGAAGTAGAGCGGGCGTGACTGAGGCTCTCTCTACAGATGTAACTGCAGTATCCAGATGAGTGCTGCAAATTTACAAGAAAAAGGTTGAACATTTACAGGAAAAAATATTGCAAATTTTTGAAAAAAAAGTTGCAAATTTATATAGACAAAGTAACAAATTTACAAGAAAAAAGTCACAAATTTATGAGAAAAGTCTAATTTTTTCAAAAAAAAATTGTAAATTTGCAAGAAAAAATTGCAAATTTATGTGAAAAAGTTGCAATTTTTTTGGGAAAAAGAAACAAATTTTTAAGAAAAAAGTCAAATTTTTGAGAAAAAAGTTACAGATTTAATCAGAAAAAAATGCAAATTTACAAAAAAAATACAAATTTATAAGAAAAAGGAAGCAAATTTTTGAAAAATAAATGCAATTTTTTTTAGAAAAGTAAAACATTTATGAGAAAAAAGTTGAAAATTTACTAGAAAAAAATGCAAATTTAAGAGAAAAAAGTTGCAAATTTATGAGTAAAAAAAGTCAACATTTTTGAGAAAAAAGTTGTTAATTTTTTTTAGAAAAAGTCACACATTTATGAGAAAAAAAGTTGAACATTTACAAGAAAAAAAACCCTGCAGATTTATGAGGAAAAAAGTCACAAATTTTTGAGAAAAACCAACAAAGGGGATGGCACCCTCCCTCATATATCACAGCTTATATGTCAGTATCATGAATTACACAATTAAATTTACAACTGATTTTCTTATCAATTTCCTACATTTTTCAATAAATTAAATAAATAATAAATAAATTTAATAAATTCACTGCTATTTTCATTATATTTTTTTCTTGTAAAGTTTAAATTTAATTTTCTTACAAATTTAGCCCCACTTCCACTACAGGAACTGTTACCAGTTTTAGGGGACAGGAACTTGATAAATGTTGTTATGTCCACAAACCTGGTGATGAATGAGGCAAAGAGAGCGGTAACGTCGAACACAGCTTTATTGGTGTAATATGAAGCAGTACACGGCAAGCACCCAGCGGGATCATCCGGCAAAAGAGAAAGTTCCTATGGCGGTCCACCTGCTATATAGGGCAGTGTGGTGACGTGACAGGAAGTCAGCATCACCACACTGCACTTCACAATAAGTGCGCCATGACATTTCTCCCCCCTTTTACAAAGTCCAAAACCACTCATATGATTCGAACTCACCCCAATTTGGAACCTGAATCACACTCTAAGAAAATGTAAGCTAAGATACTAAAAGGCCTAACACACTTGCACAAAACAACCCAAAATAGGGCCGGCGGGTGGACTACCACACGACCCGCATGGCACGGTGGATTATTCTGCCACCGGATTAACTAAAAGTTTTTATTGCAAACTAAAATTATCTGCCATGCTCCTAAACTAAACACAATAAAACACAACAACACAAGACAAGACACCAGAGCAATGGCTGATCTTCTGGACGATGGAGCCTGGATCCCACACTGCCATCACCGACTCCCATCCAGCCTCGCCAGCCTGGAGCATCCTCCTGGACATGCCGTAGCTGGTTGGCATGCCTCGATGAGCCATCGGATAACCGGAAGTACGCTGCTTCCAACTTCGCCACTATCCGCAGACATGCTTGGTGTTTTGTTGGCTGTCGTCTGGCCCATTTTTGCAGTGGTCATTCATCACCCCGAACCCGAACCAAGTCCATAACCCTAAGCGGGGCCCTGCTTGGCCTGGTGTGCTGCTCCTGAGCATGCGGTAACTCCATGCTCGTTGATCTGGCCCCATCCTCTTCTATAAATGTCGTAGTGGTCACTGTCGTAGCTGCAGACCCCCCACCCAACTGCGGCTGAACACCAGAGGCTAGCATGGTGGGGAGCTAGCATGGTGTCACTTGCCGATGCAGGTGCCCCTCCACCACTCTTGGTACCCCCTACTACAACTTCCTGAGCGCCGGCACTGAGACTTTCCTGCGCTGAACCTGAGTGTGACAAGTCTGGTTCGAAAGCAAGAGTGTCCGTCAGTCCTTCATCCCAAATCGCGTCCTCTTTGACCACCAGAACCGGTGGGTTCCAGTGGCCACAACCTGACCATTCCTTTCCAGCACCGTCTGTAAGGGCGAAACCCAGTCCGTAGAACAGGTCACAGCCCATGATGTTGTCATTGCGCGCCGCCACTTGGAAAGTGAAGTCAGTCATCATCGCTGACTTGTAACGAGCAGTTAACTCCACAGTCCCAACAGTGCACAGCCTGCTACCTCTGTAGCCATACAATGGCGCCGGGTTACTCCTTATCCTGCGGTAGGGGAAAAACTTCTTCACCGTGGCCCAATACAGCATAGACCGCACCGCTGCCATGTTGAGTAACAGTGGCATCTCCATGCTGTCTAACTCCACTGTACAATACGTATACCCGTTAGTGCTGGGGCTCACTGTATGGATGGTTGTCGGGGGCAAGCGGGGTGATTTCTTCCGTGGACTCTCCAGCTCAGATAAGCGGCACACCCTGGCATAGTGATTCAAGCGTTCACATCTGCTACAACGTTTTCCTCTTGCCGGGCTTTCTTTTGCTTTACTGTGGTGTGTTTTGGACCCACAACCCTTGCATGGGAAGTGGTGAAATGGTTAGCTAGCAGCTCCACAATGTCCTCAAATAAGTCTGATGCACCGGGTATCCGTAGGACTTGCTGGCCTTCAATGCCCAGGTTGTGGATGAGTAGCGCACGTGCCCTCACCTTATTGAGCTTCCCGAGGTCCAGCGCTGTGATGTAGGTTTGGAAAGCCTCAAACCAATGCGACCAAGGCACCGGCGGCTCGCCCGGGAGCTCGAGGAAGGGATGGAGTGGTGTAACGCACGCCTCCATACGTTAATCCTCAGTCGCCAAATGTTATATCCACAAACCTAGTGATGAATGAGGCGAAGAGAGTGGTATTGTCGAACACAGCTTTATTGATGTAATATGAAGCAGTACACGGCAAGCACCCGGCGGGATCATCCGGCACAAGAGGAAGTGCCTATGGCGGCCCACCCGCTATATAGGACAGTGCGGTGATGCGACAGGAAGTCAATGTTACCACACTGCACTTCACAATAAGTACGCCTTGACAAATGTGTCTCCAAAAGTTGCACATTTAGACAAAAAGTTTCACACGTGAAAGAAAAATTGTAAATTTAGAAGAAAAAAGTTAAAATTCAACAATAAAAATTTGGCAAAAGAATTGGAAGGCAATATTACTCTGCTTTATCCACCTTATTCTTGGGGGTGCCGCTGTAGGAATGATTATGGGCAGAACTTCCGGTTTCGGCTGAGGTAGTGTTAAATCAGTCAACAAGAGTGGAGTAGCAGGGGCATTTAAAATACCATTTCTAAAAGTTTTCCAAATTCATTTTAATGTATAGTCTGCATACGTGTTTTGCACTCAAGTGGCAGCTAATTTCAGCATTTGTAGTTTTTGTATTTTTTTAATGTTTTGGTGTAGTTCTGGTACTTGTTGCTGGTGTTCGTGGTTGTGCCATAGACTGTATAAATGGAGGCTTCTCACCGGCAATGCGTAGATGATGCACTGAAAACGAAAAAGGACTGTTCATGTGATCGGTGGTACAGACACAGGACAAACACAAGAGCACACCAGGTATGTTTTCACTTGTATGGATGTCACAGATCTGACGTTTATGTGTTATATACACTACCGTTCAAAAGTTTGGGGTCACCCAGACAATTATTTTGTTTTCCATGAAAAGTCACACTTATTTACCACCATGAGTTGTAAAATGAATAGAAAATATAGTCAAGACATTGACAAGGTTAGAAATAATGATTTGTATTTGAAATAATAATTTTTTCCTTCAAACTTTGCTTTCGTCAAAGAATCCTCCATTTGCAGCAATTACAGCATTGCAGACCTAACATGATTGCACAAGGGTTTTCTAATCATCCATTAGCCTTCTGACGCAATGAGCAAACACATTGTACCATTAGAACACTGGAGTGATAGTTGCTGGAAATGGGCCTCTATACACCTATGTAGATATTGCACCAAAAACCAGACATTTGCAGCTAGAATAGTCAGTTTAAAGTTATCTTCATTGAAAAAAAGTGTTTTTCTTTCAAAAATAAGGAAATTTCTAAGTGACCCCAAACTTTTGAACGGTAGTGTAGGTCACCGGAATGAAGGCTGCATGAAGTAAAATAAAAAATAGTAACAGTTTGGTTCTTAATGATTTAAGAAAGATATCAAATAGTTTTTGGGGGTTTTTTGCATTTGTTGCACTGCCTTGGAACGATATGGACTAGCAGCTTCAGCATACATTAATTTTTTTTTTTTTTTTCCACAATATCTTTATTGAACCTTTTTTTTTTTTTAACAAACATGATACAATCAAACACTAACACTAAAGTACTACAAAAAAAAAAAATGCCCTAAAAACACCAACAACCACCAACAAAATCAAGTCTTCAACAATGCTCCTCTGTTTAGTCTAGACAATCCAATACATAAGTATACATATTATGTTCACCAGTTTGGAATTTACAAGGTCCACACACATCATTCACCTTCTTCTTCAAGAGTTATGTTTAAATTTTTTACATAATCAATAAAAGGTCTCCATATATTCTCAAACACAATTTCCTTTGATTTCAGTATATATGTTATTCTTTCTAATGGAAGGTTTGTTAACATCTGTCTTAACCACTGAGTCACATCTGGTCTATGAGTCTTTTTCCATAATAGTGCAATACATTTTTTGGCATTAAGCAAACTGAGGTCTATGAATGTTCTTTCACTTTTATTAAAATTATGCTTTTCTGGGTACAGACCCAACAAAAACAGTTTAGGATTCAATATGATTTGTTTTGAGATTATTTTTTCAATTGTTACCCTCACCTCTTCCCAAAACATTCTTATTAATCTACATTCCCATAAACAATGAAATAGGGTTCCTTTACTTTCCATGCATTTTGTGCATGTATCTGGTATATTTTTGTTATATCTATTTAACTCCTCCGGTGTAACATACATCCGCATTAACCATTTGAAATGTATCAATTTAAGGCGTACATTTATTGATTTGGTTTGAGCTTCTGTACAAGCCAATTCCCATTGTTCCTCTGGAATTTCAATTTGCAGATCTTCTTTCCAGTAGTTTAATCTTTTCAGTGAATTTTCACTTGAAGATAGTGTCAATGAGTTATAAAACTCTGAAATAATACCCTTTCTTTTACTATCTTTCATCATCATTTTTTCCAAGGATGAATAAATAGGTCGAGTGAGAGCTTTATTTTGATTTGATCGAATAAAGTTTCTAAGTTGAAGATATTTAAAAAAATGTGTTCTATTGAGATTAAATTTGATCCTCAGCTCTTCAAAAGACATTATGTTGTCTGCACATGGCAAATATAAATCCTGAATCTTTTGTATCCCTTTTAAATTCCATACTTTAAATACGGCGTCCGCTCTCCCTGGTTTAAAATATTGATTACCCCATATTGGACTAAATTGTGACAATAACTGTGGTTCTTTTAAATAGTTTTTAGCTTCACACCATATTTTGATCATATGCTTTACAAATGGATTTTTAACTTGTTTTTGTAATTTTTTTGCCGAATCTGAGTATATGAATATGGGAAGAGGTAAAGGTAAATTGTATGATTCCATTTCAGTCCAGTGAGGGAGATCATTTGATGAAAAATAATATGTCATAGACCTCAGTTGTGCCGACCAATAATACAACATAAAATTTGGACATTTCAGACCTCCACGATCAAATGGTAAATATAATAAAGACAAACGTAATCTAGCCCTCCTGTTGTTCCATATAAATTCCACTAACTTTTTTTTTATTCTTGAGAATAGATCTAAAGGTGGTGATAAGGGAATGTATTGAAATAAATAAAGTATTTTAGGTAAAATATTACTTTTAAGTATATTGATTCTCCCGATCATCGACATTGGTAGTGACATCCATCTCTGAGTTAACTCATTGATATCTGACATTAAGGCTTCATAGTTGACGCTGGCGACTGATTCTAGCTTAGGCATAATTTGGATTCCTAAATATTTAAACTGATTTACAACATTGAATTGATTTGCCTCAGGGGCTGGGTAATTTCTCTGGGTCTCATTTAGCATTAATATTGAAGATTTAGTTTTATTTATTTTATATCCTGATATTTCCCCAAAATTCTTTATTAAATTCAACAAGGTTGGAATTGATTTTTTTAGATTCGACATAAACAAAATTATATCATCGGCGTACAGGGAGATTTTATGTTCTGTTGGTCCAACTTTAATTCCATATATTTGTGAATGTAAACGTATCGCTATCGCTAAAGGTTCAATTGCCATAGTAAACAGTAAAGGTGAAAGTGGACAGCCTTGTCGACATCCTCTATTGATTTTTATTGGTTTTGAAATATTGTTATTTGTTAGGATTTCTGCTGTAGCATTATTGTATATTATTTGAACCCATTTTATGAAATTATTTCCAAGTCCAAACCTTTGTAGGACTTCAAAAAGAAAGGGCCATTCAACTCTATCAAAGGCCTTTTCGGCGTCCAATGATAGGAGAGCTGTATCCGGTGCTTCTTTATTAAAATAAATAATATTAAATAGTCTTCTTACATTATGGAAGCCTTGTCTACCCTTTATAAAGCCATTCTGATCTCGATTAATAATATTTGGTAAAATTTCTTGTATTCGTCTTGCTAAAATTTTACAGATTATCTTAAGGTCGGCGTTTAATAGGCTTATTGGTCTCATATTTTCACATTTATTAGAGGGCTTACCTGGTTTTGGCAGCAGTATAATTAAGGCATTATTTATGTATGATGGTAAATTATTATTTTGAAATGCTTCTAAAACCATTTCCAAAAAAGGTTTTATTAATTTATTCTTAAATTTTTTATAAAGGTCAACTGGAAGACCATCTGGTCCTGCACTTTTTCCTGATTTCATATTATCAATGGCTAGCCCAACTTCTTCTTGACTAATTTTAGACTCCAATATCTCCCTGTTTTCATTTGGAATACACGGTATAGATAGTTCGTTCAAAAACCCATTTAGTTTTGTTAAATCAGGTTCATTTTTGGTATCATATAATTTTTCATAGTAATCTCTAAAGGCTCTATTAATTTCTAAAGGATCTATAACTACCTGTCCATTACTTATAATACTGGTAATTGGTGTTTTAATTTCCAATTGTTTAATCTGCCATGCTAATAATTTTCCTGATTTTTCACCTTGTTCATAAAAAGATTGTTTCAATCTTAGAAGACTCGAGGCAGCTCTATTCGCTGATTTTTTGTCGTATTCAGCTCTCAAAATCAGTAATTCATTCTCCAACCTTGGGTCACTTCCTGCATACACTTTTTCCTGAAGACTTTTTATTTTATGTTCCAATTTAGCTCTCTCCTCTCGAGTCTTCTTAGATTTTGATCCTGTATAACTAATAATATGTCCCCTAATAAAAGCTTTGAAAGCCTCCCACTTTACACATGCTGATGTTTGTGTAGTATTGATGTCAAAGAACTCGTCTATCTGTTTTTCTATATACTTGACAAATTCCTCATCCTGAAGCCATTTATGCTGAAATTGCCATCTACCTGATTCCTTTGTCAATTTTTTATCTACATATATTAGACAACAGGGTGCATGATCAGAGATCACGATGTTATCATAAAAGCAGTTTTGAATCTTGGACCTTAATTCTGTGGAAATCAAAAAATAATCAATACGTGAGAATGTCTTGTAGGTACTGGAATAACAAGAATGGGCTTTAACTTGTGGTTTCATTTCTCTCCATATATCTAACAATCTCAATTCTTTCATAAAATGATTAATAGTCATCCTACATCCAATGTGCGTACAATCCAGTCCTGTTGATCTATCCACACCTGGATTCAATGTACAATTAAAATCCCCTGCTATTATATGTTGCCCTGTAAGTGATGATAAGATGAGAAATAAATTAGCAAAGAACTTCTGATCATCTATATTGGGACCATATAAGTTCACAAGATTTATATTTTCTAATAGCAAAGAACCTTGAATGATTACATATCTTCCAAATTTGTCTCCAATTACATTTTTCACTTGAAAAGGAACTGATTTATGTATGAGAGTCATAACTCCCCTGGCTCGGGATGAAAATGAAGAGGTGAATACACTTCCCTGCCATCTACTCCTAATTCTTTTAACATCCTCCTCTATCAGATGAGTTTCTTGTAAAAACACAATTCTTGAACCCATGTCCTTTATTTTATTCATAACTTGTTTAAGTTTTTTTAAATTTTGTAGACCTCTGCAATTCCATGAAGTTAAATTAAGATTAACACTTTGGTCCATGATCAATAGAGAGTTTGGGATTACCTTGCAGTGTAAACATGCTCATACAGAGAAGCAAAAACATGAGTGGTTGAACATTCATCCTACAAACTACACACAAACAAATTTCCCCTTCCCACACTTGTGGCAAACCCCCCAAAATCAAAAGAAAAATTCTGTCTCCCGATATAGCCATCGACCGTTCCACACCCACGGGGAACAGCCTAAGCCACTCCTTCTTCATCCTCCCAATCACCCTAACTCTACTGCTTTTAATGACGTAACATTAACTCTCCTCTGTAGTTTTCCAACTTAACTCCAAAATTTTTAACAACTTTGTACATCATAGTTTTTTGTTTTGTTTGTTTTGTTTTTGTTTTGTTTTTTTAATATATAATACAATCTATATTTTGTAAACTTACTATTTACTTCAAGTCAGTCAGATGCCTGTGCAAATGCTTAATTATTCTACCTTATATTTTGTTCATGCTTAGCTCCCACCAGTCTCTTCTTCTTCTTTGATCTTCTTGATGAACTCCTGCGCCTCCTCTGGGGTCTTGAAGATGTGGGTTCTGCCCTCATACGTGGTCAGCAGTCTCGCAGGATAGATTACACCATGACGAATCCCAAGGTTGCGCAGCTCCTTACGTATGGGATCAAACTGCTTCCTCAATTGCTGGATTCCTGTGGCCAAATCTGGGTAGAACCGCACCTGCTGGTCCTGGTGTTTAATCTCTCCTTTAGCACGTGCAGCGTTGAAGATCTTCATCCTGTCTCTATTGCTAAGAAACTTCATAATTAAGGTCCTCGGCGGTCCCTTATCTCTCCGTGGGCCAATACGATGTGCTTTTTCCAGAACCACTGCTGATTGCAACTCCTCGCTGCCCAGCACCTCCGGAATCCACTTTTCCAGAAAGGAACATACGTCCCGACCTTCTGATTCCTCTGGAAGACCCACCAGCCTCAAATTATTCTGTCTCGACCGAGATTCCAAATCCAAAATATTATCTTCCAGAGATTTATTTTTTTTTTCCAAAGTGCGCACCTTTAATTGAAGACGGGTGACGTCATCTTCAGCACTAGTGAGACGGAGCTCCATCTGCGCCGTTCGTTCTACACAGTCACCCAATTCCTTTCTTATTCCTTCCAACGCTGTCATAATCCCATCAAATCTAGAGGAAAAGTCCGCTCTCATTGAACTCATGGCAGCCATCAGCGCATCTGCGCCTCCCCCCGCAGACATCGCACCGCCGCCAGCCTCCTCCGCCATATATGGAGTTTTGTTTACTGCGTCACAGACCTGAAAGTCCGTTAATTTGGACTGTTTCGGCGGCTCGCTTTTTCCTTTTCCTGGTTTTCCAGCCTTAGGCTTCGCCGACATATCCTCGCCCAAATGCTGGGATACGTTCTGTCCCAAATGAGAGAGTTATTTGCCGATTTTTTTTTCTCCAGGAGCAGAGCAGAGCGAGACACGTCCGTCCTACGTGGCAGCCATAACCGGAAGTCACATTAATTTTTAAATGATCAAAATATAGATCAATAAAATTTTGAACAATTGTCAGGAAAAGTCTGTACGTTAAATAATAAGCATTTGGGGCATGACAGCAGCATGAGCATTTTAATTTTGGGGTTAAAACACACAAGCACTAGTGATGGGACGGCGGGCTCCAGAGCTTCGAGGGTGCTCCGAGCTTGTCCAGGAAATGTTTGGCAAAGCGCGTTTCGAGACGTGGATTGCTGACGTATGTGTTGACATTGTACCACGTGACTGGGTCAGGAAGCCATTCATGACTTTGCACGCAACATGAAATAAAGTGTGCAGTGACACACAATGGAAATCCCCGTCCCTCGTGTTTTACCAAACACACATTTATTGAACACAGGTTGAGGGAAAACCATACAAAATGGCAAGGCAGCTCGGGTTGACCAAAAGTCCTCTAAGACGCTAGGCTGAACGGGGAGAAAGCGTAGCAGATGTGCCGCGCAAGGAAATGCTACCAGGGTAGCGGCACATCTGCTACGCTGGGTCCTCCCAGTTGAACAGGGAGCACAAACCTTTGATGACTGACGGTCACACGATGGAGAACGGTAGTGTGACTCGTATAATGGTCCAGTGGTGTTTGACGAGCAAAGAGCTGCTTATGTACAGACACCGCTGACCTAACAAATTGGAAACACCTGGGTGAGGCGTGGGAGAGATGATTACCGGGGCTGGGAACAGCTGATGGAAAAGGAGAGTGACGGGGCATGGATGGACCGGCAGACTGTTAGCAGTGTGGGAGAAAGTAGGTCACAGCAGCTGTCTAATAGCTGCCGGTCAGGCAGTGGCTATGGATAGGGGATCGCTACAGAATACACAAAATACACATACATAATGGAACCAAAACCCACTGAGAGATCAGGACCAAGCCGGGGGACTCCAAGCTGGCTCGGTTCCTGACAGAGCCCCCCCTTTAAGGGGTGGATTCCCAGACACCCAAGGTAACATTATAACCCCCACCCCCCCCTGCAACAGAAGCAAAGGCACAAACAACATGAACCCAGTGGGAGGTAGGGGGAACAGGAAAGGAGGGAACACAATACCCTGCCCAGGACCCACAATTACCCCCCCCCCCCAAGTCCACGGGCACTGGGGCTCAGGAGGCCGCCCAGAGTCCCAGGCCCAGCAGAAGGTCCGGTGGACTGAGTCCAGTAGCCTGCCGGGAAACATGGGCCACCTGACCCGGGGAGTCAATTCCTCTGGTGGCCAGCCAGCGTAATTTTGCCACCAGGGCCGGAGGGGTGAAGCAGGAGGCGGCTTGCCCACCGGAAGGCTCACTGGTGGGTAACCGGACCGGGGAGAGGGAACCTCCATGGCATCGGGCAGGAAAAAAGGGGACCCCAGCGTCCTCAGGGTGGGTTTTTTTTTTTAAAATTACTTATTTTGTACCCGTAGGTAGATTTGTTTTGCAGTCTGGTGACAAGCCACCAGCTGCAGGTCGCTGCGTGCGCAAGCGCCCCGTGTCCCTAACCTGCATGTTTTTTTTGGTATGTGGGAGGAAACCGGAGAAATCCCGGAGTAAACCCACGCAACACGGGGAGAACATGCAAACTCCACACAGATCACTGTTGGTCGGGGGCAGGGATCGAACCCACGATCTCACGATCCCCGCGATCCCCCGGCCGAGGGTAAACTGTGCTGCTGCAGTGCTAACCACTGCGCCACCGTTGCAGTTTGCAACAGCACCCGCAGTGGACCCCGACCGAGCTGGCTCCGCTGCACCCGCGGTGGACCCTGACCAGGCCAACATTGCACCCGCGGTGGACTCCAGCGGGAGCCTTGCTGCACCCACGGTGACCTCTGGCTGAGGCTCTGCATCACCCTGTCTTCCCAGCCTTTGATGTTTACTGCTGCAGCTGGCAGGCTGTCATCCCTCTCTGTGTCCATGATGATACGGTCCTCTTCTATGGGTGGAGGAGGAGCCGGCTCCATGGCAATGGAGGTGGGTGTTCCCGGGACGGCCCCGTCAGACCTCGCAGGAACTGTAGGGATGATGGCTGCTGATGGAGGAGAAGGCTTCTCACGGCACTGTCTCGCAGGATGACGTCGGGGGCTGGGTGCTGGAGCTGGAGGAGCCGGAAGGGGAGCAGGCATCTCAATCTGGCGGAAGGCAGGAAGAATGGAGCCCCGGGAGCGCTTAACCCTCGACGTGAGCTCGGTCTTCCTAGGGAATTTCCTCACCCCTTTGCTGCACCCACACTGCAGCGCTGCCAACTGGTTAATCTGCTCCATTCCCTCGGCGTGCCGAGTGAGCTGAGGGCACCGCCGGACCTCTGCCTCCCCCAGATCTACATACCAAAGGATGTCCTCCGGGGCAGAATATCCGCTGGCCGATGAGATGATCCCGTCAATATCCATTAACGCTCGGCAGCACTCCCATCCCAAGCTCAACGTATACCTCCGGGGTGCCGAATCCATGGCCGACTTCAACACAGGTTAGTCACAAAAAATTATAGCCAAAAAAGGAAGGGGAGAACTATGTGTGGGTGAACCCGCTAAATCCTCTGCGTGGGCTGGACCATTCTGTCATAAACTTCTCCGTGCGGTTCTCACAGCGCACGGAGGAAGAGAAGGAAGGAGAAAGATTTAAACGCAGGGGTTACCAAACACACATTTATTGAACACAGGTTGAGGGAAAACCATACAAAATCGCAAGGCAGCTTGGGTTGACCCAGAGTCCTCTAAAAGACGCTAGGCTAAACGGGGAGAAAGTGTAGCAGTTGTGCCGCGCAAGTTAACGCTACCAGCGTAGTGGCACAACTGCACAAAGAAACGCTACAGTTACTCACAGCCCTTAGCAATCCGGGTCCTCCCAGTTGAACAGCGAGCATAAACCTTCGATGACTGACGGTCACACGGTGGAGAACGGTAGTGTGACTCGTATAATGGTCCAGCGGTGTTTGACTAGCAAAGAGCTGCTTATGTACGAACACCGCTGACCTAACAAATTGGAAACACCTGGGCGAGGCATGGGAGAGATGATTACCGGGGCTGGGAACAGCTGATGGGAAAGAAGAGCGAGGGGGTGTGGTTGGACTGGCAGACTGTCAGCAGTGTGGGAGAAAGTAGGTCACAGCAGCTGTCTAACAGCTGCCGGTTAGGCAGTGGCTATGGATAGGGGATCGGTACAGAATACACAAAATACACATACATAATTCCTGACAGCAGTAGCCTTCCTTTGCACACCTGCATCCTCTGGGGTCTGAGAGAATATTCTCCAAAACTGGAGAAATAATCTAAAAAAAAAAAAAAAAATCGCCTTAGTCCAGACTGTTAAAAAGTTATTATTTCTTAATAAAAATGGATAAGTAGCACAAGCACATTCACTGTAGTCACCTCAGTTTTATTATTCATTTTTTCCCTTATGCTCATCAATATTTCTTAAAAGACAGCGCATTTATTGAAATGAAAAAAAACAAATTAAACCAACTAGAAAAGCACTCATAGAGCGCATACCTCCGCCAAGGCTCCTTCCGTTTCTCATGGATCACCTCCAAAATGTTTCACCTCCAAGTGGCCTATAGCCACTTGTGGTGAAAATGGCAACAAAGTCTGTCCATCAGTTTTGGAGTATTGTTGCTGACACACTGTGAGACGATAAGAGCCTTGGCTGAGGTATGCATTCTCAGATCATCACCAAAATATAATGGGTTCCTCTCTAGCCCAAGAACCACCTCTGGTGAAAATTTCATCCAAATTCATCCAGTAGTTTTTGTGTAATCCTGCTGCACAAATACAAACAAAGCCCTTGGTGGAGGTATGCACTCTCAGATCATCAATAAAATCTAATCATGTGTTCCCCGTGCCATTACACACCTTTCCTTAAAATTTCATCAAAATCCGTTCATAACTTTTTGAGTTATGTTGGTAACAGACAGACAGACATACAAACCCTGGTAAAAACATTACCTCCTTGGCGGAGGTAATAATGCCCTTGTAAAAATCTGCATGTTGTATACGTTTCGTCCACTAGATGGACTAGTAGAGAAAATGAAGTGTCACGTGAGGCCTCGTCTACATGAGCCATTTTGATGAAAGGCCTCAAGTCCTCTAGAAAGCCTCATCTGGCCGTCATTACCAAGCATGATGTTGTGGTTCTTTGTGGCTCTGAGGTAAATCTGATTATGTCCAACATCTTTTAACAAAATATATTCGACTTTATTGCGGTGGAGACAGTGATATATCTCAGAACTTTTATTTGTTTACAGCGTTAGCATCTTAGCAGTGGCGCTAACAAACGGAGCTACTGTCTGCCAGGCCACTTTTTAAGGTCATCTTCTCATCCCTCCATAGTCAGAAGTGGTATGATTATATTACTGTTTTTGAGGTGCAAAAGGCCGCGTTCCCGCATTTTTGATGCCGAAGCCATTGGTTTTTTTTTTAACAAGGAAAAGTGTCCCATTTCAGTGACAACCACATAGGTCTAAACCAGTACCGGAAGTTGCACCCATAATTCATTTCACGCAAGGCATCATGGGAGCCAGGAATAAGGCGGATAACCAGAAACGGCTCTACATTTCCCCACTAAACCATTTTTTTCCTCTAAATTCTAACATGTGCCTACTTTCTGGTGCGCGCTCCCGACCCGCCGTGCACTGCAGCGCGGCCCCACCCCTGCTCCTCTTCTGCCCGACGACTCCCCCAGAGATATTTTTAGAGCTGATGATGTTCCCTGTCAAAGCACGTAACGGAAAAGAACCGGGCTGTGACCGGATGGAGCTGCTGCTGAGGAGGAGGAGGAGGAGGAGGACCGTTGTTTTGTTGAGCTCCGCCGGGAGAAGGGAGGCGCGCTGCTGAGATGAACGTTAATGTGCTGTTCTGCGCCTCGACGCTGCTGCTGCTCACCGCTTCTGTCCAGATAACAGGTAAGAGGAGGTGTTTGATCCCGCTGAGGTGAGATTGATTCCACATCAGGGGATTTTTTTTTTTTTTTCTTCAAATTGTCCACTTTGCCCCTGGGGGAGGTGGTGAGATGTTCTGATGGGAGCTGTCTTTGCCCGTAACGCAGAGTACACAAACGCACCGGGTTCCCTCATTTGCTCAGGGGACCCCAACAAGTTCACCCTAAACATGTTTTAGTGTGAATATTAAAATCACCGTAAATTTGTCCTCATAAGCTTGCACCTTTTTGCTCTTAAACTTGCATTTTTAATATAATGTGATTTTTGTCTGAGTATGCAACTTGTCGCCAAAATTTGTGACTTTTTTTTCCTCATTTGTCAGCTGTTTTTCTTGAAAATTTGTAAAAAAAAAAAAAAAAATTCTTGCAAATTTGCAACTTTTTTCTTGTAAATTTGTAACTTTGTTCATAAATTTGATTGTTTTGGGTAAATTTGCAACTCGTCTCAAATTTCTGACTTTTTTCTTGCAAATTTGGGACTTTCCCATAAATTTGATTTTTTTTTCTCAGAATTTTTTCTTGCAAATTTGTGACTTCTTTCTTGTAAATTCATGACTTTTTTTTCCACATAAATTTGTGACTTGTTTCCTCATAATTTGTCAGTTGCTTTTCTTGCAAATTTGGGACTTATTTTTGTAAATTAGCAATTTTTTCTTGCAAATTTGTTGCTTTTTTCTCATTAATTTGTGATTTTTTGTGTGTGTGTGTGTGTGTGTGTGTAAATTTGTAACTTGTCTCATATGGGGGGGGGGGTCTGAAAAGTTCATCATGGTCAAATTTAACCAAATGTGGTTTATTTTTCAACATAGTCTCCCCTTCGGTCCACACCCTTCTTCCATCAGTGTTGCAGCTCTTGGATTTCTGCGGTTGAAAAATAAACCACATTTGGTCAAATTTGACCACTATGAACTTTTCAGACCCCCCCCCCCCAAATTACTGACTTTTTCTTGCAAATTTGCGACCTTTTTTCTCATAAATTTGTGAATTGTTTCTCATAATTTGTCAGCTGTTTTTCTTGAAAATGTGGGACTTTTTTCTTGTAAATTTGCTTATAGCTCGCTCTTTGTGTGTGTTGCACTAGAGCTGGGCTGTCTAAAAGCCATATAGAGTATAATTTGAACCTTAGACATGGTGTGTAATTTTAAAAAAAGTTTATAAAAAGTTTTTACTTTCTTGTAAGCTTACAAATCTTGTAAATTTGTGACTTTTCCTCTAGCAAAATTTCAACTTTTTTTCTCATAAATGTACTTTTTTGTGTTTTTTTTAAAATATTTTCCTTCTATATTTGCAGCTTTTTGTAAATTTGCATTCATATAAATGATGCAGAGTTTTATTCTATATAATGGTTTGTTCTTTTTTCTGTTAATCTAGACAATGACCCAAGTTTATTTTTAATGTTTTTTTCTTGGAAGTGGACAGCTCTTTCTTTATTTTTCAAATTAAAATACCATTGACTGCCCTTTTCATACATGTTGACAGCTCCCACAGGTCTTAATGAAATGTTTGTGACCTACTGTGGGCAAATTACCTTTAACTATTAAATTATTGTAGCATCATTGTGAATCATCTGTTGCAGCCTTTCTCAGAAAGGCTCCTTTTCAGTGCATGTCTCTTTAAATTCCAGAGCCGTTTTTAACTCCACCTACCCTCTTACATCACTATTGCTAATCTTAACTGGCTAGTTCCTAGCTCATGCAGCAAAAATAAAGCATTGCTGGTGGACAGGAGTGTGTGGTTTCAGTGGTTGATAGAATCAGGGATGGCAATTTTCTGCCGATTTATTTTCAAATTGATCATTTCTGTGAATCGTCTAAATCCGTTGAGAAAATTTTAGGGGGGTAAGGTACCTTATTGTCACCGATTTTAGCGAAAATCAACACGATTACATAAGCGCTCGGCGCTTCCCCAGGTCAAGTCTCCCGCAATAACCCGGATGTTTTGTACTCAAGCTACTGCTGTATTGTAAACGGCCCTGCGATTGGATAGTTGCAAACGATTGGACCAATCAAATGGCTCGTTGTATGCTTTGTCAAAAATTCATGGCGGCGTGTTCGTGTTGGAATTCTGAGCTTTCGGTATCGTTTTCAGCGGAATTATGAGATTTTTATCGAAGGATCAGGAGTCATCAGTGCTAGAAATAGACAAAAGTGTCAAAAATAAGTTCCGATGGAATTGGCTTGAGAGAAAAGTGACGGTAAAGGAGAAAATTGGCTCGAAGTTCGACGAGGTAACAGAAACACTCGGACAATTTCTGAAGAAACCAGACGTGGCCGGAAAAGCTTTTTGTGTGTATTGTAAAGACTTGATTAACTATGGATCGCGTGGATGTGTGGCGCTGTCAGACCACGCATCAAAAGTGAAGAATAAAATAATAATAAACTCTTATAGAACTGTTAAATATGTTGGACTAGGACTTCCGGTTATGGCTGCCACGTAAGACGGACGTGTCTCACTCTGCTCTGCTCCTGGAGAAAAAAAATCAGCAAATAACTCTCTCATTTGGGACAGAACGTATCCCAGCGTTTGGGCGAGGATATGTCGGCGAAGCCTAAGGCTGGAAAACCAGGTAGAGGAAAAAGCGAGCCGCCGAAACAGTCCAAATTAACGGACTTTCAGGTCTGTGACGCAGCAAATAAAATTCCATATATGGCGGAGGAGGCTGGCAACGGTGCGATGTCTGCGGGGAGCGGCGCAGATGCGCTGATGGCTGCCATGAGTTCAATGAGAGCGGACTTTTCCTCTAGATTTGATGGGATTATGGCAGCGTTGGAAGGAATGAGAAAGGAATTGGGTGACTGTGTAGAACGAATGGCGCAGATGGAGCTCCGTCTCTCTAGTGCTGAAGATGACGTCACCCGTCTTCAATTAAAGGTGCGCACTTTGGAAAAAAAAAATAAATGTCTGGAAGATAATATTCTGGATTTGGAATCTCGGTCGAGACGGAACAACTTGAGGCTGGTGGGTCTTCCGGAGGAATCCGAAGGTCGGGACGCATGTTCCTTTCTGGAAAAGTGGATTCCGGAGGCGCTGGGCAGCGCGGAGTTGCAATCAGCAGTGGTTCTGGAAAATGCACACCGTATAGGCCCACGGAGAGATAAGGGACCGCCGAGGACCTTAATTATGAAGTTTCTCAGCAACAGAGACAGGATGAAGATCTTCAATGCTGCACGAGCTAAAGGAGAGATTAAACACCAGGACCAGCAGGTGCGGTTCTACCCAGATTTGGCCACAGGAATCCAACAATTGAGGAAGCAGTTTGATCCCGTACGTAAGGAGCTGCGCAACCTTGGGATTCGTCATGGTGTAATCTATCCTGCGAGACTGTTGACCACGTATGAGGGCAGAACCCACATCTTCAAGACCCCAGAGGAAGCGCAGGAGTTCATCAAGAAGATCAAAGAAGAAGAAGAGACTGGTGGGAGCTAAGCATGAACAAAATATAAGGTAGAATAATTAAGCATTTGCACAGGCATCTGACTGACTTGAAGTAAATAGCAAGTTTACAAAATATAGATTGTATTATATATTAAAAAAAAACAAACAAACAAAAAAAAACTATGATGTACAAAGTTGCTAAAAATTTTGGAGTTAAGTTGGAAAACTACAGAGGAGAGTTAATGTTACGTCATTAAAGCAGTAGAGTTAGGGTGATTGGGAAGATGAAGAAGGAGTGGCTTTGGCTGTTCCCCGTGGATGTGGAGCGGTCGATGGCTATATCGGGAGAAGGAATTTTTCTTTTGATTTTGGGGGGTTTGCCACAAGTGTGGGAAGGGGGAATTTGTTTGTGTGTAGTTTGTAGGATGAATGTTCAACCACTCATGTTTTTGCTTCTCTGTATGAGCATGTTTACACTGCAAGGTAATCCCAAACTCTCTATTGATCATAAACCAAGGCGTTAATCTTAATTTAACTTCATGGAATTGCAGAGGTCTACAAAATTTAAAAAAACTTAAACAAGTTATGAATAAAATAAAAGACATGGGTTCAAAAATTGTGTTTTTACAAGAAACTCATCTAATAGAGGAGGATATAAAAAGAATTAGGAGTAGATGGCAAGGAAGTGTCTTCACCTCATCATTTTCATCCCGGGCCAGGGGAGTTATGACTCTCATACATAAATCAGTCCCTTTTCAAGTGAAAAATGTAATTGGAGACAAATTTGGAAGATATGTAATCATTCAAGGTTCTTTGCTATTAGAAAATATAAATCTTGTGAACTTATATGGTCCCAATATAGATGATCAGAAGTTCTTTGCTAATTTATTTCTTATCTTATCATCACTTACAGGGCAACATATAATAGCAGGGGATTTTAATTGTACATTGAATCCAGGTATAGATAGATCAACAGGACTGGATTGTACGCACAATGGATGTAGGATGACTATTAATCATTTTATGAAAGAATTGAGATTGTTAGATATATGGAGAGAAATGAAACCACAAGTTAAAGCCTATTCTTGTTATTCCAGTACCTACAAGACATTCTCACGTATTGATTATTTTTTGATTTCCACAGAATTAAGGTCCAAGATCCAAAACTGCTTTTATGATAACATCGTGATCTCTGATCATGCACCCTGCTGTCTAATATATGTAGATAAAAAATTGACAAAGGAATCAGGTAGATGGCAATTTCAGCATAAATGGCTTCAGGATGAGGAATTTGTCAAGTATATAGAAAAACAGATAGATGAGTTCTTTGACATCAATACTACACAAACATCAGCATGTGTAAAGTGGGAGGCTTTCAAAGCTTTTATTAGGGGACATATTATTAGTTATACAGAATCAAAATCTAAGAAGACTCGAGAGGAGAGAGCCAAATTGGAACATAAAATAAAAAGTCTTCAGGAAAAAGTGTATGCAGGAAGTGATCCAAGGTTGGAGAATGAATTACTGATTTTGAGAGCTGAATACGACAAAAAATCAGCGAATAGAGCTGCCTCGAGTCTTCTAAGATTGAAACAATCTTTTTATGAACAAGGTGAAAAATCAGGAAAATTATTGGCATGGCAGATTAAACAATTAGAATTTAGAACGCCAATTACCAGTATTATAAGTAATGGACAGGTAGTTATAGATCCTTTAGAAATTAACAGAGCCTTTAGAGATTACTATGAAAAATTATATGATACCAAAAATGAATCTGATTTAATAAAACTAAATGGGTTTTTGAACGAACTATCTATACCGTGTATTCCAAATGAAAACAGGGAGATATTGGAGTCTAAAATTAGTCAAGAAGAAGTTGGGCTAGCCATTGATAATATGAAATCAGGAAAAAGTGCAGGACCAGATGGTCTTCCAGTTGACCTTTATAAAAAATTTAAGAATAAATTAATAAAACCTTTTTTGGAAATGGTTTTAGAAGCATTTCAAAATAATAATTTACCATCATACATGAATAATGCCTTAATTATACTGCTGCCAAAACCAGGTAAGCCCTCTAATAAATGTGAAAATATGAGACCAATAAGCCTATTAAATGCCGACCTTAAGATAATCTGTAAAATTTTAGCAAGACGAATACAAGAAATTTTACCAAATATTATTAATCGAGATCAGAATGGCTTTATAAAGGGAAGACAAGGCTTCCATAATGTAAGAAGACTATTTAATATTATTTATTTTAATAAAGAAGCACCGGATACAGCTCTCCTATCACTGGACGCCGAAAAGGCCTTTGACAGAGTTGAATGGCCCTTTCTTTTTGAAGTCTTACAAAGGTTTGGACTTGGAAATAATTTCATAAAATGGGTTCAGATAATGTACAATAATGCTACAGCAGAAATCCTAACAAATAACAATATTTCAAAATCAATAAAAATCAATAGAGGATGTCGACAAGGCTGTCCACTTTCACCTTTACTGTTTACTATGGCAATTGAACCTTTAGCGATGGCGATACGTTTACATTCACAAATAGATGGAATTAAAGTTGGACCAACAGAACATAAAATCTCCCTGTACGCCGATGACATAATTTTGTTTATGTCGAATCTAAAAAAATCAATTCCAACCTTGTTGAATTTAATAAAGAATTTTGGGGAAATATCAGGATATAAAATAAATAAAACTAAATCTTCAATATTAATGCTAAATGAGACCCAGAGAAATTACCCAGACCCTGAGGTAAATCAATTTAATGTTGTAAATCAGTTTAAATATTTAGGAATTCAAATTGTGCCTAAGCTAGAATCAGTCGCCAGTGTCAACTATGAAGCCTCAATGAAAGATATCAATGAGTTACTTCAGAGATGGATGTCACTACCAATGTCGATGATAGGGAGAATCAATATACTTAAAAGTAATATTTTACCTAAAATGCTTTATTTATTTCAATACATTCCCTTACCACCACCTTTAGATTTATTCTCAAGAATTAAAAAAAAGTTAGTGGAATTTATATGGAACAACAGGAGGGCTAGATTACGTCTGTCTTTATTATATTTACCATTTGATCGTGGGGGTCTGAAATGTCCAAATTTTATGTTTTATTATTGGTCGGCACAACTGAGATCTATGACATATTATTTTTCATTAAATGATCTCCCTCACTGGACTGAAATGGAATCATACAATTTACCTTTACCTCTTCCCGTATTTATATACTCAGATTCGGCAAAAAAATTACAAAAACAAGTTAAAAATCCATTTGTAAAGCATATGATCAAAATATGGTGTGAAGCTAAAAACTATTTAAAAGAACCACAGTTATTGTCACAATTTAGTCCAATATGGGGTAATCAATATTTTAAACCAGGGAGAGCGGACGCTGTATTTAAAGTATGGAATTTAAAAGGGATACAAAAGATTCAGGATTTATATTTGCCATGTGCAGATAACATAATGTCTTTTGAAGAGCTGAGGATCAAATTTAATCTTAATAGAACACATTTTTTTAAATATCTTCAACTTAGAAACTTTATTCGATCAAATCAAAATAAAGCTCTCACTCGACCTATTTATTCATCCTTGGAAAAAATGTTGATGAAAGATAGTAAAAGAAAGGGTAAAGAAAGGGTATTATTTCAGAGTTTTATAACTCATTGACACTATCTTCAAGCGAAAATTCACTGAAAAGATTAAACTACTGGAAAGAAGATCTGCAAACTGAAATTTCAGAGGAACAATGGGAATTGGCTTGTACAAAAGCTCAAACCAAATCAATAAATGTACGTCTTAAATTGATACATTTCAAATGGTTAATGCGGATGTATGTGGAGGAGTTAAATAGATATAACAAAAATATACCAGATACGTGCACAAAATGCATGGAAAGTAAAGGAACCCTGTTTCATTGTGTATGGGAATGTAGATTAATAAGAATGTTTTGGGAAGAGGTGAGGGTAACAATTGAAAAAATAATTTCAAAACAAATCACATTGAACCCTAAACTGTTTCTGTTGGGTCTGTACCCAGAAAAGCATAATTTTAATAAAAGTGAAAGAACATTCATAGACCTCAGTTTGCTTACCGCCAAAAAATGTATTGCACTATTATGGAAAAAGACTCATAGACCAGATGTGACTCAGTGGTTAAGACAGATGTTAACAAACCTTCCATTAGAAAGAATAACATATATACTGAAATCAAAGGAAATTGTGTTTGAGAATATATGGAGACCTTTTATTGATTATGTAAAAAATTTAAACATAACTCTTGAAGAAGAAGGTGAATGATGTGTGTGGACCTTGTAAATTCCAAACTGGTGAACATAATATGTATACTTATGTAATGGATTGTCTAGACTAAACAGAGGAGCATTGTTGAAGACTTGATTTTGTTGGTGGTTGTTGGTGTTTTTAGTGCATTTTTTTTTTGTAGTACTTTAGTGTTAGTGTTTGATTGTTTGTATCATGTTTGTTAAAAAAAAAAAAAAAAAAAAGGTTCAATAAAGATATTGTGGAAAAAAAAATATGTTGGACTAAAGACAGTGAGACAACATTGAAGAAAAAGTAAGTTAACTTTTCATTAAATTTAATGATTTATCTAAGTCTAGTATTTCATTTTTTTAAATCATTTTTTTCAGTCTAAATTACTTCTGTTTTACTGAAAACCTCTCAGCTTCAGGGGGGCTGTGCCCCCCTGGCCCCCCTATAAGTCAATCAACCAAATTAGATTTCAGCTGAAATCAGAATTTCCTGTTGCCATCCCTGTAGCGTATGACCATTCCCTGTAGTACAGTAAGCACAGAAGCATTCGCGAATGAGTGAATGGCAATGGCATTACCTAGCAGTCTTTGGTCTCACTTAGCAATAATACTACTGAAAAATAAACTAAAATTATGTCTGAGAATGAAGTATATGGTCAAGTGTTGGTTGATGAACAAAGATTCCAGTGGGGGGTGAATAGAATTTATTGAAAATAGTGATCAAAACCAGCCGGACCGATAGTTAAGCTAACGCCAGGCGGTAGGGGTGGTGGTGGGGGGAAATTGGTGCATTCTAGTATCACAATATTTTATGGTGGTGATACTGCATTGATTCAGACACACACCATTGTGATACTTTATTCAGAATTATTAATAAATGCAACACACACAAACCTACCTATTCAGGTACCAGAGTAATAAAAAACTGACTTTTCAGTCCACTAGATGGTGCTAAATACTCACTGTCTGGTTAGGTTAGCACAGCAAAGGAGAGACTTGTGAGATCTAACCAGGAGTTGAACAAGACAAAGAACAGGATGGGAAATTGCAATATATGATATTGCAATACTCATCATATTGCAGTATAGTGATAGGATTGCATTGCAGCCCAAGTATTGTGGTAGTATTGTATTGTGTGGCCTCTTTTGATTCCCACCCCTACCAGGTGGCCTGTGGATTGTTCTCCAGACTGAGGTGAGCTGTAATGTGGTTAGACTGACCAACGCTAGCCAAGCTAATGATAATGGAGCGATGTAGCATCATGGTGAAAATATAACAAAATAAGCCAGAAAGATGTGAGAAATATTATCAACAGTGGATTACTGAACCAGGTGAAAACAGGGATGACTGAAATTTTAAGAAAATAACGATATACAGTGGTGTGAAAAAGCATTTGCCCCCTTCCTGATTTCTCATTTTTTGTATGTTTGTCACACTTAAATGTTTCAGATCATCAAACAAATTTAATTATTAGACAAAGATAACACAAGTAAACACAAAATGCAGTTTTTAAATGAAGGTGTTTATTATTAAGGGTAAAAAAAAATCCAAACCTACATGGCCCTGTGTGAAAAAGTGATTGCCTCCTAAACCCAATAAAGGCCCTTTTCCACTAGCACACTTTAGCGCGACACGGGACGGCTCAGCACGCTTTGTACGCTTTTCCACAAGCCCCAACACGGTTTAACAGCCGCGATTCTCAGCCCCGCTCAAGGGCAGGGTACAGCAGTGCTGAGCTGGGCCGTGTTGTGACATTAACAGACTGGTCGCCGCTGATTGGTCAGGTCGTAACCGGCGCTGATTGGTCAGGTTGTAACCGCCCCTCTCCTCCTCCTCTTCTGCCGAATCTTCACGACCTTCTCAATAAAGTTTTTGGAAAAAAAAAAAAAAAAGAATCTTCACGACCGCCATTACTCAGCACGCAACCACTGTTGGCGGTTTATTTTCAGTGTATTGCTGTGCTATTTTCATTTATTCTCTATCAAAAATGGCTTCGCGTAATAAGGGTGTTCCATGGACCAATAAGGAGCTGCAGTGTCTGCTCACCGCATTCTCAGACGAACGCATCCAGCGCGAGTTAGATGGAGCCACCCAGAATGAAAAAATAACCGGGAGGTCTTGACATCGGAGTCCTTTAACGGTGTTTTAATTTTTTTTTATTGTGCGTTTTTTCGCAAATATATTCGGTAAGACGCTCAGTTTATTTATGCAGTAAAAAAGCTGTTCATTTGTGGATGATGATCGCTCTGCTTTATCGCAGTACACTGCGGACTCAAGCTTTTATTTTAATTATTCTTGTGAACAATACGCTGAAATAAGCTTATGTAATCTTGTTAAAAACTATTGTCTTTTCTGTATATCTTGCACTTTCGTGCTGTATTTTATTGTGTGCATTTTCCTTGTAGAATCATCCCACGCGTCCGCCGCGCCAGCACGCCCGGATTCTCCAATGTGAATCTGTCCCGCCACCAGGTGCAAAATGTATTCAATGATAAATATTTGCAACATTTAAATGAGGTTGCAGAAAACGCGAGGGTATCCATGGAGCAGGCAGGATCTGGCAGAGACGGCTTCATTCAACCGAGCCTTCCTGACCCAGTTTGGGAAGCTGGTGTAGAGGCACTCAGTGGTCGGCGTGTATAAAATGTCGATTAACCTTCATGTTGTGTTGCAAAGTTTTTTTTTTATTTTAATATTTTGTATATAATAAAATGGAATTGTTTTGGAAAGTGTGGTTTGTCTGTTATAACACTGAATTATAAAACAGCATAATTACATAGAAATTCCATTGCCTAGTCTGATGAAAATGATGCTGATCATCCTGTCAGGGGTCAACCATTGTAAAGGTAATGTAATTTTTAACTAGACCAAAAAACAAATGTTTTTGTAAGCTTTCTGTTCTTTTTATTGAAATATCATAAAAAATTAGCACCACATGATTCAGTTCTAAACTTTGGGTAAATTTTTTATGTTAACTTATAAGAAGTTGCACAGTTGGACTTTAAAATGCAGCAGGAGAGACTGATCAAGCTTAAGTCAAAAAGTAGGTAAAAAAGTAATTATATGTAAATTGAATGTTCTATCGGCATTCCAAATTTAGAGAATTACAATACTTTAGAAGGAGTGTAGCATCATCTAAACGGAAAATAATAATACTGTTGTTCCAAATGTTGACCTGAAGGTGAAAAACATGAATTTTTTTTATTCAGTACATCCAAAATGCCCTAGGATGTAAAAAATAATACAATTTGGTGTTGGCCAGTGTGCCACTGTCTCATTATTTAATACGAATAAAAACAAGTTTCAGCTCATTATTTCTAGGTCATTTGGCAGTTAATTCAAACCAAAAGTGACTTGTGTTGTTGCAGCCTTTTTATCAGAGAGTTTCTCCAGTTTTGGAGCATATAATCATCCGTCCCTTAACTGTTAAACATTAATAACAGCAGACAGATTGGCAAAGGATACACAATTGTGTTGCTGTTGCCCAAAACCGTTGTGACCCACTGCTTGTGGTGCTACCTTTCATGTGTGTGTGCTTTTTATGAATATTCACACGTTTTTGTTAGTACAAGTGGGATAGTATTAAATTGAAATATAACATATTTCTAATAATGTTTGCTTTTTGCAAATATTTACACTTATTTTGAAAGTAAAAGTTGGATACTGCGGGGGGGGGGGGGGGTCTAATCATGTGCCATGGAGGGCCAAGACCCTGCAGGCTTTACCTCCAACCAGTGTCTTCAACAGCAGATTCCACTGAACTTCTTCCACTGACTGATCAGTGATAACTCCTGCTGAAGAGACTGGGTAGAAGAGAGAACCTGCAGGGTTTTGGCCCCCCATGACACATGATTGGAAGCCCCCGGATTAGGTTTAATTGGATTTAATATTTTAACACAAACTGCTTTATGGTTCATAATTCTGTTGACAGACTTACACCAAACCAAAAGTGATTTCTCAAACTGCTGGATTATTCTTAGCTTTTCCAATCTTTCAGTATTTAATTTATGCCACATGGTGGTAACCTTGACATACAAAAAAAGAGACATCTGCAAAAACTTCATAGGTTTATTGTCAGTGCAAATCCCAGTGCAATACAACATGAATGCATATCTAGTATATTGTTGATGCAGAGAATATAGTATATTTCTACAGTACATGTTTCCATGTAAACTTGTGACTGCATTATTTTAATTGCTTTTAATCCTAGATCAAGTTTGTTTTGGCCTAAAATGCATGGGCTGCACGGTGGCGCAGTGGTTTAGCACTGTGACAGCACAGTTTTACCCTCGGCCGGGGGATCGCAGGGATCATGAGATCGTGGGTTCGATCCCAGCCCCCGACCAACAGTGAGCTGTGTGGAGTTTGCATGTTCTCCCCGTGTTGCGTGGGTTTACTCCGGGATTTCTCCGGTTTCCTCCCGCATACCAAAAACATGTAGGTTTAGAGCGCTCGCGCACGCAGCGACCAGCAGCCGGTGGCTTGTCACCAGACTGCAAACCAAGTCTACCTACGGGTACAAATAAGTAACAAAAAAAAAAATATATATATATATATATATATATCTTATTATACCTAACTCAGTAAAGTTTACTTTTTGAATATATATTTTGTGGCTAATATTAACCTGGCGATCAAGTTGTGTCAGCTGATTGTTTTTTTCTATGATACCATCTCAGAATCTGCTGCAGAAGCAGGTAAGTCCATGATGTCTCAACAGTCTCTCCATGATTTTCAAGCAGATCAGAGCAATTTGTTGTACAGGAAATAAAACGTTTCTACAGACATTCTTAAGCTCAATACTGCTCGTTTGTGAAGCTGTGTTGACATCAGTGACAGGCTGATCACATCCGTGACAGGCACGCCCAGCGCGAATGAAGCAGTAATTTCCCCACAACAGAGCCATCTGAAACACACACAGCGTACATATTTTAGTACCTAACAGCGATAACTTGCAGACATTAAAGTGTAGCACGACGTACTTATAGCAAACTAGCATTAGCAACCATTAGCTTACCGTCATATACGACCTAGTTTGTATCCTCACGCCTTTGGCTCTCCCAGAAGCTGCAGAACTATTCCAGAGTGTTTTCATCTCGCTGCCTGTACCCTTGTCTGGCGGTCCTTTTTGGCGTTTACGGTGAAAAAAGCCACAGACCGAGGAGTGGCCTTGTACAGCTATGTGTTCTGTTTTGCTTGGGTCTTCTCAATAAAGTTTTGGAAAAAAAAAATGTTTTGCTTGGGTCGCGTGCGTTACGTCACGGGAATGTGGCACCGCCTCGCTGTTATAAACCCACCCACCCCAGCACAACACCCATGCCCAACACCGTGCTAATGGAGACAGAAGCATTCCGAGCCGTACTGAAGTGAATCGAGCCGTACCGAGGTGTGCTGGGCTAGTGGAAAAGAGGCTTAACTGGTTGGGGCCACCCTTAGCAGCAACAGCTGCAATCAAACGTTTATGATAACTGGCAGTGAGTCTTTTACAGCGCTGTGGATGAATTTTGGCCCACTCATCTTTGCAGAATTGTTGTAACTCAGCCACATTGGAGGGTTTTCAAGCATGAACTGCATTTTTAAGGTCATGCCACAGCATTTCAATCGGATTCAGGTCAGGACCTTGACTAGGCCACTCCAAAGTCTTCATTTTGTTTTGGTGTGTTTTGGATCATTGTCCTGCTGCAGAACTCAAGTGCGCTTCAGCCTGAGGTCATGAACAGATGGCCGGACAGTCTCCTTCAGGATTTTTTGGTAGACAACAGAATTCATGGTTCCATTTACCACAGCAAGTCTTCCAGGTCCCAAAGCAGCAAAACAGCTCCAGACCATCACACTACCACCACCATATTTTACTGTTGGTATGATGTTTCTTTTCTGACATGCTGTATTACTTTTATGCCGGATGTAATGGGACACACACCTTCCAAAAAGTTCAAATTTTGTCTCGTCAGTTTTCTGGCAAAACTGAGTTGAGCCTTTATGTCCTTTTTGCTCAGCGGTGGTTCTTGTCTTGGAACTGTGCCATGCAGGCCATTTTTGACCAGTCTCTTTCTTATGGTGGAGTCATGAACACTGACCTTAACTGAGGCAAGCGAGGCCTGCAGTTCTTTGGATGTTGTTGTGGGGTCTTTTGTGGCATCTTGGATAAGTTGTCACTGCGCTCTTGGGGTAATTTTGGTCGGCAGCCCACTCCCGGTAAGGTTCATCTGTGTTCCATGTTTTCGCCATTTGTGGATAATGGCTCTCACTGTGGTTTGCTGGAGTCCCACAGCTTTAGAAATGGCTTTATAACCTTTTCCAGACCGATAGATCTCAGTTACTTTGTTTCTCATTTGTTCCTGAATTTCTTTGGATCGCAGCATGATGTCTAGCTTTTGAGGATCTTTTGGTCTACTTCACTGTCAGGCAGGTCCTATTTGAGTGATTTCTTGATTGAGAACAGGTGTGGCAGTAATCAGGCCTGGGTGTGGCTAGAGAAATTGAACTCAGCTTTCCAAAGATGTGATAAACTACAGTTAATGTTTTAACGGGGGCAATCGCTTTTTCACACAGGACCATGTAGGTTTGGATTTTTTTTACCCTTAGTAATAAACACCTTCATTTAAAAACTGCATTTTGTGTTTACTTGTATTATCTTTGTCTAATATTTAAATTTGTTTGATGATCTGAAACATTTAAGTGTGACAAACATCCAAAAAAAATGAGAGATCAGGAAGGGTGCAAACACTTTTCACACCACTGTAAAGCTAGCTCCCTAGTAGCACTGTTAGCTCTGAAGCTAACGTCGTTGGTGCCCCACGCATCTACATGACAGACAGTTAAGGTGGCCAGTAATAGAGCAGCGATTGGGTATCAGTCGTCTTAATGTGTCTTATCTACTTTTTAAATTCACAGGTCAGACCAGAGCAGCCCCTCCTGCCCTCACCTCATCTGTTCCTCCGCTCCACGCCGGACTCTCAGCTTCTCCTGACCTGATGGAGGGTCCCAGGGATGAGGCTCCACAGCAGGATCGTCATCTCGCAAACAGGGTTGAGTCTTCGGCTGAAACCACAGCCGGCGCTCAGACAGGAGGGACAGTCCCTTTAGAAATGGATGCAGGGTTCAAAACCCATTTGGTCACCACAAACCCCGAAGTGCCTCTGTTACAACATACACAGAGTGGCACTTCCTCTCCTTCAGGTAATCAGCTTTAATAGCTAGTCCTTTATCATGAGCACACACAGAGTTCTTATTTATGTATCAGTAATTTTCCATCTAGATCTGTTTGATCTAGAGCCTTAAAATAAAACATCCCACGTGCTGAGGGCCAACAAGAGGGTCGGGAATAAAGCCAGCGGACGGGCATTCATTGTTACAAGTTTATGAAAGGGTCAAAAAGTTGAGAGACTAAAGAAACTCGAAAAATTTAACAACTGGAGGAAGTCACAAATTTATGAAACTGAGGAAAAGTTTCAAATTTACAAAACTGGCAAAAAAAAAGTACACTTGTGAGAATGGGCAAAATAAGACACTGAAATGGACATTTTTAATATAGTCTAATATAATTAATAATTAATAAGTAATTTAATATAGTGAATGGTGCCTGGTCCCGTTGGCTTCCTGCCTGTCTTCTGTAATGTAAGTTGCTTGTTCTTTTGTCTACATGGGAATCTTAACACCTCTGTTTAAACCTCATGCACCCTTTGTGTGTGTGTGGGGGGGGGGCAGTTTGGGAGAAAGACACAGGGAGGATGAGAGCTCTCCAGACTGACCACTTCTGCACATTAAAATATATAAAATGACATCGCTGGGATTCTTTAGTTCATCTCTCTATGCACAATGCATCATATTTCCACGACAATTTGGAAACTCGTGTGGGATTCCTTGGAGGATCGACTCGTCTCAGAAGTGGTTGATCACCCTGGAAAGAACAGAGTTTCCGGGCCTCAACCTCATTGTTGAAGACAGATGATTGATCACTGCTGAGTAATGGGACCTTCTCCACTGAGACCCAAATGAACCAAGAGAAGAACAATAATCCCTAGATGGTGAAAGAGTTGAAATAACTGTATCCTACTAAAAGTAATTGCTTGATTATATAAACTGACCCCAGTGGGATTCTTTAGTTCATCTCGCTCCGTGCGCAATGCATCATGTTTTCATGACAATGCAAATTTACAAACCTGGTGGAAAAAGTCACAAATTTATGACCCCGTGGAAGAAATTTGCATATTTAGGAGATGGGCAAAAAGCAGCAAATTTACAACACTGAACAAAAATAAGATAAATTCGGGAAACTGGGGACAAAAAGTTGCAAATTTGGAAGAGTGGAGAGAAAAAAGCCACAAATTCACAAAAATGGGGTATTTGGATGAGTTGCAAATGAACAGGACACTTGGGGGGGGGGGGAATTGCAAATGTAACCTCTTGGATTTCTGGTGTTCTGCTGGTGGAACGTTCCAAATTTTTACTGCCACTCACTGAAGAAGAAAGAATTTGATTTTCTGTGCATATGCTAAATTTAGGGAAATTGTCTGGAATGCTAAGAGGTTAAAAGAAAAAGTTCAAATCTACAAGAAAAAGGTTGCAAATTTACAGGAAAAAAGTAGCAAATTTTTGAGAAAAGGTTGCAAATTTATATGAAAAACTTACAAATATTTGAGGAAAAGTTTAAAAATGTGCAAGAAAAAAGTTGTAAATTTAAATGACTGGATAAAACCTAAAGGTAAAAGGGTAAGATAAAAAGATAAAAAGGGCAGCACGGTGGCGCAGTGGTTAGCACAGTGGCAGCACAGCAAGAAGGTCATGGGATCGATTCCACCCTTGACCATCGTGGGTTTGATCCCACCCCCAGACCATCAGTGACCCTTCTGTGTGGAGTTTGCATGTTCTCCCCGTGTCTGCGTGGGTTTACTCCGGGATTTCTCCGGTTTCCTCCCACAGGCCAAAGACATGCAAGTTAGGTTAATTGGCATCAAACTGGGGATTCTAAATTGTCCTTAGGTCTGACTGTGAGAGTGAATGGTTGTCTGTCTCTCTGTGTTGGCCCTGCGATGGACTGGCGATCTGTCCAGGGTGTACCCTGCCTCTCGCCCAAAGATGCTGGGATAGGCTCCAGCACCCCCGCGACCCGAAAAGGATTAAGCGGAAGAAGATGGATGGATGGATGGATAAAACCTCATGAGATTGAGGGGAAAAAGTCACAAATTTATGAAACTGCTTGGAAAAGCTGCAAATTTACACAACTGTCTGAAAAAGCCACAAATTTATATGACTAGGGAAAAAGTTGCAAATTTACTAGGCAGAGAGAAAAAAAAGTTGTGAATTTACTAGATGGAGGACAAAAGTTGCAAATTTGTGAGACGGGGGTAAAAAAATTACACATTTAAAAGAACTGGGGGAAAGTTTCAAGTTTCTGAGACTATGGAAGAAAAAATTTAAAAAGACTGAAGGTGAAAAAGTTTTAGATTTACGAGAGTAGGAAACTTAGTTGCAAAATCACAGGAAGGGGAAAAAGTTGCTAATTTATGAGCCGGTTGGACAAAATACTCTGTCGGGGTGCATCTGGCCCCTGAGCCTTGATATTGACACCTGAACTGTATGTGCTGCCTGTTTGCAAACACATGCAGGTCACCTCCTCTGACCTCCACTGACTGAACTCAGGAGCTGTGTCGTAACTGGTTTTTCCAGATGAATATAACCTCTCGGTTGACGTTGCATTGGCACTTGGAGAAGCCCTGAAATAACCTCATCAACGTGACAGAAAGTCACACGGATCACTCTCTCTCACCTCTGTTCTTGGTCTGTTAGCAGGATTATGTAGAAATGGTAACAATTTCTAACACTGCTTGTGAGTACTATGAAATTACTGTGTACTATCAGTGTCAGGACTGCTGTAAAACAATGTAAGTACTGTAAGTTCAGGGTATTCACAAATTTAACATGCGGTACAAGCGTATAAATGTAAATTAGGTACAAATTTGCAAGAATAAAGGTGCAAAGATATGATAAAAGATGCCAATTTCAAAACAACCCAGATGAGCTTTGCAAGAAGAAAAAGTTGAAAATTTACAGGAAAGAAATTGCAGATTTTTTAGAAAAAGTTGCAAATTTATGAAAAAAAGTCAAAAATTTATGAAAAAAAAAGTTGCAACATCACAAGAAAAAAGTAAATTTATTAGGAAAAAAGTCACAAATTTCTGAGAAAAAAGTTGAAAATTTATTGTAGGGTGTCACCTCTCTGGTGGGGAAAGAGCCTGAGATGGTGCATGAGGTTGAGAGATACCGACTAGATATAGTCGGCCTCACCTCAACACATTGCTCTGGTTCTGGAATCGGTCTCCTGGAGAGGGGCTGGAGCCTGGCCTACTCTGGAGTTTCCCCAGGCGAGAGGCGACGAGCAGGGGTGGGTGTTCTTGTATCCCCCCCACCTTACTGCCTTGATATTGGAGTTTTCCCTGGTGGATGAAAGGGTAGTTCCCCTATGCCTTCAGGTTGGGAAATGGGTCCTGACCATCATTTGGGCCTATGCACCAAGTGATGGTTCCGAGTACCCACCCTTTTTGGAGTCTCTGACTGGGGTGATGGAGAGTGCTCCTCTTGGAGATTCCGTTGTCCTACTGGTGGATTTCATTGTGCATGTGGGCAACGACAGTGAAACCTGGAGGGGTGTGATTGGGAGGAACGCTCTGCCCAATCTGAACCTCAATGGTGTTCAGTTATTGGACGTCTGTGCCAACCACAATGTGTCCATAATGAACACCATGTTCAAGCATTAGGGTGTCCATATGTGCACCTGGCACCAGGACACCCTAGGTCGCAGGTTGATGATCGATTTTGTTATCGTGTCATCAGACTTGTGATCATATGTCTTTGACACTCGGGTAAAGAGAGGTGCAGAGCTGTCAACTGATCACCACCTGGTAGTGAGTTGGATCCGATGGCAGGAGAGGAAGCCATTCACACCTGGTAGACCCAAACGTGTAGTGAGGGTGTCCTGGGAACGTCTGGCTGAGGCCCCTGTCCGGGAGGTCTTCAACTCCCACCTCCGGAAAAACTTCAATCACATTCCGAGGGAGTCTGGAGACATGGAGTCTGAATGGGCCATATTCTCCACCTCCATTGTTGAAGCAGCTGCCCACAGCTGCGGCCGCAAGGTTGTCGGTACATCTCGTGGTGGCAACCTCCGAACCAAGTGGTGGACACCAGGGGTGAGGGGGGCCATCAAGCTGAAGAAGGAGTTGTATCAAGCTTGGTTGGCTTGTGGGACTCCCGAAGCAGCTGAGGTGTACCGGCCGGCCAAGCGGAGTGCAGCTTGGGAGGTTGCTGAAGCAAAAACTCGGGTATGGGAGGAGTTCAGTGAGGCCATGGAACAAGACTTTCAATCAGCCTCGAAGAGATTCTGGCAAACTGTCCAGTGACTTAGGAGGGGGAAGCAACTCCCTGTCCACATTAGCCTGTTTTCCACTAGCCCAGCACACCTCGGTACGGCTCGATTCACTTCAGTACGGCTCGGAATGCTTCTGTCTCCATTAGCACGGTGTTGTGCTTGTGCTGTGATGGTTTGTGTTAGGAGGTTTTAGAAGCGGGGCGGCGGCAGATTCCCAGCGAGGCGGGGCCACACTCCCGTGACGTTACGCACCCGACTGAGTCCTTATTTACACGAGACAAAAAATAGAGGATCCAAGGATTATTGCCTTGCTCGCTCTGTGGTTTTATCTCACAATTAATTTTATCTCATAATTAAGCTGCAACAACACAAGTCACTTTTGTTTTGAATTAACTGCCAAATGACCTAGAAATAATGAGCTGAAACTTGTTTTTATTCGTATTAAATAATGAGACAGTGGCACACTGGCCAACACCAAATTGTATTATTTTTTACATCCTAGGGCATTTTGGATGTACTGAATAAAAAAAATTCATGTTTTTCACCTTCAGGTCAACGTTTGGAACAACAGTATTATTATTTTCCATTTAGATGATGCTACACTCCTTCTAAAGTATTGTAATTCTCTGAATTTGGAATGCCGATAGAACATTCAATTTACATATACTTGTACCTACTTTGACTTGGTGCTAATTTTTTATGATATTTCAATAAAAAGAACAGAAAGCTTACAAAAACATTTGTTTTTTGGTCTAGTTAAAAATTACATTACCTTTACAATGGTTGACCCCTGACAGGATGATCAGCATCATTTTGATCAGACTAGGCAATGGAATTTCTATGTAATTATACTGTTTTATAATTCATGTGTTATAACAGACAAACCACACTTTCCAAAACAATTCCATTTTATTATATACAAAATATTAAAATAAAAAAAAAAATTGCAACACAACATGAAGGTTAAAGGCCAAATGTCACGTAACAGGGTACTTTAAATATCTTGAAACTAGATATAAAAGGGAACCGATCCGTTCGGGTCTTGGTGCATATGCTTCAGTAACAACGGAATATTCGTTAATTTAAAACTGCCGTGCTTGGCCTGACACGGCCCCTGGAATCGCCTGGGGAAGAAGGCGGAATTGACGAAATCGATTGTACCCTAGTTTGATGCTTGGGGTATTTCAATTGATTGTTTATATGGAGACTGGAAGGTTGAAGTGAGCAACAAGAAAGAAAAAATGGGATATTTCACCCATACCTTAAAACGGGACTATCGGGGACAGCTGGGTAATAAGGGACACTTTTCTGGGAAATGTTTTCATACCTGTCAAGTGAGACGTTTTCGCCGTACTTCAACACCGTAAAAAGCGGCTATAAGGAACGGCGGAGCAACAAGGCACACCTCTCTGGGATCTCTGTCTGTTCCGCAACCGCTGCACAGCTCAACGTGTTAAACCATTGTCCTAATGACTTCTCATGGTAGTGAGAATAGCTGACGCTGAGCGATCAGCCCGCCCAGACAATTAAACTAATGAGTGACTCCACACTTCGAACAGTAGTGAGAAGCGCTCCCACTGAGCGATCAGCCCGCCCCAGCTGTGAGTGATCACACACAGGAGTGCTCCTCAAGACACTCAGTTTTTTTTCCAGTATATTTTTTCTTTTGGGCGTACAGAAATGGCAATATGCCCGTTTTTGCTAAAATTGCATTTTCCCCGTATTTTCCTTAAAATATTTGACAATAACAACACGAACTACATTTAAAACATTTCCCAGAAAAGTGTCCCAAACCACTCTGCCGTCTCCCACAGCCGCGCTTGGCACCAAAATACGGCGAAAACGTCTCCCTTGACAGGTATGCGCCTCCATTTTCATATTGATCTGGTCAATTTCTTGACAGCAGCGGCTCTCCTCCACTGTAACAATAATGGCTTCCGAAAAATCAATATTTATGGGGCGCCCTCGACAGACCCCCTCCGGCTTCGCAATTCTGGAGGCGATTAATGTCCAGTTCAATGACATTTTCCACTGGTTCTGCTCTCTGGTCATCGTTGGAACTGTTGTCATCAGACAAAGCATCTGATTCCGTCTCGGACGGCTCGAACCGGTAAGGTTCTATGCCTCTGTCACTGTCTGAACCACTGACAAAAAAAAAAGACAAAAAAAAAAAGACAAAACTAAACTAATTTGTTCACAATCGCTGTCACTTTCCGTCATGATTGTCCAATGTTGATAAGTGTGAATGTGGATAGGCAGGGCAGCCAGGGTACAACTGGTGATGTCAAAAACATGGGCGTGGTCTGGACTGGCTGTCACAAGCCAGCAAGCAAGGTGGGGCCTTCACCTGGTGTATTTTGTGCAATTATGTAAATACAGGTGGGTGATATGGTCTCCGGTATGAATATTTGGTTTAAGCTATGTGTATTTTATCTAAATTTGTTGTCATTTAGAAAAAAAAATTACGTGACATTTGGCCTTTAATCGACGTTTTATACACGCCGACCACTGAGTGCCTCTACACCAGCTTCCCAAACTGGGTCAGCAAGGCTCGGTTGAATGAAGCCGTCTCTGCCAGCTCTGGTTCAGGAAGGCTCGGTTGAATTAATCCTGGCGGGCTGTCGCGGCGGACGCGTGGGATGATTCTACAAGGAAAATGCACACAATAAAATACAGCACGAAAGTGCAAGATATACAGAAAAGACAATAGTTTTTAACAAGATTACATAAGCTTATTTCAGCGTATTGTTCACATGAATAATTAAAATAAAAGCTTTAGTCCGCAGTGTGCTGCGATAAAGCAGCGATCATCATCCACAAATGAACAGCTTTTTTATTGCATAAATAAACTGAGCGTCTTACCGAATATATTTGCGAAAAAACGCACAATAAAAAAAAATTAAAACTCACCGTTAAAGGACTCCGATGTCGAGACCTCCCGGTATATTTTTTCATTCCGGGCGGCTCCGTCTAACTCGCGCTGGATACGTTCGTCTGACAATGCAGTGAGCAGACACTGCACCTCCTTATTGGTCCATGGAACACCCTTATTACGCGAAGCCATTTTTGATAGAGAATAAATGAAAATAGCACAGCAATACACTGAAAAGAAACCGCCAACAGTGGTTGCGTGCTGAGTAAAGGCGGTCGTGAAGATTCTTTTTTTTTTTTTTTTTTTTTTTTCCAAAAACTTTGAGAAGGTCGTGAAGATTCGGTAGAAGAGGAGGAGGAGAGGGGCGGTTACAACCTGACCAATCAGCGCCGGTTACGACCTGACCAATCAGTGGCGACCAGTCTGTTAACGTCACAACACGGCACAGCTCAGCACTGCTGTACTCTGCCCTTGAGCGGGGCTGAGAATTGCGGCTGTTAAACCGTGTTGGGGCTTGTGGAAAAGCGTACAAAGCGTGCTGAGCCGTCCCGTGTCGCGCTAAAGCGTGCTAGTGGAAAAGACCCTATTGTGTATGGTGCAGATGGGTTGCTGCTGACTTCAACTGGGGATATTATCAAGCGGTGGAAGCAGTACTTCGAGGATCTCCTCAATCTCACTGACACGCCTTCCACAGAGAAAGCAGGGCTTGGGGACAAGGGGGATGACTTGCCCGTCATGGGGGCTGAGGTTGCCGAAGTAATCAAAAACTCATCGGTGGCCGGGCCCCGGGGGTTGACGAGATTTGCCCTGAGTATCTCAAGGCTCTGGATGTTGTAGGGCTGTCATGGTTGACAGGCCTCTGCAACATTGCGTGGAGGTCGGGGACAGTACCTTTGGCATGGCAAACCGGGGTGGTGGTTCCCCTCTTCAGGAAGGGGGACCAGAGGGTGTGTTCCAACTTGAGAGGGATCACACTCCTCAGCCTCCCTGGAAAGGTCTATGCCAAGAGTACTGGAGAGGAGAGTCCGGTCGTTGGTCGAACCTCAGATTCAGGAGGAGCAATGTGGTTTTTGTCCTGGCCGTGGCACATTGGACCAGCTCTTTACGCTCTCGAGAATCCTCGAGGGTTCGTAGGAATTTGCCCAACCAGTTTACATGTGTTCTGTGGACTTGGAGAAGGCATTTGACCACATCCCTCGTGGTTTGTTGTGGGGGGTGCTTCAGGATTATGGGGTATTGGGCTTGTTGTTATGAGCTATCCAGTCTCTATACAACTGTTGTGAGAGTTTGGTTCGTATTGCCAGCACTTGGTCGGACTCATTCCCAGTGAGAGTTGGACTCCGCCAGGGCTGCCCTTTGTCACCAATCCTGTTCATAATTTTTATGCACAGGATTTCTAGGCACAGCCAAGGAGTGGAGAGTGTCATGTTTGGTGACCACAGGATCTCATCTCTGCTGTTTGCGGATGATGTTGTTCTGTTGGCTTCATCCAACAATGACCTACAGGTCTTACTGGAATGGTTTGCTACTGACTGTGAAGCAGCTGGGATGAGAATCAGCACCTCCAAAACCGAGTCCATGGTTCTCAGTTGAAAAAGGATGGATTGTCCTCTCTGGGTTGGGGACGAGCTCCTGCCCCAAGTGGAGGAGTTTAAGTATCTCAAGGTCTCGTTCACAAGTAAAGGGGGAATGAAGCCGGAGATTGACAAGTGAATTGTAGCAGCATCTGCAGTGATGCAGACGTTGCACCGGTCTGTTGTGGTGAAGCGGGAGCTGAGCTCTAAGGCAAAGCTGTTGATTGACCGGTCAATCTACGTTCCTACTCTCACCTATGGTCATGAGCTTTGGGTAATGACTGAAAGAATGAGATTGCGGATACAAGCGGCTGAAATGAGCTTTCTCATAGGATTGCTGGACTCACTCTTAGAGATGGAGTGAGGAACTCAGTCATCCGGGAGAGGCTCAGAGTAGAACTGCTGCTCCTCCACATTGAAAGGAGCCAGTTGAGGTGGTTTGGGCATCTGATCAGGATGCCTCCTGGACACCTCCCACTTGAGGTGTTTCGGGCACGTCCCACTGGGAGGAGACCCTGGGGCAGACTCAGAACATGCTGGAGAGACTGTCTCCCAGCTGGTCTGGGAACGCTTTGGCATCCTCTCAGAAGAGCTGGAGCAGATGGCTGCTGAGAGAGAAGTCTGGGCTTCTCTTCTTGAACTGCTGCCTCTGCAACGCGGACCTTTGGAAAAGCAGTAGAAGATAGATGGATGGATTTATTGTAGGGCTCGGCAATATACCCCCCCCCCCAAAAAAAGCATCTCAATATAATTTTTCTATATCACAATACATGATGTATATTGTGATATGTATGTCGTATGCTGAATTCATTCATTCATTCATTCATTTTCTTCCGCTTAATCCTTTTCGGGTCACGGGGGGGCTGGAGCCTATCCCAGCATCTTTTGGGCGAGAGGCAGGGTACACCCTGGACAGATCGCCAGTCCATCGCAGGGCCATCACAGAGAGACAGACAACCATTCACTCTCACAGTCAGACCTAAGGACAATTTAGAATCCCCAGTTTGATGCCAATTAACCTAACTTGCATGTCTTTGGCCTGTGGGAGGAAACCGGAGAAATCCCGGAGTAAACCCACGCAGACACGGGGAGAACATGCAAACTCCACACAGATCACTGTTGGTCGGGGGCTGTCCCATAAAATTTGGTTTTACTGACCTGCTCAGCAGCTGGGGGGAGAGAGAGAGAGAGACGCTGGATGGAGTGAAGTCCCAGCTCATATTAATTTGACAAACTACACTTGATATGTGTGATATTGGCATTTTATGTATCGCGGGTGGTCAAATGTACTGATACTTGAATATGTTCAGTCTGTCGCCCAGCCCTAGTTCTTTATATCCTGATGTAGGCTACATTAGTGTATGAGCTGAGGTATCTGGGTAAATATCCACAGCAGAACACTCAACAAGCTGATTTTTTTTTAAATTTTTTTTTTAACTTTTTTAATATCTTCTTATTCATAATTGTGATCTGTAGTCTGCACTGACAGGTTTTTAGCATCAGTGGGAGTGATTGGATGGTGTAGGGCTGGGGTCTGCAACCTGTGTCTCCGGGGCCACGTGTGGCTCTTCTGCCCATGGATCGTGGCTCCCTGAGGCCTGGAAAAAAACTCGCACATTTCCAAGAAAAGAAGCAATAAATTTCCAAGAAAAAATGTTGCACATTCATCAGAAAAATATCCTTAAAAGCAGAAAATGAAAAATTCTGAAAACTTATGGAAAAAAAAATCTCACAAATTTGGGGGAAATTTTTGCATTTTTCTGAGGGAAAAACACCCACAAATTCATACGGAAAAGTCACCAAATTTCTGGAAAAATTTAGAGTTGTGTGAGGAAAAATGTAATAAATTTGTGTAGGAAATTCTGCAGTTTTGCCCATGAACGCTAATAAATTTACATCAAAAACTACTTATGAGAATAGCTGAAAATTTATGAAATATATGCTCAAAATTTAAGGAAAATGTTACAATTTTATGAGGGGAAAAACACCACAAATTGGCAAGAAAAAAGTCAGAAATTAACCCGAAACAAAACTACAATTTTATCAGGAAACAGCTGCAAATTTGTATGAAGGAGGCAGCATTTTTTTAACCTTATGAGAAAAGATTATGGCAAAGATATCAAAATTTATGAAAAAAGCTTTAATGGGAAAAATACCACAAATTTACATGAAAAAAGTCTGCAATTTTACTAAAAAAAGGATTTAAGAAAAAAAGGAAAACATATGCCAAAAATATTAAAAAATTTGAAAAAAAAAATACAGTTTAATGAGGAAAACACCCACACAAGTTTGCAAGAAAAAAAAGACAAAAACTTTATCTAAATAATCAAAAAAATTACCAGAAAAAGTAGCAATTTTGTGAGAAAAAGGTAACAAATTTACAACTAGAGGGCACTCAGAGAGCACATACTTCCGCCAAGGCTCGGTCCCTCCCTCCCTTTGTCCTCCCCTCCATCCATATCATCATCCAGCTGTGCATTGTGAGATAGGGCCTTGGCAGAGGTATGCATTTTGAGATCACCATCAAAATCTAATTATGTATTCAGTGAGCCATTACACACCTTTCCTGAAAATTTGAATGAAGGGCACTATATAAATGCAATCCATTATTATTAACAGACAGAAACAACAGCAAAAACAATGTGACTACATAATAATAATAATGGTAACAAAATTGTCATAATTGTATTGACCATACATTGGGGCTCAGCAATTCCACCTTAAATCAACATCATGCTTTATTGAATCTTTCAGGTCGGTTTTTGTTTTTTTTTTCCCTTCTCTCTTCTCCATTACAGTTTACTGACAAGGCTCGTAATTATTAAGCAATATTACACAACAGTGCGGTATCAAACCATTTTTATCAATTACAAATTCACATTGTTTGATGCAGCAAAGTTCAGCCCCCACCTCCTCCACTGTCGCCTCCCGTTCTCGTCTTCCTGTACTGGCATCTTATGTCCCGCCCTTTCTTAATTCTGATTGGCTGCTTAGAAAGCTCTGACATTTGATGAGCGCAGCTGTACAGTAATCTGACAAGTTGAACTTTTTCCAGCCCTGAGCACCGCGACAAAAAGCGGCCACCGCTCAAAGCGTTTTAGTGCAGAGGATGCTTAGCACCGTAAACATGGGACTACATAGAGAATGAATAGAAAATAGTCGCCCACAGCAGGAAAAACTAGTTTGGTGGAAATGTCCCCTAATACTTTTTCTGCAGTGTTTGGTTTCCGGGTTGCCGAGGCGCGTGGCCCTATGGTGTGATCACCCACGTAACTCAGTGCATATGTCTTAAAGGGGCAGTACATGAAAAGTGCCAGATTAATATATAAAATTATATTCAAAAAATTCCTGCATCCACATCGTGATCCGAGTCACCACCAAAATCTAATCATCTGTTCCCCGTACCATTACACACCTTTCCTGAAAATTTCACCAAAATCCACTCTTAACTTTTAGAGTTATGTTGCTAACAGACAAACAAACCAACCAACAGACAAACCAATGCCACAGAAAACATTACCTCCATCCTCCCTTGGCAGAGGTAATAAAAAAGTTGCAAATTTATAAGAAAAACTCTTAATCCTGATTGATTGACTCAGCTGTTTGACTGCAGTTTTTAGGCCAAGATATTTTTTTCTTCGCATAGTACAGGTTGCCAACCCCTGGTGTACAGTTACCTTTGCCTGTGTGTGCTGATAATTTCCTTTGAAGTGTTCTCTGCACTGTTTTGAATTAACACAGCTCTGTACTCACATGGCCTCTCTCCCCGCAGCAGTGGAGAGCCTTTCATCCATGCCGACTGCTCGGGACACCACCACCTCCTCCACCTCAGCTACTGAAGGCCCAGCACCTCCAATCAACCGTTCCCTCACCACCCTTTCATCTCAGCCTGCCATCACTGAGCAGAAAACGGCCTCCGCCACACCGCCACAGTCAGAATTTATGATCACAGCCATCACACGGGACACAGGTCACGCCCAGACGTCAGCTCTGGGCCGGGGCCCTGCTGGAACCACGCATAAAGACATCCCGTCGGAGCTTAACGTCGGCGATGATGGTAAGGTGACAAACAGGTTCTGTTTATGAGACTTTAGTGAAAAAAACATCACAAATTTACTGGTAAAGGTTGGAGTTTTTATTACAAAAATGTCACAACTGTAACATTAAAAAAGGCTGCAGTTTTAGCTAAGAAAGGTAAGAAATTAGCAGAAAATATATGCCAAAAATAACAAATTTGGGGGAAAAGTAAATTTATTAGGAAAACATCGTCAAACACAAAAATTAAGTAAAAAAATTGTTAGAAAAGTATCACATGGACATGAAAAAAGCTGCAGTTTTACCTCAAAAATATGACAAATTTATCAAAAAAAGCAGATTAATTAAGCCAAAAATGTCACAAATTTAGGTGAAAAACAGAAATTTTGAGGAAAACAATAAAAAATCATAAATTTACTGTACAAAAATTCATTTTTTTTAATGGAAAAATGTGACACGTTTGAGTGAAAAAGGCTACAATTTCATCTGTCATTTGCAAAGAAAAATGAGAAATTTATGAAAAAAGTGGCCCTTTGATTAGGGAAAAATGTCACAAATGTCACAACAGCTGCAATTTTACCCAAGAAGGGCAACAAAGAACTGCAACAAAGAACCCAAGAACTGCACGGTGGCGCAGTGGTTTAGCACTGTGGCAGCACAGTTTTACCCTCGGCCGGGGGACCGCGGGGATCATGAGATCGTGGGTTCGATCCCAGCCCCCGACCAACAGTGAGCTGTGTGGAGTTTGCATGTTCTCCCCGTGTTGCGCAGGTTTACTCCGGGATTTCTCCGGTTTCCTCCCGCACACCAAAAACATGTAGGTTTAGGGCGCTCGCGCACGCAGCGACCAGCAGCCGGTGGCTTGTCACCAGACTGCAAACCAAATCTACCTATGGGTACAAATAAGTAACAAAAAAAAAAAAAAAAATTTGCAAAGAAAAATGACATTTATGCCAAACAAAAAATGACACAAATTTAGGGAAATAGTTGACATTTTATTGTAAAAAAAAAAACAAACTGAAACATTAGGAACAAAGTTTTAGTATAGTAAAACAGGAAAAAAAAATTGCAAAACTTTTTTGGGGAAAAAAAAAATCACAAATTTACTGTGAAAAAATTAATTTGCAGGAAAAAAATCATAAAATTTCTGCAAAAAATGTTCTGAAAAATACTTGGAAAAAGCTACACTTTTGTGAGGAAAACATTAAATTTCAAAGAAAGAAGTGTCAAATGACAGTGGATTTGACTACCGCCTTTATTATAGATTTTATATTTTGTCTTGCAGAATTCAAAACGCCCCGCCGTCGTTCAGGCTCCCCCCTTGACCCCCTGCTGGCTGCTCTGCTGTCCGTGTTTATCGTCGCCACCGCCGTCGTCTTCATCATTCTCTTCCTCAAGTTCCGCCAGCGGACGAACCACCCCGAGTTCCACCGACTGCAGGATCTTCCCATGGTAACGTGTGGGGAGACTCGTAAATGTCCCCTGAACCAAACTAGCTTCCTTCTCATGAGGTGGCTGCCCTGCTGTCATCTGGGTTTATATGATGTTGGATATATCAGGGTTGGGGGGTCACTGAAAAACAACCAGAACCGACATTCAAACCAATGCAATTTTGCCCATGACAGTTGTTTCAGTTCCCCCCTTAGTACTTTCCCCACTCTGTGTGTGTGTGTGTGTGTGTGTGTGTGTGTGTGTGTGTTCATGCTCCTTCCAGGCTTGATTTTAAATTCAGTATGAGATAATAGTGCTTTGGCACAGTGAATAATGGAGCACAAGCTGATATTTAATGTGTTTAATGAGTCTGCCCATGTAAAGTGCAGCAGCAGCAGCACTGTTTAGCTTTCTTCTTCTCCTTCTCATCCTCCTCCGCCTTCTCTTCCACCTCCTCCATCATCTTCTTCTTCTTCTTTCTGCTCCCTTTAGGGGTCTCCACAGTGGATCATCTGCCTCCATCTTACTCTATCCCTTGCATCTTCCTCTGTCACACCAACCCTCTCCATGTCCTCCTTCACTACATCCATGAATCTCTGTGGTCTTCCTACATCTTCAACATCCATTGTCCACTATCTCCACTATCCCTCCTCTGTACATGTCCAAACCATCTCAGCCTTGATTCTCTTACTTTGTCTCCAAACCGCTCAACCCGAGCTGTCCCTCTGATCAAGAATCAAAAATCAAGAACTCTTTATTGTCATTATGTGTGCACATAACGAAATTCTGTATGGCAACTCTCTACTTTGGAAAGACAGTACCTTAAAGAAAACAATACCTTGAAGGACAAAACAAACACTCTATAAATATAAATATAATTATGTATATGTTCAATGGTATATAAATATCAGTCCCTCCAGGATTTCGCAATGTTGCGATTGCGTCAATTCACACAAAATCAGTCAATCAGCACAACTTTCCTGCAATTTTGGCCAATCCTCGTCAACTTCCGCCAATTTCACCAGTCAAATTTGTTGAACTGGCACTTAACCACTCAGTCTAACCAATGAAATGCATCGCTGCACCGTATTCACTTCCATGTGTACAGTGAGTATTAACGGAACACATCAGCAAAAACAGAGTGTGTGATTTAAAAAAACAAACAAAAACAAAACACTCACCCGCGAGGTTTCCAACACCATCCCTTCCTCCATTTCCCCCAGCCTGCCGGTGGATGTCTCACCACGTCTCTGTCCTGACCGCATGTACGAAGTGCTGGGTTTGTGCTGAAAAACGTCCGCCTGCCCCAAAAGCACCCCGTCGCGGGAGCATGCATGAGGATAAATGCCATAAAACCACAAACAAAACGAGCAAATCTAACACTACAGCCAGTGTTTGAACATTTATACATCTTTAGAGGTAAAATCATTACTACATCTGGTCAATGAGCTTTAAAGCTGTGAATGTCTGGTCTGGACACGCACCCCGCCCTGCCGTAAATGAAAGATTTTTTTTTAATTTATTTGAACAATTTACAAACATTCATGGGGAAATAAACTTTCACATACACAGATCTATACAAATGTAAATAACAACAAAGAAGAAATGGGAACATGGGGGTATGAAATATTAAATATTAAGGCTTTTGTTCAGTCCTGTATCAGAGTAAGGGGTATTTTGTCATTAAATCAACTAAATCTGAGATGGGCTGATTTTCTTTGGATAATATTCTTAAAGACTGAATATAGCTTTTTAAATTCGTTTTTAAATCTGACTAAGGAGGGGAGGATGTTTTTCCACTTGCTAGCTCTGTACGAACACAAAGAGATCAACTTCAAATTTAAAACGTTTTTGTAACATCTCACTCGCTGGATAATAATTATTTATAATCTTGAAAAGGTCTCTGACTTTAGGTGCAACAGGCCATTTTACATATTTATAGATTGCCTTCTTTGGTAAATAGCTATCCAAAAATTTCACTCTCTCTGGTGATCCATAATTGGCAAAAAGTTTTTGTTTGAAAACATTTCCAATTATTTTATTATTACATTTCTTTTTCTGAACGTTGATTTTCCCCCATTTTTAATTCAGGTAACTGAGCAAACACAATGGAGTAATTTAGCACATTCTTAATTAGGTGAAGCAAGGGGAGTGGAATTGCTTTACAGGTAGATTTATATTCTCTATTAGGCACATCCAGAACAAATTTTCCAGCCATCGATAGATACATGTACTTTATTGATCCCAAACTGGGAAATTGCAGATGAAAGAGGTGTGTCTGAAGAGACAAGTGTGTGTGTGTCAAGACGTGCAGCAGATATACAGGTAGGAGTTAAGCATGAAAAGAGAGAATATTGTCTGTAATTTTATTTTTTTTTTCAGAAAAACACAGACTCCAATAGACAATACAGAGCAACAGAATAAATTAATTATTTTTCCCTCTCCACTCGATACTGAGTGGTTGGGGACCGTAGGGAGTTTTCAAATGAAGGTGCTGCCAATAATTTCCAAATCTACATGTATACTCTTTAACATGCATTCAATACAATTTAGGTGTTGTAATGGATATTGTGTTAAAGTCTGTATTTGCTGTTGCACAAGAGTGTTTCTGTTTAATTTACAAATCACTGTAATAGGAAATTTTTGACAGTCCTGTGTATTGTTATACAGAATATCATTGCAGCAAACTGGAAAAACCATCTGCTTTAAAATCTGTAATTCATCCCACAACTTTTGTTGCAACTTCTTAAAAAAGCTCCCACGAATTCAGGCTTTTTGGACCGCAAAGATCATAAAAACATCCCGCGAAATCCTGGAGGGACTGAAATATATAATATGGATGTGAAATAAAAGTACACTATTGTATAGTATATACAGTATCTATACAGTATATTTAAAAATATGTGTAGAAATGTAGAAGTAGACAAAATATATAAATAAGTACATTGTATATTATAATCACACACACACACACACACACACACACACACACACACACACACACACACACACACACACACACACACACACACAGAGTATACAGTGGTGTGGAAAAGTGTTTGCACCCTTCCTGGTTTCTCATTTTTTTTTTGTATGTTTGTCACACTTAAATGTTTCAGATCAGACAAATTTAAATATTCGACAAAGATAACACAAGTAAACACAAAATGCAGTTTTTAAATGAAGGTGTTTATTATTAAGGGTAAAAAAAATCCAAACCTACATGGCCCTGTGTGAAAAAGTGATTGCCGCCCCCCTGTGAAAACACAAATTAACTGTGGTTTATCACATCTTTGGAAAGCTGAGTTCAATTTCTCTAGCCTCACCCAGGCCTGATTACTGCCACATCTGTTCTCAATCAAGAAATCACTTAAATAGAACCTACCTGACAAAATGAAGTAGACCAAAAGATCATCAAAAGCTAGACATCATGCTGTGATCCAAAGAAATTCAGGAACAAATGAGAAACAAAGTAATTGAGACCTGTCAGTCTGGAAAAGGTTATAAAGCCATTTCTAAAGCTTTGGGACTCCAGTGAACCACAGTGACAGCCATTATCCACAAATGGCAAAAACATGGAACAGTGGTGAACCTTCCCAGGAGTGGCCGGCTAACCACAGTTACCCCAAGAGCACAGTGACGACTTATCCAAAAGGTCACAAAAGACCCCACAACAACATCCAAAGAACTGCAAGCCTTGCTTGCCTCATTTAATATCCGTGTTCATGACTCCACCATAAGAAAGAGACTGGGCAAAAATGGCCTGCATAGCAGAGTTCCAAGACGAAAACCACTGCTGAGCAAAAACAACATAAAGGCTCGTCTCAGTTTTGCCAGAAAACATCTTGATAATCCCCAAGATTTTGGGGAAAATACTCTGTGGACTGATGAGACAAAAGTTGAACTATTTAGAAGGTGTGTGTCCCGTTACATCTGGCGTAAAAGTAACAGCATTTCAGAAAAGGAGCATCATACCACCAGTAAAATATGGTGGTGGTAGTGTGATGGTCTAGGGCTGTTTTGCTGCTTCAGGACCCGGAAGACTTGCTGTGGTAAATGGAACCATGAATTGTACTGTCTACCAAGAAGTCCTGATGGAGAATGTCCAGCCAACTGTTCGTGACCTCAAGCTGAAGCGCACTTGGGTTCTGCAGCAGGACAATGATCCAAAACACACCAGCAAGTCCACTTCTGAATGGCTTAAGAAAAACATAATGAAGACTTTGGAGTGGCCTAGTCAAAGTCCTGATCTGAATCCGTTCATGCTGTGGCATGACCTTAAAAGGGCGGGTCATGCTCAAACCCTCCAGTGTGGCCGAATTACAACAATTCTACAAAGATGAGTGGGCCAGAATTCCTCCACAGCGCTGTAAAAAGCTCATTGCCAGTTATTGCAAATGCTAGATTGCAGTTGTTGCTGCTAAGGGTGGCCCAACCAGTTATTAGGTTTAGGGGGCAATCACTTTTTCACACAGGGCCATGTAGGTTTGGATCTTTTTTTCCCCTTAATAATAAACACCTTCATTTTAAAAACTGCATTTTGTGTTTACTTGTGTTATCTTTATCTAATATTTAAATTTGTTTGATGATCTGAAACATTTTAAGTGTAACAAACATACAAAAAAATGAGAAATCAGGAAGGGGGCAAACACTTTTTCACACCGCTATATATACACTACTCACAAAAAGTTAGTGATGTTTGGCTTTCGGGTGAAATTTATGGAAAATGGAAAACATTCACGCTACAGTGATATTAAGTAGAAGCATGCAATGGTGATTTCCACATCTCAAACAAATTATTGAAACAAAGGCCAACAGCAGTGGTGGGGGGGAAAATTGTCAGTGTCTCAATAACTTGTCATGTGCCCTTGAGCATCACTTACAGCTCGACAACAACGTTTCATGCTGTTCACAAGTCAACTTATTGTCTGCTGAGGCATGGCATTCTGCTCTTCTTGAAGGGTGGCCCTCAGGTCATTAAGGTTGTGGGGTGCAGGGTTACGAGCTGCTACACAGCGACTCAGCTGATCCCATAGGTTTTCTATGGGATTCAGGCCTGGAGAAAGTGCAGGCCACTCTATTTGAGGTACCTCAGCCTCCAGCAGCCATTCCCTAATGACACAACCTTGACGAACTGGAGCACTGTCGTCCATGAAGATGAAATTAGGCCTGTAGTTGTTCATGCAGGGGCACAATGACTGCATTATTGATGTTATTCAGGTAGTATCGACGTGTCACTGTAACATTCACAAGGTGTAGTGCAATTCTGGATTGACTAGACACACTTGCCCAATCTGTAACACCATCACCACCAAAGGCTTGTCTGGTGACAACAGTGGCTGATGCATAGCACTCTCCTTGATGTCTCCAACATTGTTGACGGCCACCATTTTTGCTCAACGTGAATCGACTTTCATCAGAGAACAGCACTGAGGCCCACTGGTCCCTTGTCCAGCATAAATGCTCCCTGGCCCATGCAAGACAATGACACCTGTGCCTGGTGGTGTGGTCAAGTACCCTTTCAGGTTGTCTAGCACGCAGGCCACGCTGATGTAAGCGGTTTTGAATGGTTTGACGTGACACTTGAGTGCCTGTCACCTCCCTTAAATGTGCCTGGGGTTGAGTGGCATTCATCATCTGGTTCTGCAGGACACTGTTCACAATGAAGCAGTCATTATTGTGGGATGTGGCCAAAGGACGTCCACTTCCATGCCTTTCTGTGACTCTTACAGTCTCTGTGTCTCTGTTGCAACCTGCTGATGACACTCTGAGACTAAGCTCAGGGGCCGCTTTCCTCTGAGAACATCCTGTTTGAAGCCTCGCAATGGTGAGGTAATGATCAACTGTTAGGTGTCGTCTTGGTCTCATGATGTCAAAATGTGAACAGCATGATGAAGAGGACTGGTTAAATACCAATTCTTATTGAACCAGAAAATTTATTGGTCAATTCATGGATCAAACACCTGTTGTGAATTTTGCCGTTAAGCACTTTGTTAGAGAACAGCAAGTTACCAAAAAGTTATGAAACATTGAACAGTTGGACATGTGCATTGAAAAGGTTAGAAAAGGTCAAATTAAGTTCACCTGTAAAGGTTGTAGTGCATTTTAAGTGCATTCTGAAATTTCACCTGAAAGCTGAATATCCCTAACTTTTTGTGAGTGGTGTGTGTGTGTGTGTGTGTGTGTGTGTGTGTGTGTGTGTGTGTGTGAGAGAAAAACTTATTCCGGCTGCACCCTTTAGGGGTTGCCACAGCAGATCATCTGCCTCCATGTCATCCTATCCCTTCATCTTCCTCTGTAACACCAACCCTCTCCATGTCTTGCTTCACTACATCCATGAATCTTCTCTGTGGTCTTCCTCTTTTCCTCCTGCCTGGCAGCTCCATCTTCAACATCCTTTGTCCAATATATCCACTATCCCTCCTCTGCACGTGTCCAAACCATCTCAGCCTTGCCTCTCTTACTTTGTCTCCAACCTGCTCAACCTGAGCTGTCCCTCTGATATACTCATTTGTAGTCGTGTCCCTCCTAGTCACTCTCAATGAAAATCTTAGCATTTTCAACTCTGCCACCTCCAGCTCCATCTCCTGTCATTTTGTCAGTGCCACCGTCTCCAAACCATACATCATAGCAGGTCTCACTACCGTCTTGTAAATCTTCCCTTTCACTCTTGCTGCTACATTTCTGTCACAAATCACCCTGACACTTGTCTCCACCCACTCCACCCTGCCTGCACTCTCTTCTTCACCTCTCTTGTGCATTTTCCATTGCTTTGGATGGTTGACCCCAGGTATTTAAACTCATCTACTTTCACTACCTCTACTCCTTCCGTTTTCACCGTTACACCTGCCTCCCTCTCATTCATACTGATATATTCTGTCTTGCGTCTACTGACTTTCATTCCTCTTCTCTCCAGAGCATACTCCACCTCTCCAGGTTCTCTTCCACCTGCTCCTTACTTTCACTGCAGATCACAGTATTGTCTGCAAACATCATGGTCCACAGAGACTCCTGCTTGACCACATCTGTCAGCCTGTCCATCGCCATGGCAAACAAGAAGGGGCTCAGAGCCGATCCCTGATGTAATTTATGTGATTTAATCCCACCCCCACCTTGAACCCATCTGTCACTCCTACAGCACACATCACCACCGTCTCGCTGTCCTCACACATGTCCTGCACCACCCTCACATACTTCTCTGCCACTCCTGACTCTCATACAGTACCTATCATATGCTTTCTCTAGATCCACAAAGACACTGCAACTCCTTCTGACTTTCTCTATACTCCTCCATCAGCACTCTTTGAGCAAACATTACATCTGCTGTACTCTTTCTCGGTATGAAACCGTACTGCTGCTCACTGATAGCAACCTCTCCTCTTAACCTGGCTTCAACAACTCTTTCCCATATCTTCATTGTGTGGCTGATCAACTTTATGCTTCTGTAGTTACTACATCTCTGAGCATCACCTTTGTTTATTGAGAATTGGTACCAAAACACTACTTCTCCACTCCTCAGGCATCCTCTTACTCTCCAAGATTGTGTTAAACAATCTGGTTAAAAAGTCCACTGCCATCTCTCCTAAACATCTCCGTACCTCCACAGGTAATGGCATCTGGACCAACCGCCTTTCTATTTTGCATACTCTTCTAAGCTGCCCTCACTTCTGCCTTGCTAATCTTCTGAACTTCTTTGTTCACCAGCTTTTCTTCATCCATCCTCCTCTCTCTCATTTTCTTTATTCATCAGCTCTTCAAGGTACTCCTTCTACCTTCTCAACACACTCGTCATTTGTTAGTACATTACCATTTCTGTCCTTAATCTGCCTAACCTGCTGCACATCCTTTCCAGCTTGATCTCCCGGTCTAGCCAGTCGATACAAGTCCTTTTCTCCTTCCTTAGTGTTTAGCCTCTCATACAACTCACTATATGCCTTTGCCACCTCTCTCTTTGCCATGCACCTAGATTCCAAATACTCCTATTTTCTTCATCTCCCTGACTATCCCACTTTTTTCTTTGCCAACCCCTTCCTTTGAATACTTTCCTGTATCTCCTCATTCCACCACCAAGTCTCCTTGTCTTCCTCCCTCTGTCCACTGGATACACCACCCATTTCTACTTGTTTCCCTCAATACTTTCGCTGTACTTTCCCAGTCATCTGGTAATTCTTCCCTACTATCCAGAGCCTGTATCAACTCCTTCCTGAACTCTGTGCAACCTTCTTCCTTCTGTAACTTCCCCCACTTAATCTTGGGCTCTGTCTTCACCCTCTTCCTCTTCTTGCTCTCCATAGTCATCCTACAGACTACCATCTGATGCCGTCTAGCTACATTCTCCCTTGCCACCACCATGCAGTCTCCTATCTGGTTCAGATTTCTCCTTCTGCGTAAGGTTTAGTCCACCTGTGTACCTTCCTTCACTTTGTAATTCACCCACTCTTGTAATTCATACAGTTGATATAAAAAGTCTACACCCCTGTTTAAATGCCAGGTTTTTGTGATGTAAAAAAATGAGACCAAGATGAATCATTTCAATACTTTTTTCACCATTAATGTGACCTGTAACTTGTACAACCCAATTGAAAAACAAACTGAAATCTTTGAAGGGGGGAAAAAAAACTTGGAATAACCTGATTGCATAAATATGCACACCCCTTAAACAAATACTTTGTTGCAGCACCTTTGGCTTTTATTACAGCACTCGGTCTTTTGGGGTAGGAGTCTCTCAGCGTGGCACAACTTCATGTGGCAATATTTGCCCACTCTTTTATCCAAAAATGCTCCAACTCTGTCAGATTGTGAGGGCATCTCCTGTGTACAGCCCTCTTCAGGATTCAGGTCTGGACTCTGGCTGGGCCATTCCAAAACCTTAATCTTCTTCTGGTGAAGCCATTTTTTGTTGATTTGGATGTGTGCTTTGGGTCATTGTCGTGCTGAAAGATGAAGTTCCTCTTCATCTTCAGCTTTCTAGCAAAAGCTTGAAGATTTTGTGCTAACACTGACGTATTTGGAACTGTTAATAATTCCCTCCACCTTGACTAAGGCCCCAGTTCCAGCTGAAGAAAAACAGCCCCAAAGCAAGATGCTTCCACCACCATGCTTTGCTGAAGTTATGGTGTTCTTTTAGTGATGAGCAGTGTTGTGTTTGTGCCAAATATACCTTTTGGAATTATGGCCAAAAAGTTCAACCTTGGTTTCATCGGACCATCCATCCATCCATCTTCTACCGCTTTTCCGGAGGTTCGGGTCACAGAGGCAGCAGTTCATGCCAAGAAGCCCAGACTTCCCTCTCCCCAGCCACCTGCTCCAGCTCTTCAGAGAGGATACCAAAGTGTTCCCAGACCAGCTGGGAGACATAGTCTCTCCAGCGAGTCCTGGGTCTGCCCTGGGGTCTCCTCCCAGAGGGACGTGCCCAAAACACCTCAAGTGGGAAGTGTCCAGGAGGCATCCTGATCAGATGCCCATACTACCTCAACTGACTCCTTTCAATGTGTAGGAGCAGCGGTTCTACTGAGCCTCTCCCAGATGACTGAGCTCCTCACACCATCTCTGAGGGTGAGTCCAGCAATCCTACAAAGAAAGCTCATTTCAGCTGCTTGTATCCGCAGTCTCGTTCTTTCGGTCATTACCCAAAGCTCGTGACCATAAGTGAGGGTAGGAACGTAGACTGACTGGTAAACGACAGCTTTGCCTTAGAGCTCAGCTCCCTCTTCACCACAACAGACCGGTACAACATCTGCATCACTGCAGATGCTGCTCCGATCCGTCTGTCAATCTCTCACTCCATTGTCCCCTCACTCGTGAATAAGACCCCAAGATACTTAAACTCTGCAGGAGGGATCATGGGGGTCTGGTGCTATGTGGATTAGGTGGCGGTCAAAGGCGGAGACCTTGGCGGACTGATCCCAAGTTTTCTAAACTGGCTTTTGGTACGTGGAATGTCACCTCTCTGGTGGGGAAGGAGCCTGAGCTGGTGTACGAGGTTGAGAGATACCGGCTAGATATAGTCGGCCTCATCTCAACACACAGCTCCGGTTCCGGAACCAGTCTCCTGGAGAGGGGCTGGAGCTTGGCCTTTTCTGGAGTTGCCCCGGGTGAGAGGCGACGAGCAGGGGTGGGTATTCTTGTATCCCCCCACCTTGCTGCCTCGATATTGGAGTTTTCCCCGGTGGATGAAAGAGTTGCTTCCCTGCGCCTTCGGGTTGGGAAATGGGTCCTGACCATCATTTGTGCCTATGCACCAAATGATGTTTCAGAGTACCCACCCTTTTTAGAGTCTGTGACTGGGGTGCTGGAGGGTGCTTCTCTTGGAGACTCCATTGTCCTACTGGGGGACTTCAATGCGCACCTGGGCAATGACAGTGAAACCTGGACGGGGGTGATTGGGAGGAACGGCCTGCCCGATCTGAACCCGAGTGGTGTTCAGTTATTGGACTTCTGTGCTAACTCACAGTTTGTCCATAACGAACACCATGTTCAAGCATAAGGGTGTCCATATGTGCACCTGGCACCAGGACACCCTAGGTCGCAGGTCGATGATCGATTTTGTTATCGTGTCATCAGACCTGCGACCGTATGCCTTGGACACTCGGGTAAAGAGAGGTGCAGCGCTATCAACTGATCACCACCTGGTAGTGAGTTGGAGCCGATGGCAGAGGAGGAAGCCATTCAGACCTGGTAGACCCAAACGTATAGTGAGGGTACGCTGGGAACGTCTGGCTGAGGCCCCTGTCCGGGAAGTCTTCAACTCCCACCTCCGGAAGAACTTAAGCCACATTCCGAGGGAGTCTGGAGACATGGAGTCTGAATGGGCCATGTTCTCCACCTCTGTTGTTGAAGCGGTGGCCCAGAGCTGCGGCCGCAAGGTGGTCGGTGCATCTCGTGGTGGCAACCCCCGAACCAAGTGGTGGACACCAGTGGTGAGGGGGGCCATTAAACTGAAGAAGGAGTCCTATCAAGCTTGGTTGACTTGTGGGACTCCCGAAGCAGCTGAGGTGTACTGGCAGGCCAAGCGGAGTGCAGCTCGGGTGGTTGCTGAAGAAAAAACCCGGGTATGGGAGGAGTTCGGTGAGGCCATGGAACAAGACTTTCAGTCGGCCTCGAAGAGATTCTGGCAAACTGTCCGGCGGCTCAGGAGGGAAAAGCAGCTCCCTGTCCACACTGTGTATGGTGCGGATGGGGCACTGTTGACTTCGACTGGGGATATCGTCGGGCGGTGGAAGGACTACTTCGAGGATCTCCTCAATCCCACTGATACGCATTCCACAGAGGAAGCAGGGTTTGTGGACGAGGGGCATGACTCGCCTATCACAGGGGCTGAGGTCGCCAAGGTGGTTAAAAATCTCCTTGGTGGCTGGGCCCCGGGGGTGGACGAGATTCGCCCTGAGTACCTCAAGGCCCTGGATGTTGTTGGGCTGTCATGGTTGGCACGCCTCTGCAACATTGCGTGGAGGCCGGGGGCAGTGCCTTTGGCATGGCAAACCGGGGTGGTGGTTCCTCTTTTCAAAAAAGGGGACCGGAGGGTGTGCTCCAACTTTAGAGGGATCACACTCCTCAGCCTCCCTGGGAAGGTCTATGCCAAGGTACTGGAGAGGAGGGTCCGGCCGTTGGTCGAACCTCGGATTCAGGAGGAGCAATGTGGTTTTCGTCCTGGCCGTGGCACATCGGACCAGCTCTTTACCATCTCAAGAATTCTCGAGGGTTTGTGGGAGTTTGGCCAACCAGTTTACATGTGTTTTGCGACTGTATGTCTTGGACACTCGGGTAAAGAGAGGTGCAAAGCTGTTAACTGATCACCACCTGGTGGTGAGTTGGATCCAATGGCAGGGGAGGATGCCATTCAGACCTGGTAGACCCAAACGTATAGTGAGGGTGTGCTGGGGACGTCTGGCTAAGGCCCCTGTCTGGGAGGTCTTCAATTCCCACCTCTGGAAGAACTTCAACCACATTCCGAGGGGGTCTGGAGACATGGAGTCTGAATGGGCCATGTTCTCCACCTCCATTGTTGAAGCAGTGGTCTAGAGCTGCGACCGCAAGGTCGTCGGGGCATCTTGTGGTGGCAACCCCCAAACCAAGTGGTGGACACCAGTGGTGAGGGGGGCCATCAAGCTGAAGGAGTAGTCCTATCAAGCTTGGTTGGCTTGTGGGACTCCCGAAGCAGCTGAGGTATACTGGCAGGCTAAACGGAGTGCAGCTTGGGTGGTTGCTGAAGCAAAAACTTGGGTATGGGAGGAGTTTGGTGAAGCCATGGAACAAGACTTTTCAGTTGGCCTCAAAGAGATTTTGGCCAACTGTCCGGCAGCTCAGGAGGGGTAAGCAGCTCCCTGTCCACACTGTGTATGGTGTGGATGGGGCGCTGCTGACTTCAACTGGGGATGTCATTGGGCGGTGGAAGGAATACTTCGAGGATCTCCTCAATCCCACTGACACGCCTTCCACAGAGGAAGCAGGGCTTGTGGACGAGAGGGACGACTCGCCTGTCACAAGGGCTGAGGTCGCCAAGGTGATTAAAAATCTCTTTTGTTGCCGGACCCCGAGGGTGGACGAGATTTGCCCTGAGTACCTCAAGGCCCTGGATGTTGTAGGGCTGTCATGGTTGACACGCCTCTGCAACATTGCTTGGAGGTTGGGGGCAGTGCCTTTGGCATGGCAAACTGGGGTGGTGGTTCCTCTCTTCAAAAAAGGGGACCGGAGAGTGTGCTCCAACTTGAGAGGGATCACACTCCTCAGCCTCCTTGGGAAGGTCTATGCCAAGGTACTGGAGAGGAGAGTCTGGCCGTTGGTCAAACCTCAGATTCAGGAGGATCAATGTGGTTTTCGTCCTGACCGAGGCACATTGGACCAGCTCTTTACCCTCTTGAGAATTCTTGAGGGTTCGTGGGAGTTTGGCCAACCAGTTTACATGTGTTTTGTGGACTTGGAGAAAGCATTTGACCGCGTCCCTCGTGTTTTATTTTTATTTTTTTTTGTTGGGGGGGGGGGTGCTTCGGGAGTATGGGGTATCAGGCTTGTTGTTATGAGCTATTCAATCTCTGTATGACCATTGTGAGAGTTTGGTTCATATTGCCAACACTCGGTCGAACTCATTCCCAGTGAGAGTTGGACTCCGCCAGGGCTGCCCTTTTTCACCGATCTTGTTCATAATTTTTATGGACAGGATTTCTAGGAACAGCCAGGGAACGGAGGGTGTCATGCTTGGTGACCACAGGATCTCTTCTCTGTTGTTTGCAGATGATGTTGTCCTGCTGGCTTCATCCAGCAGTGACCTACAGGTCTTACTGGGACGGTTTTCCTTTGAGTGTGAAGCGGCTGGGATGAGAATCAGTACCTCCAAGTCCGAGTCCATGGTCCTCAGCCAGAAAAAGGTGGATTGTCCTCTCCGGGCTGGGGACAGGCTCAAGCCCCAAGTGGAGGAGTTTAATTATCTTGGGGTCTTATTCACGAGTGAGCGGAGAATGGAGTGAGAGATTGACAGACAGATCGGAGCAGCATCTGCAGTGATGCGGACGTTGTACTGGTCTGTTGTGGTGAAGAGGGAGCTAAGCTCTAAGGCAAAGCTGTCGATTTACCATTCAGTCTACATTCCTGCCCTCACCAATGGTCATGACCTTTGTGTAATGACTGAAAGAATGAGGTCACGGATACAAGCGGCTGAAATGAGCTTTCTTCGTAGGATTACTGGACTCACCCTCAGAGAGGGTGAGGAGCTCAGTCATCCGAGAGAGGCTCAGAGTAGAACTGCTGCTCCTCCACATTGAAAGGAGCCAGTTGAGGTGGTATGGGCATCTGATCAGGATGCCTCCTGGACGCCTCCCACTTGAGGTGTTTTGGGCACGTCCCTCTGGGAGGAGACCCCGGGGCAGACCCAGGACTCACTGGAGAGACTGTCTCCCAGCTGGTCTGGGAACGCCTTGGAATTCTCTCTGAAGAGCTGGAGCAGGTGGCTGGGGAGAGAGAAGTCTGGGCTTCTCTGCTTGAACTGCTGCCTCTGCAATCCGGACCTCTGGAAAAGCGGTTGAAAATGGATGGATGGATGTCAGAGTTTCTGGAATACCATGGTGTGCAAAAATGGATTTAAGATGGACAATGACATCTCCAGATCTGGTAGGAGTAAGCTGTGCAATTTCCATATACCTGGATGCATAATCTACAACCAGTAAGTAGGGTTTTCCTCCCAACATGAAGATGTCAGCTCTAGCTTCTGCTATGGCCTGTGTGGGTAGCATGATGGAGTCAGTGGCTCTTTATTATTTTGCCTTTCTTTGCAACATTCTCTGCAGTTGAGGACTAGAGTGTTCAGGTGCTGGCTCAGGCCAGGCCACCATACAGACTGTCTGGCACGCTCCCTGCATTTTACCACACCTTGATGTCCCTCATGCAGTTTGGTGAGCACATCGTTTCTCAGAGCTGGGGGAATAACAAGTCTAGTCCCTTTGAGTAGAAGACCATCCTGTACAGTGACAAACGCCTGCTCTTCCCAGTATGGTTTTAGTATTGGTTGTTGCTGCTATGAATTGGCCATCCTTCCTCACATAGCTTCATCACATGTGCACACACACAGTCCATTTTTAGCTCTTTTGAGGTTGTTCCGGTATATAGTGCTTGCAGGTTGGTGCTCTATAATAGCATGAGCATAAATGTTTGTGTTCTCTAGGAAATTACGCTTCTCTGCTGCCATTGCTGTTTTAACTGGTGCACGTGACAGCGTGTCTGCTGTCCACAAACTCTTTACTGGCAGAAGTATCGCATCAGACGCATGTGAAACTGTTGTATACACGGGAGGGCATCTAGCGCTTGAGACCCCAAGAGGCTTAGTAGTGGTTTGTGGTCAGTCTTGAGTTGGAAATGTTTCCCAATAAGGAAGGTTCTGAACCCCTCACAAGCCCAGGTCACTCCCAGTGCCTCTTTTCGCACCTGTGCATATCGCTGCTCTGTAGGTGAAAGCTCTCTGGAGACATAGGCAACCGGTTTCCACTGGTCGTCTCATTTTTGACGCAGAACCCCACCTAGGCCATAGGAAGAAGCATCAGCTGAGATTCTGATTTCCTTGTTTGGGTTATACATAGCTAGAACAGGGGAGCTTGTTAGAGCATTTTTCCAATTTTCGAAGGCTCCAGCTTGTTCACACCCCCGCAACCCGCAGTTCTTTTTTGAAAGAAGATCACGCAGAGGTTTGTCCTTTTCAGCTAACTGAGGAATGAACTTCCCCAGCTGTTTGACCATGCCTAGGAAGCTTCTCAGCTCACTTATGTTGTTTGGACTAATGCTATTACTGGAGATTATGTGACTTAAAAATGTCACCTCTTGTTTTGACAAGTCACATTTTTCCAAGTTTAAGGTGACGTCTGCCTTTTGCATCCTCTCCAACACAGCATGCAGTCGTGAGTCATGTTCCCCTTGTGAATGACCCCATACCAGCACGTCATCCATGTGGCAAACTACTCCTTGGAGACCATCTGTGACTTCCATCACCATTCCATTTTGGAAGTGTTCGGGAGCAGAAGCAATACCGAATGGCAGTCTATTGAAGTGATATCACCCAAAGAGAGTAATAAATGTTGTATATTTTGCAGTCTTTGGTTAGAGATACAGTATTTGCCAAAATCCCATATTTGCATCAAGCTTGGTGAATATTTTTGCACCTGCGAGCATACCCAGTGTTTCCTCTACAGATGGTAGAATGTATTTTTCCCTGCACACTGATTCATTCAGTTTAGTGTGATCTACACATACGCACACTGCTCGTCTTTTTAAGCACCACCACAATACCCGAGCACCAGTCCATGCGTGAAAGCTCCCTCTTTACTTTGTCCATCAAAGGCAAGGGGATGCGTCTGGGGGTCTTTCATGAGAATGGTTCAGCCCCTGGTTTAAGACGGATGGTATATGGCTGAGGCACCTCCCTGAAACCACTACACAGCTTTGGATAGCACGTTTTTAGTGTCTCTAGGCTGATACTGTCCAAGCTGTAACCAGTTACAGCTTGCTGATGGCAGGCCTCCCAAGCAGTGCTGTGTGCCGGTGTCTAATGACAGACTTCCTGTCACTTGTGTCTCACCTTTCTTTAGTAGCAGGTTTGTGACACCCACCACATCTAATGGGTCTCTATCGGGTCCCATCAGTGACTTTGGTGCGGGTGTGTGTGTGAGGTCTTGAACAGCTCTTTGAAAACTGAGCGTGGTAAAACTGTAACGTCAGCCCCCGTGTTTGTCTTGAATGGTACACACTGGGCATTGATGTCTATATTAACCATCCCAAGGCTCACCTTCCACTGAAATTTTGCTCAGGAATACTCCCTTCCTCACCCCCTCCTGTCTCGTGCACGGCCTTAGCTGCTTTGCACACTTATAATGCCCCCCCCCCCCACACACACAAGTGACATTTGGCGTCATTAGCAGGGCATTCTTTCTTCGGATGGAAAGGGAAGCCACCACATTTATGGCACTGAACAGTCTTTGCACCACTGACTGGGGCCTTATTTACGTTTGTGTGCAGTGTTGGGCTGCTGGGGTTTGTTTTTAGCTTTTCCTTTGCCACCTTTATATATTCTGTCAACAGATTTGCTGTCCATGACTTCTGACCTGGTCTCACTTCTTAGTGTGGCTTGCTGGCGTTTCACTTCTTCACTGTGGCAAGCTCGCATAATTGCCTTTTCCAGCGTCAGACCTTTATCCAGCTGCATGCTTTCTGACAGCCTCCGATCACGCAGTCCCACTACAATCCTGTCATGAATCAGCCCATCGTGTAGCAGACCATAATTGCAGTGTTCTGCGAGTGCGTAAAGAGCAGTGACAAATGAGTCCATGGTCTCATCCTCCCCCTAGATATGCATACTGAACTTTGCATGTTTGTATATGATGTTCGGTGGCTGCTTCCCCACCTGTTCTGCTGCCGTTCATGGTGCTCGTTTTTTTTTTTCTTCTGTGGAGTGAGAAGCCTCTCCGTACTCACAGGACTTCCGACACCATGTCATGTTATCAAATTAATACACACTTGTGTCCGACTGCGTATAGTAATGTCGAGCTTTTAACTTTCGATTACAGACTTGGCGCCCTCTCCGTCCTCTCTGTCATTCCCGAACGATTCTGACAATGTTACACCACACTGCATACATCACATTTTATTTTGTATTAAGCCTTAAAATGTTATTCACTTTAATATTTCATGCCATTTTTGGTAATACCTCATTATTCAAAGCACAGAAACCTATAAAGTATCTGTATTTTTTTCTTCTTCATTTTCCAGGATGATTTGATGGAGGACACGCCACTCTCCAGGTACTCCTACTGATGGAAGCTCCAAAAACAACACAGGAAGACCACCGTGGAGGGGAGCGAAACCTTTCCCTGGACCTGAGATACTCTGAGCTCTACAGAGGAAAATATTTCCCGAGGATTACACATTTCTTCCACATTCCCTTTAAAGTTTCAAAGGAGTTTTGCTTCCACGCACAGCACTTTAATGTGGCACAAGATGGTCACACTGCCCTCTAGGGGACATCTGAGGTTACGGGGACAAGCTCAGGTTCTCAAGATGGAGTCAAAAAAGTGGTTTAACACCAGAGGTGGGTCGAGCATGCAGAAACTGTGCTCAAGTAATAGGAGCGTGACGCTATGACAGAGGCATAAACCAAGGGGGGATGGGGGGGGGACATGTCCCCGCAACCTGAAAAAAAAGGAGAATTGTCCCCCAAATACCATCACTAACCTTTCTATATCATGTTACACAACTGAATAGAAAATGCACTTCAAGCACCAATGCTAAACATAAATGCATTTTTCTTCATAATTTGCACCTTTTTTTTCCTCATAAATTTGCAACTTTTTTCCTTTAAATTTGCAGTGTTCAGTGTACCAGAGTGGTGGCCTAGTTGGTAAGGCAACCACCCCACATCCGGGAGGCCGGGGTTCAAATCCCAGCCAGGTCATGCTGAAGACCATATAAAAGTGGAACTTCCTGCTGTCCAGCTTGGTGCTCAGCAGTAATGGAACAGAGGAGGGAAATGTGGCGGTGCCTTGCATGGCAGCGACTCCTCTGATTCTATATATGTGATTAACATTGTAGATAATAGAAACGTAACGCCGTTCTACTGTACATGATTGGCTGTATGGACTGAATGACAATAAAGTTGGCTTATCCTTATCCTTTTGTCTTAAATTTGAAACCATTTTCTTGTGAATTTGCAACATTTTGTCATAAATTGAGCTTTTTTCTTGTAATTTTTTTTCTCAAATAGCTAATGTTTTGAAACTTTTCTTATAAACTTCAACGCTCATTTGGATCCTGATTAATTTTTTACTCTGAGTTGCAATTACAATTTAATTACACAAACAGATTTTTACTTAAAATATTACACATTTTATTACAATTACTGAAAGAAAAGGTGTTGATAAAGAAAAAGGAGGACAGCAGAAAACAGCGATGGATTCCTGGTCGCCACTATAACATTCAAATACATAAGCAAAAATACCTACTAAATTAATGTACATCTCTGAATTTCCCCAAAAGAATCCATCGTGGGAAATGCTAAAATGTACACAAAAATTAAAAATGTTAAAAAAAAAAATACACACCACTACAATACAATCCCTAAAAATCCAGTAAGTGGCGTACCAGATTCAGTTTCCACTTAACACCATGGAAACCTACATTTTCTAGGGACCATCCCTGTCACAAAACACAGCACAAAAAAAATTAATCATTAAAACTATCGCCAAATCTTAAAACGAACAAATCTCACTATATTAAATCACTTACCCATTAAACTCGAGCTCCTGCGTGCGTGTGGCTGCTCACTGTGGCGTCCCACAGCAGAAAGCAGTCCAATCCACATGCACACCCGTCCCTTTTTAGTGTTCTCCCCCACCTGCAGGAACCAAGAAACCCAACCACCAGGTGCTGCTTGTTACGTTTGCAGCTTTCTTTACATTTTTGCATCTTTATACCCCACTTAAATTTTATGTTTGTGCCTCGTTCTAAATTTGTGAATATCCCAACCCCCTTGTTAAAAAAAATAAACTGCCAACTGAGCAGTACTATGCTTTTTTTTGGGGGGGGGGGGGTCAAATTTAGTCTGTGGGGGAGGAAAAAAAAATGAAAATGTGACTTCTTTGGTACTTTAGTAAATGCCGTCTTACTCAACTAACTTTTTAGTGGCTACAATTTCCGGCTCCTTCGCTAATCTGTGGCGGCGGTTATAGAAGTAGCCCATGGGTGGGTTTTTGAACTTTACGCTCAGCTGTAAACTGCTGATTCTTTTGTCTTTGGCAAATAAAATGTGGAGTGTTCAGAGTCGGGCAGAGCTGGAGTCTGCCTGCCTAAACAGGCCACGTGGACTTTGGATGATTAGTCACTTCTAAGAAGGAAATAAAAAGGAGGAAACCACTCCCTTTACACACATTCTGTTAACACCTGTAATCAACATCCATTAAAAAGGCACAATAAAAATTAAAAATGATTATTGGCTGATAATTAAACACAATAGCAAAAAAGTAAGAGTTCAAAAGGACATGGCTTTAGTTTTGGAGGTTTTTAATTACAAATGCGGGACATTTGTTAAGTCATTTTCAGTTACGCATAAAAAGTACAAAATGTGTCTTCAGTGGATCAAATAAGGCGACACCGTCAACAACAAGGCAACTTCTGTTCCCACTTTTCTGCCGAAAACACATGGACTATAAAGAGCTCTACAGCCGACTGATACATTAAATTGCTCCGCAGTTAGAAATGAGAGACAAAGTAGCAGCTGAGCCAGGAGTGCCGGTCTGGGTGGAAAACAAGTTGGATCACTCCACACACCTTTACTGGGATTATACAGTTTACAGCAGCTATAGTTGCCATGATTACAAAAGTGAGTGTGACCAAGCCCAGCAGCTGAAGTCTTCCTCACTAGGCAGTGGGCGCGATGGGAGCATGACTGTGGCAGCCACACCAACGGCCAAAACACAGGGGTCTGACCCAGCCCACCAGGTGGCAGCCGAAGTACAGGGTGGTCAGCATCATCCCTATCATAGCCAGGTTCCCAAAAGCTCCCCTCATCCTCTTCTTGGGGTCTGGGTGAAATGAAAAGAAGACAGAACATGAGTAACGCTAGCATCTCGCAGCGCGGCGATTGCTGATGAATGTCGGGATGTTTGGGTTTCGTCAGGGATCATAACAGTTTGCAAACTGTTTTTCTGTTATTTTACTGCAAATATCTGTAAAATAGTTGTAAGCATTTGCAGACAGTTTTAGCAGGCATCAGAGTGGCAAAAGCTGAGAAACGTTCAAGAATGTTGCAATTTGAGAGGTTCGTCATGGTTCGTAAAAGGTTGCCATATAGTTCAGTTTTTAATGCTCTTAAACAGTTTTGTCTAGAGCTGTGTGATATGACGAAATATAATCGGTGACGCGATAAAAACCGCCTAACGTTTCATATAAAACTGTCGTTTACACCAGGATTTAAAAGACATACCCCGTTTCTACTTGTCACTGCCCGACTCTCCCCTGCAGTGCGCCAGGTGTGTGCAGCAGTGGGTTCCAGTGATTACAACAGCAGCTACCTGCAAGCTAATGTTTTGGTCATATAGCCACTACTTCTGTTTACCAGGGATGTGGGACTTTTTCCCACCATGCTGCGTGACGGAGGATAGTCCTCTACCTCATTTTAATTGGAGGCAAGTAATGCTAACACCATCTCACTCTAATTATAAAACAGCAAATGCTAAATGACAATGGTAACTTGTTGCTAATAGGAAACAATCAGACCATCTTTTATTTGGTTTAAATTACTGCCGAATTTCTTAATTTTGTCTGAAAAAAATATTACTAAAGCTGCAAAAGTGCGTGACAGCAGCCACATACACGCTAGATAAATAATAAATTAATTAAAACCTGTCGGAGGAACAAACTGGCTCTTAAAGGTGCACTCCGGCGGCTCTAAAACCACCTCAAAAACAAATATGTATTGCCCAAAATAGTATATTGTGGCTTTTTACCCATAAAAAAAAACTTTCATTGCCTTAGAATTGCTTGGAAAGAGAGTTTCTTCTTCTTCTCTCGGTTACTGGAGGATAGCAAACAAATGAAAGGTGCACACCGTCACCTACTGTACAAGAGTGTGTAACATTATGTCATTTGAGCCCGACCCCTAAATTCTATGACTTATTGCTGTGTTATTTAAAAAAGAGAAAAGAGCCCTTCTCGTGATTCTTAGTGCCTCTCCAGCTCCATCTGTTCCCAGAATCCCAGTTAAATCTCATTCCCTACTGGCCTTTCAAACTTCATTGTTCATTTGCTCTCTTTCATTTCAATACTTGTGACAGTGTAATAAGATGTGCTCGACATTTTCTACACTTGTCACTTTCGCTTTTCCCCATAGTGAATAAAGTGCCGTTTAAACCTGTATGATCCAGTCTGAGTCTTGCCATAATGATGTCCTCCCTCCTGTTTGTTGTTTTATAATTCTTTATTGCAATAGATTTTTGTATTTTAAATATTGCACCTACTTAAGTATGTGCAGATCTATGAATATTCTAATTAGTGGCCTGCAGGGCTTGCACGTGATTGGTCGTCGCGACTCCTGGTGGGTAGGCTGCTAGTCTGCTCATGTTCAAGATGCTTCGGGCTGTTAAAAGTTTTACCTATACTTCAAAAGTAAAAAATTTCTGAAAATGGTTGAGGTGAGAGATACGGTGCATCCAGAAAGTATTCACAGTGCTTCGCGTTTTCCACATGTTATGTTACAGCCTTATTCCAAAATGGATCAAATTCACTTTTCCTCAATATTCTACACACAATACCCCATAATGACAACATGAAAAAAGTTGAGATTTTTGCAAATTTATTAAAAATAAAAAACTAAGAAATCACATGTACATAAGTATTCACAGCCTTTGCCATGAAGCTCAAAACTGAGCTCAGCTGCATCCTGTTTCCACTGATCATCCTTGAGATGTTTCTACAGCTTAACTGGAGCCCACCTGTGGTAAATTCAGTTGATTGGACAGGATTTGGAAAGGCACACCCCTGTCTATATGAGGTCCCACACTTGACAGCGCATGTCAGAGCACAAACCAAGCATGACATCAGAGGAACTGTCTGTAGACCTCTGAGACAGGATTGTCTCGAGGCACAAATCTGATGAAGATACAGAAAAACTGCTGCTGCTATGAAGGTCCCAATGAGCACAGTGGCCTCCATCCATAAATGGAAGAAGTTCGGAACCACCAGGATTCTTCCTAGAGCTGGCCGGCCATCTATGAGCGATCGGGGAGAAGGGCCTTAGTCAGGGAGGTAACCAAGAACCCGATGGTCACTCTGTCAGAGCTCCAGTGTTGCTCTATGGGCAGAGGAGAACCTTCCTGAAGGACAACCATCTCTGCAGCAATCCACCAATCAGGCCTGTATGGTAGAGTGGCCAGACGGAAGCCACTCCTTAGTAAAAGGCACATGGCAGCCCACCTGGAGTTTGCCAAAAGGCACCTGAAGGACTCTCAGACCATGAGAAACAAAATTCTTTGGTCTGATGAGACAAAGATTGAACTCTTTGGCGTGAATGCCAGGCATGATACTTGGAGGAAACCAGGCACCGTTCATAACCACTCCAATGGTGGTGGCAGCATCATGCTGTGGGGATGTTTTTCAGCAGCAGGAACTGGGAGACTAGTCAGGATAGAGGGAAAGATGAATGCAGCAATGTACAGAGGCATCTTGGATGAAAACCTGCTCCAGAGTGCTCTTGACCTCAGAATGGGGCAATGGTTCATCTTTCAGCAGGACAGCGACCCTAAGCACACAGCCAAGATATCAAAGGAGTGGCTTCAGGACAACTCTGTGAATGTCCTTGAGTGGCCCAGCCAGAGCCCACACTTGAATCCAATTGAACATCTCTGGAGAGATCTGAAAATGGCTGTGCACCAACGCTTCCCATCCAACCTGATGAAGCTTGAGAGGTGCTGCAAAGAGGAATGGGTGAAACTGCCCAAAGATAGGTGAGCCAAGCTCGTGGCATCACATTTAAAAAGACTTGAGGCTGTTATTGCTGCCAAAGGTGCATCAACAAAGTATTGAGCAAAGGCTGTGAATACTTATGTACATGTGATTTCTTAGGCTTTTATTTTTAATAAATTTGTAAAAATCTAAAAAAAAAAAAAAAAAAAGTTTTTCCTGGTTTTATTATGGGGTATTGTGTAGAATTTTGAGAAAAAAAATGAATTTAATCCATTTTAGAATAAGGCTGTAACATAAAATGTGGAAAAAGTGAAGCGCTGTGGATTCTTTCTGGATGCACTGTATCTGGTGAAAATCTCAGGTCCTTGATGATTTCGTCAATGATCTAGACATACCAACCATTGACCAAGATGCAGCTAACGATTTAGAGAGACCTATCTCGCTCTCTGAACTTACTGCAGCTATGTCATCCCTACAGAATAGTAAAAGTCCTGGCCCAGATGGCTTTTCATCTGAATTTTACAAAAAATTTTGGCATAAGCTTGGTCCTTTGCTACTAGACATGTTTAATGAATCTTTTTGCCTTGGCCATCTTCCACAAACTCTTAACCACTTGCGCTCCGTTGTTCCGCGGGCGGGCAAGTCTCTGCGTCCTATGACGCACGAGGGCACACGAGAGCGCGCTCGTGCGCCCTCGTGCGCATGACTCATGATAAGGATATTGATGGTGGTGGTGTGGCCTCCAAGCGCCACTGAAAAAAAAATCTGCAAACACAGCCGCGAACAGATTAGTTCATCTGATTGACCTCTCATTCGACTAATAAGAGCCTTGAATTGGGTTTCTGAAACCTTGACGAACCAATGAATGAAAACCTAGGAAGGAGGACCCGCCTCCCAACGCTTTGAATGCAGTGAGCCAATTGAAGCAGAGAAGTTCGTGAGCTGTTTTTTTTTTTTAAGGCTGGGTGAAGACTGACTGCTGGAGCGGATCAAAAAAGGACACAGGAAGAGCTCCACAGACCCAGCAGCATGGAGACCATCCACAAATGCAACCTGTGTGACAGGGAGTGCCATTCGTGGATCGGCATGTTCGGCCCCAGGCGGTGCTTATTTTGTACTGGTTCCAGCAGAGTAGATGTTATGATTTCTTCCATGGTCATTATAGACCAACGGAGGCTGACAACGAAGGCTGAGTGACACACACGCCTTCGCCAGTCTTTTTTTAATTACTACTGTTATTTGTTTTGAAAAATCGTTCGCCAAAAACCGCAATCATGGAAGCACAAAACCGCAATAATGGAATTATGTTTTGATCGAGTCGCGAGACCAGAACCAGAGCGGACCAGCGTCGCGTTTGTCTGACAATGAGGAGACAAGTTCGCCCAGACTCCGCTGTGAAGAGGTAAGGTGTTATAAGCTAAATTATTCTCTATCCCTGAAAATTGTAATCCAAAATGACTTTTGACCGATCAGTAAATTACAGCTGTGCGGTTCACGAAGTCTGAAGTTCGTGCGCCGCGGTACAAGGGGTTGCTGGCAGTGTACAGGCTGTGAACGCCCCCCCACCCCCGCTATTCTTCTGCAGCGAGGGGGGGGGGAGCCGCGGTGACTGCACTGCTGTCCTACATCACCACATAAGGCTAATCCGTTGTGTAGCGATGGCTAAAGTCCATCCTCTGTAGCGAGCGGGGGGGGGGGACAACCCCCCCCCCCCCACACACACACAGTAGCGAGGGGGGGGGGGAGCCGCTGTGACAGCGTTGCTGTGGAAACATGCAACGAGTGTAATCTGTCATGTAGCGAGGGCCGAACTCTGTCCTTGATAGCGGGGGGGGGGACAACCCCCCCCCCCCACACACACAGACACAGCCCTGAGTGTGACCTTTCCTTTGAGCCTAAAATGAAGCTTCTACATTGAATTATTCAAAAGTTACAGACGTTTTTCCAAACTGTGCCATTTGGCACAATTTGGCACAGTTCCAAAACGCCTGGGAACAGCCTGAGAACAAAGCTGTGTAAAATATTCATTTTTTGTGGTATTGTTACCAAATTTGGATCTCAGCTGGATAACACTTGGTTCTACATTTCTGTTGGATTTTCCAGCCGGATCGGACAGCTGTGTGTTATTTACAAGCATTTGTATCCAAAAAAACACTGTGTCCAAATTTTTTTTCTTCAAGTTCAGTATGTTTAGATGACTGTAACTCAGTGGCCGGAGCACGTAGAGAGATTATGTTTTTTTTGCCAAAAAATTCAAAGTGTTTTCTTTTAAATGAGACCAACCCCATGAAGATGCTGCAAAGGGTTGAAGAACAGCTTTCGATTTACTTTGGGCACGTTATTTTTTGGCATTTTTAGGAAAATTGCCCGGAATGCAAGTGGTTAATCAGGCTTCCATTTCTGTGCTTCTTAAAGGCAACGACCCACTGCTTTGCTCATCATATTGCCCCATTAGTCTGCTGAATGTAGACTTAAAGATATTATCTAAGCTTCTTGACTACGTCTAGAACCTGTTCTTCCATCTATTACCAGACCAAACTGGATTTATTAAAAACAGACACTCCCTTTAATCTCAGATGCTTGTTTAACATTATCTATAATACTCGCACAGCAGATACTCATGAAGCTTTAATTTCTTTAGATGCCGAGAAGGCCTTTGATAGATTAGAATGGAACTTCCTCTTTTACACTTTAGGTAAATTGTGCTTTAAAACTGACTTCATATCATGGATTAAATTATTGTATTCCTTCCCGCAGGCCTCTGTTAGAACTAATAACACTGGTCAACACCAAATTTATTGTCTAAGTTTTTTTTAGCTGATTTAGGACAATTTTGATGTGCTGAATCCAAAAATCACATTGGTTTTGCTCAATCAGGTCAACTTTTTTGAATTATGGCCACATGTTTTATACGTTTTTGTTTACATGTATGGGTATTTTCACTTTATATGATGCAAAATTCTTTTTTATGTCTTGAAATTCTCTGAATTTTGAACAATGATGATGTAACATTCAATTTACATGTACTTACCTTTATATAAAGGCAAGTACATGCACAGTACTAAGTAAGTACAGGTTTTTACTTAGCACCTGATTGAGAGAAATGGATGTCATTTTTGGATTCAGCGGTGCAAAATTGTCTTAAATCAGTTGAAAAAAACACAGACAACTTACAAAAACATTGTTTTTGTAACCCTGTGTAATACTCAGTCTGACTACTTTCACCTTTCTCGCGCAACTCGGCAGGACTGTCCTTTAAGTCCCTTACTTTTTGCAGCTGCAATGGAACCCCTAGCACACTTCCAACTAACTCGCAGATCTAGGGCATTTTTCGGAACGGGGTTGAAATTAAGGTTTCCCTTTATGCAAATGACCTTCTCTTATACGTTTCAAATTTACCATCTTCTGTTCCAGCTGCTCTCACTGTTTTTCAGTCGTTTGGTTGAATGTCTGGATATAAGCTAAATCTGAAAAAGAGTATAATTTTTCCAATTAATAAGGCAGCTATTGAGTATCCGCTATCGGCCTTTCCTTTTAAAGTTGCCAGCGACAGGTTTACTTACCTTGGTGTACAGGTCAGTTTAAATTTCCCCCCTCCTATTAAAAATCCAGGAGGATTGTGAGCGTTGGTCTCTGCTTAATTTATCCTTTGTGGCACACATTAACTGTCAAAATGAACGTTCTTCCCTGCTTTATATATTTATTTCAGTGTATACCCCCATTCCTTCCTGCATCCTTCTTCCGTAAAGTAGATAGCCTCATCTTAGGATTTATCTGGAACAGAAAGTTTCCCAGGCTATGTGAACAATACCTACAAAGGCCCAAGCATATGGTGGGGATGGCCCTGCCCAATTTTAGATTTTACTGCTGGGCTGCTAATATAACACTAAATTATTGGCTTCAATTTGATGACAGTGATTCTCCACCCTCTTGGTTCGTGATTGAAGTAAATTCTGCCCATCCTGTATCCTTAAAGGCATTGTTACATGCTCCTCTCAATGGTAATTCCTCTCCCTACACTAAAAATGTGATTGTTAAATCATCCTTACGGATCTGGGCTCAGTTTAAACACGATTTTGGTTTGCAGTCCTTTTCAACCCTTGCTCCTTTAACTGCCAACCATGTTTTTTCTCCTTCCTTAATCGATGGGGCATTCACCTTGTGGTCAAACCATGGCATTAACGCAATTAAAGACTTATACCTAAAAAACAATTTTGCATCTTTCCAGCAGCTTTCTGAGAAATTCTGTCTGCCCAAGACCCACTTTTTTAGATATTTACAGGCCCGAAGTTTTATAAGCAAAGTTTTTCCTGCATTTCCCAATCGTCCTGAAACTACGGCTTTATACTCTTTTCTTGAACCACTCCCCTCATTAAAAGGTGCAGTCTCATTATTTTATAACCACATCAATCTGCTGCACATGGAATCTTTACATTTTTTAAAAGCCCACTGGGAGGAAGACTTGGGTGTGTCAATATCCGCTTCTGCTTGGTTGGAGATTTTGACGCGTGTCCATAAATCCTCCATTTGTGCCAGACACAACTTCATGCAGTTTAAGAAAGTGCATCGTGTCTACCTCACTAAAGTCCGCCTTTCCAAGATGTTTGAAAATGTTTCACCTCTTTGCGATCGCTGTCAGCAAGCCCCAGCCAATCTAATACACATGTTCTGGCTCTGCCCCTCACTATACACTTACTGGACAGAAATTTTTTGCTTCACTATCCAAGATCCTGAAGGTAGACGTCCAACTGGATCCTCTTGGCACCTTGTTTGGTGTTTTCCCTGCCTTGTCTTCTCCGTCAGCTGCCAAACGGGATGCTCTAGCCTTTATGACTCCCCTTGCTAGGAGGCTGACTGTAATTAAATGGAAATCGCCAACGCCTCCATCACACACTCATTGGATTAAAGACTCACTTTGTTTTCTTAAATTGGAGAAGGTTAGATTCTCTCTCAGGAATTCTTCGGACGAGTTCTGGAATATATGGGGGCCCTTTTTTGACCTGACGGAGAACAGACTTCTTCTCCGTCCTTACCTGACAGGTTTGATCTAGTTTTCCTTCCCTTTTCCACTGCCTTTCTTGGATCAAGCACAGTCGAGGTTGTTACTCCTAGTTTTCCTTTTTCAACTCCATTTGGTGTGCTGGCTGAATATAATTTTTGTACATTTTCTTTCTTTATTTGAATACAGTATATGTATTTTTTTTGGGGGGGGGAGGGGGTATGTTCAGAAAGTTTACTCTGTGTTTTGTTTTAATGGTTTTCTGCATACATTTTAAATTGTAACACTGTCACATGTCAAAATTGTACATTTCAGTATGCTGCATTACCTGTTGTGACTTGGTCTAAATGTGGATTATATTGAAAATCTAACCAATAAACAAAGCTTAAAAAAAAGAAAATCTCAGGTCAATGGCTCCATCAGAAATATGTTTAAAGAAGAAAAATGTTGATGTGTTCAATACTTGTTTTCCCCGCTGTATATTTATATATATATATATATATATATATATATATATATATATATACTGTATATATATAGTCAAATAAGATCACTTATACTGTGATACGAAACGGGAAAAAAATAATTCACAAAATTTTTTTTTGAAGATGTTCAAATTTTATGTGACAAGAAAAACTGTTGTGCAACAGTTTCCAAACCCTGGCGAGGGGTAAGGTTTGTTTTAGTTTGCCATGGTGAACACTAGCAACTGTTTAAGGACCTTTACCAACCACTGAAATCTGAATGCTGGGGAGGGCTTGCTCACACTTGTTCTAAGCAAAACACCAGGTTATTCACCCGGTATTTTACCTGGAGTGGGCAAAAGGTGCCAAATGTTCCCGAACAGTAGCAACTGGTTGCCAGTGGGCCAAACACTGTGACTAACATTTGCCAACAGTCGCTAATGTTTGCCAATCCTCTTTCACAAACACTCACACAGATGTTGCCAATTGTCCCTAAATGTTGCCAATAACAGAGGCAAACCCTGACTTTGGCAAACACTTGTCAGAAAAGTTGCTGAATCCAAAAATTGCAACGTTCACCACCATTCGCCGCTCTGAGATACTAGCTTTAGGAACCAGAGATGGCATTAATGATTTACTGTAATACATTTAGTCAAGTAACTTTCCACTAAACTGTACTTCACATCACAGTTTTGCTGTAAGATGCTTTTGATAACTCAAATCTTCAGAAGTACCTGATTAAAATGCCATGCTCCAACAAAGCTAGCTGCCAAAGAAAGGCTCGTTAGGGAGCCACCTCACCTCAACAGCCACAGATGGAGCTCAGACCCAGGTATGGATCTGGACAGTGTGTGACCCAGCAAGAACTAAACTGTCCGATGCGTCGTTGAAGGCATGCAGTCATTGTCAGTTGCCTTCAGACGGCTGATCAGAACAATACCAGTGACAACTAAAGAATGTGAGCCACTGCAGAAAAACATTTTCTTGCTACCTGGATAAAGACTAATCAAAAATGGATTTTGAGCTTGAGAAGACATTTGTGGTACTGGGCCATGTCTGTGCTGGAGCAGACATTTGGATTGGGCATAATAAAAGTTTTCTTTGGATCACCGCACATAAGACTAAACCATATGGGGGTGGCTGTGGCCCAGATGTAGTGTGGTCAACTACTGAGCGGAGGGGTCAGGGGTTTGATTCCCGTTCTGTCTTCAGTCTGCATGTCGAAGTGTCCTGGAGCAAGACACTGAACCCCCAGTTGCTCCTGGTGGGTCAGGCCAGCGCCTGTGTATGGCAGCTCTGCCGCCATCAGTATGTGAATGGGTAGGTAGCAGGATCTGCAAAGCGTTTTGGTCATCTACAGATGGAAAAAAAAGTGCTATACAATATGAAAAAAAGGGATTCTGCAGTGTGGGTATGCATGTATGTGGCAAACTTTGTCCCCCTACTAACTCGGAAGCCACTTGACCTTAGTGTCCATAACTCAACACAATATCATAAAATTACTGGTACACCAATAGAAAAAGGATTTCATGGGATTCCATGGAGCATTTGGCAGGGTAAGTGATTAAGATGGGAATGACTGAAGCGAATGAGGACAAATTAGCCACTTAACATCTCAGCAGATGTCTAAAATTTTCACTGGTGCAGCAACTTTCTATATGATAACCTTGCGACTGCTCTTTCTGTATCGTCAGGCTTAATGCGTGCCAGATGCATTGTGTTGCTGGTGTATGTATGTGCACGAAACTTGCTTGCTATTGCTACTGTAGTCCCACCACCCTTAAACACTGCATGCCCTATTCAACGGGCATCAATGCTAATACATTATAAATGAATGCTCCTTTCAAGTGTAGTTTCTGGGCGTCATCCACCTCCATTTATCTCTTCACACAAGTTGATGTTATCAGTGGAATAAAAACATCTCACCTCCTGTAGAGTAGCCGTGGGCGTACACCACTCTGCTAATGATCCACACAACTCCAAGTCCACTCACTCCACGCTGTCGAAGGAAAAAAAAAAAAAAGCCATGATCAAAAAAATGCATAAAACACCTCATTAAAAAAAGTGCCGCTGTAGCATGACTATGCAAAAATGAAACTCACCGGGCAATGCAAACCACCGACACCCAGGCAGAAAAGGAAGGCGGGATAAAGCTCCAGTCTGGTGAAAGGAGACAGAAGCTGGTCAACCTTCACCCGTTCAGTTTATCTGTGAATCAAGAGCAATCTGAAGCGTTTCTTACGTGTTCTGGTGTGCACGCTGGATGCAGTTGAAGATCTTCCCACGCTCCGGGTCGTCCGAGTACATCTGAGGGTACTGCAGAGCAGAGAAAGCGTATTTGTATGGGTGGGGTAGAGACACACAAGCTACACATCTGACGGGACAGGTCAACTCTGCTTCACCTCCACTTTGTACTTTTTCCGGGCCTTGCCTACGTTGACGGCCAGGTATGTGACCATGGCCATACTGGCGAAACCGGTGAGCACCACGTAGCCATATTCCTTAGAGAGAGCACCCATCCTGGCAGACCTGCAAGTCAACAATCATCAAAAGCCATAAGAAAGATGCACATCTAATAAATAAGTTGCATAATTATCAGTGAGAAAACTCAAAGAAGAGTTGTCTCAAAAGGTGGCACATTTATCAGCTATAACAGTAGGTGATTGGAGGGGGAAGTGGAGGGACCCCGTCCACTTGGGAAACTGGCCATCCCCCATTCCCATCACCATTCAAAGCTGTATATTAGGGGCGGGGCACGGGGGGGGGGATTACCTTCCCCAACCTGAAAAAAAGGGAAAAAAATGAGGATAGTCCCCCTAAAATAGCCATCATAAACCTTTCTATATCATGTTCCATAACTGAGTAAAATGACTCTGAACCACCAATTCTAAGTGGAACTGGAAAGAAACTGTCACAGATTTGCAGCTTTTCTCTTCATAAATGTGCAGCTTCTCTCCTGTAAATGTACAACTTTTTTCCCTGTAAATGCGCAACTTTTTCCTCAAACATTTGCTATTTTTTTCTTGTAATTCTGCATTTTTCCCCTGTAGATTTGCAGCTTTCTCATAAATTTACAACTTCTTTCCCGTTAATATGCAACTTTTTTCCACATAACTGCAAATTTTCTGATAAATTTGACTTTTTCCTGTAAATTTTCATCTAAATTTGCAGCTTTTTTCCCTTTTAAATTTGCAACCAAATTCTCAAATTGTAATTTTTTCCCCTGTAAATTTTCAGCTTTTTTCTGGTAAATTTGCAGTTCTCACCTGGATGCTGGTTAAATTTTGATTCTGTGTAATTAAATTGTAATTTGCAACTTTTAAAATTTTTATACCGAAATCTTTTATCACATCTTTGCACCTTTATTCTTGCAAATATGTACCTGGAATTTCCCCATTGTGGGACTAATAAAGGCTCATCTTATTTACATTTATATGTTCATAAACTGGTTTATACCCCCCAATCCCCCGGTTAAAAAAAACAACAAGTCACCTCCTGGATATAACCTATAAAATATACAAGATAATGCAACAAATCCAAAAGGGACAAAAATACATTTATAGAGAGTAAAGCTGCAAATGTTGCCAGAATTCAAAGTTGCAAATTGACGGGAATTAAAGTTGAAAATCTGCAAGGAAAAAATACATAAATTACAAATTAATGAAATAAGAACAACGTGTTTCACAAGTAGCAAATTTACAAGTTTAGGAGAAAAATTTTGCATATTTAAAGAGGAAAAAAAAAAAACTACTACCAAAGGTGACAGACCGGTTTATCTCAATAATCGAAGTTTTATACTCATATGTTTAACTGCTCTATTCAGATTTATTTATTTTTGGACAAAAACGCCTCATCATGTCTGTTTGATCGTAAGTGTAGCATGGCCCTGCCCTTAAATCAAACAAATGAGTTTCACACCCGATCTGATGACGGTTAACAGCGGCAGAAGGACGTTCAACAAAACCGAAGGTCAAACGGAGATTCAGACACACGATTTACACGATTTAACCGATTTATCATAAGGGATTTTAAAGCAACGTGTATAACGCTACAAATCACAGCAGTCAAACACAGAAAAAGGATTTACCTGTCAGACGTTGACCGGATCAACAGCGGCGACACTCAGGAAAAAAAAATGAAGTTTCCGGAAGAATATATCCATCCGTGTTGCCAGGTTTCACGAGAGAAACAAGCAAGCGACTCTATGGAAACAAGCCCAACAGACAACCTACCGCATTGTGTAAAAGAGAGGCTGCTTGATAACATATATCGATATATACGCTTATTTTTGTTTGCAGTGAATTCACTGTAAACACAGTCAGCACTGAATAACGGAATTTTATACATATGCAATGTATGCAAAATACATATGCATTCTGCATAAGCAACAACAACTTTATAGTAAACACATTCAACATAAAAACTTTGAATAAATTGAATTTTTAAACTCTGATCAAAAGACATGTACATTCTGCATAAGCAACAGCACTAAACACGATTACAGTTTAGTGATGTGGGATGATGGGCGTTATTGTCCGCTATTCGTTTAAACAAAAATTAAATATTGCTGTTATTATACAACAGCTGACAACTTTAATTATGTGGAAAATTATCTTTTAAATTGACAAACATCATATGTGTAACTCGTGGCAAAATTTGATCGGGATCAAAAGATAATTTTGCTCTTGCCATTCATTTCAATGGAGATTTTTTTTTTTTTTTAATTTAAGCTCCCATATGCACTGATCCGTATAAAAAAACCCTGGATAGCTCATGCCCCATTAGGGAGCACAGAGCTGAGTGGAGTCGGGTGGTCCACTGATCTCTATAGAAAAACTGGATGGATCATTGGTCGCCAGAAGTGAAGCCCCTGGCCGGCCACTTTTACCTCAATAAGTTCCCCCAAAATTAACAGATTTTTAACTTCTTGGTATGGAGACATCTGATCAGGATGCCTCCTGGATGCCTGCCACTTCAGGTGTTTTGGGCACATCCCACTGGGAGGAGACCCCGGGGCAGACCCAGGACTCGCTGGACGTCTCCCAGCTGGTCTGGGAACACCTTGGTATCCTCTCTGAAGAGCTGCAGCAGGTGGCTGGGGAGAGGGAGGTCTGGGCTTCTCTGCTTGAACTGCTGCCTCTGTGACCCGGACCTCTGGAAAAGTGGTAGAAGATGGATGGATGGATGGTATGGAGAGACAGCTCATAATCAGAGCCCAGTTTTACTGGGTGGTTCAAACCTGTTGTTGGCATTAGTACTAAAGCTTTCTGTCGCTGTTGTAACGTTCAAACTGAAACAGGTTTCTGCTTCAGTTATCAGAGGCATTTTAGTCATAGTTTAGGTGGATTGGATGTTTATTGCTAATGTATGAACAGAGTACTTCTCAAAATATTTATGAGGCAAGACCTTGATATATGATGACCCAACAGAAGGCATATAGAAGACACTTAACTATGACTGATATTTTGGGCCGCTCATCCTCTACCCGACACAGGTAGAGGTTCTTTTTTTCAACCCATCTGTTAGATTATTTAAAGGTAAAACTGCGTTATAGGCTGTAATATGCGCGATCTGTGATAATGTGTTACTGTGTGGAGAGTGCAAATAAAGGAGCCAGACTTACACGACAGACAAACTTTATTTCTCACTCTCACTTCATTCATACACAGAAAAAGACTACTCCAATACACCAGGGTCTCTCCTTTTATACCACTCCATTCCTTCCCCCTGCTGCCTGAAATCTTGCATCACAATACGTTCACACATTCACCCCTTACTGTTCCCGCAGCTACTCCTTCCTGCTGCATTACCATCTTTTCCCAATACAATACGTACTGTCCTTCTCCGTTAAATCCCCCACGCTCTGCCGGCAGAGGGACTATTCCCCTCCCCTCTGCTTCCAGTCTGAGATGAATATCCCGGTGTGGGTTCCCTACAACTGAAGCAGGTGGTCCTCAGCCACATCAGAATGAAAACTGGGTGTGAACGATAATTTTCCTCAAAATAAGATAATTTTAAGCCGCTGGTACGATACTTCAAAGATTTTATTTGTCAGTATTACTATACATACAGGACATACAGGAGAATTGAAATGGCATGTCTCTCTTCAGTGGTGTGCGCAATATAAAAAGAAAAAGAATCAGGCTGGAAAATCAACAACAGCAGTAGTTCAGTTCTTCAACATTTCCCATCTGGCAGCACTGCACAGACAGCAAAGCAAGCCCAAATAAGCCGCCGTTAAAAGCCACACGTTAAAAAACAAGCCCCAAAACCCGCAACCCGCGAATGATGAGATTTGCAAGCGACTTTAGAGAAAAATAAGCCCCAAATCGCTTATAATAAGCGGACTTGGCAACTATGATATCCATATGCGTAGGGGCTTTACGTAACGACGTCATGCTGGGCGGGCGTGGCTACAGAGCTATCTGTTTAAATGTGCCAAAGGTGCTTTTTTTCTTTTTAGTTTAAGTTTCCCTGAAAAAAAAGCTTGTTTGTTTGATCTCAGCCCACAAAAGGGTTTTAGATTATATTATAAATCAAAAACATATAAAATATCACTGCGTGAGCTGGTTTATCTTAATAATGCAGTTTTAGTGCTAGAGCATTTCTCATGCACTGAGTGACCTCTGCAGGTAAGAGCTGTGGTCCCAAACAGGTTGCTTCTGCACCTTGGACTTGGAATACAATCAAATTTCAAACACCATTTAATTAATTTTTTAAAAATATAATTTTAAAAATGTAGAAGAAAAAGGCAAGAGTTTTCCATTAGAGGTGATTTTTAACCGGAGTGGTGGCTCAGTTGGTAGACCATCCTGTTATGTCTGGAAAAACAGTAGCAATATGGTGGTCTGGGATTTAGCAGGGAATAGAGGGGGTTGGTGGACCACTCTTCCGGTGGTGACACTAGCCGGGGTATAAAAGCCAGAGGCGGAAGAGGCACGTCCTCTTTCGCCATAGACACCTGGACCTAGAGCGCTGTAACCCACTGCTGTGACTTGTGAGTCTGTTAATAAAACATATAAACTGCCTTCCGTCCTGCTCCTCACTTTATTAATTATGGACGTAACACATCCGCCCAACATCCAGGAGGCCGGGGTTCAAATCCCGGCCGGGTCATGCCAAAGACCATATAAAAGCGGAACTTCCTGCCGTCCTGCTTGGTGCTCCACAATAGTGGAACGGAGGAGAGAAATTTGTGGCGGCCGCTTGCATGGCAGCGACCTCTCTGATTCTATATATGTGTGTGATTAACATTGTCGATAAGAGAAACATAATTTTGTTCTACTGTACATACAGTGGGGCAAAAAAGTATTTAGTCAGCCATCAATTGTGCAAGTTCTCCCACTTAAAAGATGAGAGAGGTCTCCAATTTTCATCATAGGTATACCTCAACTATGAGAGACAAAATGAGAAAAAAATCCAGAAAATCACATTGTCTGATTTTTAAAGAATTTATTTGCAAATTATGGTGGAAAATAAGTATTTGGTCACCTACAAACAAGCAAGATTTCTGGCTCTCACAGACCTGTAACTTCTTCTTTAAGAGGCTCCTCTGTCCTCCACTCGTTACCTGTATTAATGGCACCTGTTTGAACTCGTTATCAGTATAAAAGACACCTGTCCACAACCTCAAACAGTCAGACTCTAAACTCCACTATGGCCAAGACCAAAGAGCTGTCAAAGGACACCAGAAACAAAATTGTAGACTTGCACCAGGCTGGGAAGACTGAATCTGCAATAGGTAAGAAGCTTGGTGTGAAGAAATCAACTGTGGGAGCACCGTGGCTGCACGGTGGCGCAGTGGTTAGCACTGCGGCAGCACAGTTTACCCTTAGCCGGGAGATCGTGGGGATCGTGGGATCGTGGGTTCGATCCCAGCCCCCGACCAACAGTGATCTGTGTGGAGTTTGCATGTTCTCCCCGTGTTGCGTGGGTTTACTCCGGGATTTCTCCGGTTTCCTCCCACATGCCAAAAACATGCAGGTTAGGTTAATTGGAAACTCTAAAGTGGCCCTAGGTGTGAATGTGTGTGTGAATGGTTAAAGGGATAGCGCCATATCGTGGCTGCTTCATCCATCCAGGTGGTGGATGCCCTCAATTTCCCCTCTGGGGATCAATAAAGTATACTAAAATCTAAAAAAAAAAAAAAAAAATTATTAGAAAATGGGAGACATACAAGACCACTGATAATCTCCCTCGATCTGGGGCTCCACGCAAGATCTCACCCCGTGGGGTCAAAATGATCGCGAGAATCGGTGAGCAAAAATCCCAGAACCACACAGGGGGACCTAGTGAATGACCTGTAGAGAGCTGGGACCAAAGTAACAAAGGCTACCATCAGTAACACACTACGCCGCCAGGGACTCAAATCCTGCAGTGCCAGACGTGTCCCCCTGCTTAAGCCAGTACATGTCCAGGCCCGTCTGAAGTTTGCTAGAGAGCATTTGGATGATCCAGAAGAGGATTGGGAGAATGTCATATGGTCAGATGGAAACCAAAATAGAACTTTTTGGTAAAAACTCAACTTGTCGTGTTTGGAGGAGAAAGAATGCTGAGTTGCATCCAAAGAACACCATACCTACTGTGAAGCATGGGGGTGGATTCATCATGCTTTGGGGCTGTTTTTCTGCAAAGGGACCAGGACGACTGATCCGTGTAAAGGAAAGAATGAATGGGGCCATGTATCGTGAGATTTTGAGTGAAAACCTCCTTCCATCAGCAAGGGCATTGAAGATGAAACGTGGCTTGGTCTTTCAACATGACAATGATCCCAAACACACCGCCCGGGCAACGAAGGAGTGGCTTCGTAAGAAGCATTTCAAGGTCCTGGAGTGGCCTAGCCAGTCTCCAGATCTCAACCCCATAGAAAATCTTTGGAGGAAGTTGAAAGTCCGTGTTGCCCAGCGACAGCCCCAAAACATCACTGCTCTAGAGGAGATCTGCATGGAGGAATGGGTCAAAATACCAGCAACAGTGTGTGAAAACCTTGTGAAGACTTACAGAAAACGTTTGACCTCTGTCATTGCCAACAAAGGGTATATAACAAAGTATTGAGATGAACTTTTGTTATTGACCAAATACTTATTTTACTGAGGAATTTACCAATTAATTCATTAAAAATCCTTCATTGTGATTTTCTGGATTTTTTTGTTTCTCATTTTGTCTCTCATAGTTGAGGTATACCTATGATGAAAACTGGAGACCTCTCTCATCTTTTAAGTGGGAGAATTTGCACAATTGGTGGCTGACTAATTACTTTTTTGCCCCACTGTAATTGGCTGTATGGATTTGAATGACAATTAAGATGGCTTATCCTTATTATGCCTCGGTGAAATGGAGAGGCATACGGTAATCAGTTAATGCGTCTGTGTGTGTGTTGTTATGTCTGGAAATGAGGTGCAGACAGCGGGTATGAACTGCACTGTCCTTTATTCAAAGGACCACACCACATTTATCAGCACCCCCCCCCCCGAAAACCCAAAGAACTATCTACAACTACCTGGGCACCTGGATAGACTACCGGTATGCCCGCATGACCGAGTGGATTATTCTGCCACTGTTATCGGTCACATCCTACACTTGAGTCCATTATTTAGTTACAAAGTCCCTAAGATAATGGGATCTCTGTCGAACCCGGGCCGAGTGGCGTTCGGGCTGTGTCACAATCGCTGGTTCTGGCACACGCTCGTCAGGGGTTGTGGGTCTTGTGTCTTCAAAGTCCCAGCCTGATCTCATCGTGTCCATAGCCGTCTCCTGAACCGAGGCCGAAGTCAGTGTCACTTTTCTGAGGTGGCTGGCGTGCTACCGAGACTCATCAGCAAGACGAAAAGTGGCTGGACCCAAGTGCGCTGTGCTCTGTTTCGGTGTTGTCCAAAATGACTGCAACTTGTGGGTGCGGTTGGGACGTCAGATTCAAACCCAGTCCAGCACTGCGAGTCCAGGTCCCCTTGCCCTGCGCTTCTTGTCAAACCTTTGCTTCATCCGTTGTTGTTGTTCGACTACCCTCCTTCTAGGTGAGGGCATCTCCGGCGGTGTAGCAGCTGATGGGGGCGGGGGCGCGTAGTCAGTCCAGGGGAAGGCTCATCTCGCGTCCCAGCATCAGTAATGCCAGGGAGCTGCCCGTCGTGGTGTGAGGTGCTGCTCTATAATGTAGTTGGGTGCTCTGTAGTGTGGCTGAAAATGGGAGCCCATCCACTAGATGAGCCCTGAGACCGTTCTTGAGGGTCTGGTTGAATCTCTCCATCCCCCCCCCCCCTTCTCATTTGCCTGAGGGTGGTAGAAAGTGGTTCTTTGCGGTCCGTTGTCCATTGTGATTGCGTCCGGCACACCCCAGCCGGTGAAAAGGGAGGTGAGGAAATCGGTGACTATGTTGATGGTGACTGAGCCAGTGGGCCACACCTCGGGCCATTTTGAGTGGCGGTCGTAAGCCACTAATCGAAAACGTAGGTGCTGGGAACACTATGCAGTTTGTCACATATGTCCAGTTGGATGTGTTTCCACGGGCTGATGGCCATGGCAGTGGTTGCAGGGGTGGGGGTGGTGGGACGCCAGTTTTCCCGCTGGCCAGGCAGGGTGCGCAGTCTTTCACCATGTCCTCCACATCCTTATCGATTCCTGGCCACCATACTGAGGGTCTACACCGTTGTTTAACCCTAACGACGCCCAGGTGACCCTCGTGTAGCATGATCAGGATGCAGCCGTTAAGTGAATCACCATGCAGTGCCCTCTTGCCACGCAGATGTCATTCCAGCATGATAAATTGTCCTTGACTCTGTGGAAAGGTGCCAATTCTCCTGGCACGTTGGCCAGCAAGCCCTCACAAATGAAGGCACGCAGCTGTGTCAGTGTCGGATTCTGTTCAGACATTTCCTGGAGCTCTTGTAAGGAAACATCATTTTGGAGTGGCCCATGCAGTATGTGGATCAGTTCCGGCTGCAGGGCATCTTGGTCACCATTCAGAGCAAGGTTAGGTGTGGCCGGGACAGGAGGTCTGCCACCACATTTTGTCTGCCTGGTGTAAACTGGGTGTCAAAGTTGTACGCTTGTAGTCTTTCTGTCCACCTGTAGATGCGCAGGGGTCTTTGGCCCGACCCCAATGTTTCCAGCAGTGCTGTGAGGGCTCTGTGGTCTGTCTGTAGCATGAAGCATCGTTTATATAGGTACGTGTGCCCAAACACATGCCAGCACTTCCCTCTCTTCCACTAGGTACTTCTGCTTGGCCGAGGTGAGTGACCTCAAGGCAAACGCCACTGGGCATTCGGCTACTCCTTGTAGTTGTGATAGAATGGCTCCTACTGCTGTGTTGAAAGCGTCACACGTCACACACATAGGGCTTTGTGGGTTGAAGTGGGTGAGTACTGGTGGGGAGGTGAGCCACATCTTCAATTTGCTGATGGTGGCAGAGCACGCCGGGGTCCATACCCAAGGTGCATCTTGCTTCAACAGGGCGCGTAGTGGCTCTATCTTCTCTGAGTACCGAGGGATAAAATGCCCATAAAAATTCACCATACCCAAGAAGGACAACAGCTGCGTGGGGCATGATGGTTCAGATAGCTGCAGTATCGTCTCGATGTTCGAGTGTAGGGGACTCAGGTCCTCGGCAGACAGGCAGAAACCCACAAACTCGACGGTCGTTGCTCCAAGGATGCACTTCTCCCCACTGAGTGTGAAGCTGTGTTTTGCTAGTACCTCCATAACTTTATCAAGGCAGGCGTCATGGGAGGCCGATGTTGCCCCGTGCACCACAATGTCGTCCAAGTACACCACCACCCCTGGGAGACCGGCAAAGATGTTAGCCATGATCTTTTGAAAGCAGCTTGGAGCAGAACTAAGGCCGAAGGGCATGCAGGTGTACCTGAATACTCCCATGTGGGTGATGAAGGCTGTCAGTTTGTGGCTGTTCAGATGAAGGGGAACCTGTAGGAAGCTCTGGCGGAGATCCAGTTTGGAAAGAAGTGTCGAGCCATAGAACACTGCCATCAGCTCCTCCGTTGTGGGCAGGGGTTATTTGTGGGGATCACCAGTTTGTTTACCATTCTGAGGTTGATACATGGTCGTAGGCCGCCCATCTTCTTCTTTGCTACCACCAAGTTCGAGATCCAGGGAGATGTGTTGATCTGCTCAATGATGCCAGCGTCCAACAGCTTCTGCAGCTCTGTTGTGACATTGTCCCATTGTGCAAGGGTAGCTGGCGCAAAGGCTGAATTTTCAGAGGCACCGTCATGTCAATGAGTGATTGGTGGTTGAAAGAGGTGAGGCAGCTCAGCCCCATGAAAAGTGTTGGCCAGCGGTGTTGCCAGGATGAGGCGACTGCCAGAATGGTGGTGCCCATTTGGTTGGTGATGGAGAAACCCAGCTCACTGATCGGGTTGATGCCCACCAGATCGACCCCCTGGTGCATCACTTGGAAGGTGAACGATGGAACAGCTTTGGAGCTGTATCGCACAGAAAACTGACCGTCCCTACCATACCGATTCTGGTGTGACCATAACCGAACCATCAGTTGCAATGTTTTTCCGAGGAAACAGCTTCCTGACCGTAGACGCGCTCAGAAGGGACCTCGAGGCCCCCATGTCCAGCAGCAGTGGCACGTCAACGCCGTCCACTTCCACCATGCACCACTTGAACGGTGAGTATTTGTTGCCAATAGAATGAACGGCAGCTGAGCCTGGTGAGTGGGCCACTGAGTCTGTACAGGTTGAGTGACAGACCCTAGCAAAATGGTTTTTCTTCCTGCAGAGGTAGTATTTCACCCCTCAGGCTCGGCAGGCGGGTGATTGAGTCTGATGTCTAGATGAACCACAGCCACTGCAGTGCGGGTACTCACCTGCGTTGTCCTGTTTCCTACCCTTCTTCTTTTGGTTGCAGGGGGGAGGTGTGGGGCGGTGGCAGCAACAACCTGTGTTCGTGGGGCCAGACAAGGCGCCTTTTGGCTAGGCAGCGTTAGCTGCAAGAATAGCTCATCCTCTGCCTCCATCTGGGATGTTTCACAATTTCACAGTCTCGTCCAGTGTTAGCTTGTCTGCTGTTGAAAACAGCCTACACTGCAGCTTCCTGTTGTTAGTACTCTAGCTTATCATGTACTATCTCTTCCATCAACCCTCCAAACTCACAGGTGCTTGCTAGGTTCCGGCGGCCTGCTGCATAATGCCGGACTGACTCACCCTCTCGCTGGTGGCTCCGGAAGAAAATCGTTCTCCGTGCCGTTACACTGTTATAGTCAGCATGGGAGCTGCTGTGGCGCAGGTGTAGTGTGACCAACTACTGATCGGAGGGTCATGGATTTGAGTCCCGCTCTGCCTGCAGTCTGCATGTCGAAGTGTCCTTGAGCAAGACACACTGAGCCCCCAGTAGCTCCTGGTGGCCAGGCTAGCGCCTGTGTGTATATGGCAACTCTGTTGCCATTAGTGTGTGACTGTGTGCATGAATGGGTGGATAGCAGGCTCTGTAAAGCGTTTTGCTCATCCAGAGATGAGAAAAAGCACCATATAAGTGAACACCATTTACCATTTACCATAGCATAAAGCGTGTTCATCATGGCCCCATAGACTTCGTATGTGTCCTTAGGGCCCAGAGGATGAAGCATCCACTGTCCTTCAGCGCCGAGATAGCAAGTTAGCATCCCCTTTAGCTTCTCATCATTAGCATTGTTTAGACTGGCAGCAATGATATAATTCTGAAACATCTTATGCCAGCAGGGCCAGGGAATTGGCAGCTCACCTGGTAGAGCAAGGAATGGCTGCGGGGGATCATGTTGGAATTATTAGGGTTTATCCTCGTTGCCATTTGTTATGTCTGGAAATGAGGCACGGACAGCGGATATAAACTGCACTCTCCTTTATTCAACACACGCCTTAAGATGGCAGACATGGAGCGAACACCCAGCCTGGCGGGTCCTGTATGTAAGCTAAAAAAAAAACAGCTAAAACTACAGCAAAACCTCTACATCTCTTACAGTCCCACCTGTGAACTGCTGCATTACTCCTGTACTTAATTCTAAGTACAGTACAACATCGGCTTTTAACAACAAGATGGAAAGAACAGCTCCACCCCACAAGTAATGGAGGCCAGTACTTCTTGTACACAAGTTACCTGAACAGAGGACGGGCCATACCGCCAACTTACCACGGGCAATCCTGTACAGTCAACAAATTTGTGAGATTATTCCACCTCAGCACTACCTTGCTCCTGGCAGGCAACATGGAAATAAACCCAGGACCGGTGGCCACGGACCTGTGTGCAGGACAGACGCCTGTAATGCTTACAGGACTAGCACCGTTAACGCCTCCATCATCAGTGGAGACAACAATTGCTTACGGGACCAGCATGCACACAAGCACAATCCCCAGCAGAATTAATACCACGCACATTACCGGTACTGGCTGCGCTGAGGCAGCCCACCAACTTCACTGTCACGGACCAACAGCCAAACAGAGGGGGGATGGACTGGCGATCAACCCTCATCCCCGTAGCACAGCAATGCACCCTCCTCACCATGGTGCCACCAATGCTAACAGGACTAGGACTAGTGCGGCTAACGCCGCCATCAACAGCAAACACATCGAGATCACAATTGTTTATGGTATGGGGGACCCATGCTGTGGTATTCATCTCAGACTGGAAGGAAGGGAGATGCAGTAATTTCCTCTGACGGAAGAGCATGGGGATTAAGGGGCTGGGGGACAAAAGGGATTGCGATGCGAGAATGAATTGTGATGCAGGACCTCAGGCAGCAGGGGTGTGTGAGTGTGGTAATATAAAAGAGAGCCCCTGCTACAGAATGTGAATGTTTTCTGATTCTGAGAGATGTGAAAGAGGGAATAAAGTTCATCTGCTCTGAATGCTTGGCCTGGTCATTCCTCTCTCCACAATGGGAACAACATGGACACGAGCACTTTTGCCAGGGGAATTAATGCCGCGCCCACTACCGGTACTGGCTGCGCTAAGGCGACCCACAGCAACCAGCATCGCTGCGGCCCTACAGCCCACTACCACCGTGGCAGGGCAGCCTGATGGTGCCATCACAAACCAGCAGCGGAACAGAGCCAGGATGGACTGGCAGTCGACCCTCACTCCTGTAGCACAGCAGTACACGCTCCTCACCACGGCGGAGAACCCACATCACCAGACGGCCATTCAACGTGACCCAACGGCCAGTCTCTGCTGCGGAGTTGGTCCCTGCTGCACCAGCCCAGCACAAAGACTTCACTGCAGCAGCAATACAACAACCAGCTGGTGGTGAGTGTAAAACCTGACAGAGAAATCCTGTGTTAAAAAAAACATAAGGGCCTTTTCCACTAGCACGCTTTAGCGCGACACGGGACGGCTCAGCATGCTTTGTACGCTTTTCCACAAGCCCCAACATGGTTTAACAGCCGAGATTCTCAGCCCTGCTCAAGGGCAGGGTACAGCAGTGCTGAGCTGTGCTGTGTTGTGACGTTAACAGACTGGTCGCCGCTGATTGGTCAGGTCGTAACCGGCGCTGATTGGTCAGGTTGTAACCGCCCCTCTCCTCCTCCTCATCTACCAAATCTTCACAACCTTCTCAATAAAGTTTTTGAAAAAAAAAAAAAAAAAGAATCTTCACGACCGCCTTTACTCAGCACGCAACCACTGTTGGCGGTTCCTTTTCAGTGTATTGCTGTGCTATTTTCATTTATTCTCTATCAAAAATGGCTTCGCGTAATAAGGGTGTTCCATGGACCAGTAAGGAGGTGCAGTGTCTGCTCACTGCATTGTCAGACGAACATATTCAGTGCGAGTTAGACGGAGCCGCCCGGAATGAAAAAATATACCGGGAGATCTCGACATCGGAGTCCTTTAACGGTGAGTTTTAATTTTTTTTTATTGTGCGTTTTTTCGCAAATATATTCGGTAAGACGCTCAGTTTATTTATGCAATAAAAAAGCTGTTCATTTGTGGATGGATCGCTGCTTTATTGCAGCACACTGCGGACTAAAGCTTTTATTGTAATTATTCATGTGAACAATACGCTGAAATAAGCTTATGTATTCTTGTTAAAAACTATTGTCTTTTCTGTATATATTGCACTTTCGTGCTGTATTTTATTGTGTGCATTTTCCTTGTAGAATCATCCGACGCGTCCGCCGCGACAGCCCGCACGGATTATTCAACCGAGCCTTCCTGACCCACAGCTGGCAGAGACGGATTAATTCTACCGAGCCTCAGCACTCAGTAGTCGGCGTGTATAACATGTCGATTAACCTTCATGTTGTGTTGCAAAGTTTTTTTTTATTTTAATATTTTGTATATAATAAAATGGAATTGTTTTGGAAAGTGTGGTTTGTCTGTTATAACACTGAATTATAAAACAGTATAATTACATAGAAATTCCATTGCCTAGTCTGATCAAAATGATGCTGAGGGTAAACCATTGTAAAGGTAATGTAATTTTTAACTAGACCAAAAAAAGAAATCTTTTTGTAAGCTTTCTGTTCTTTTTATTGAAATATCATAAAAAATTAGCACCAAGTCAAAGGTACAAGTATATGTAAATTGAATGTTCTATCGGCATTCCAAATTCAGAGATTTACAATACTTTAGAAGGAGTGTAGCATCATCTAAACGGAAAATAATAATACTGTTGTTCCAAACGTTGACCTGAAGGTGAAAAACATGAATTTTTTTAATTCAGTACATCCAAAATGCCCTAGGATGTGGTGTTGGACAGTGTGCCACCGTCTCATTATTTAATACGAATAAAAACAAGTTTCAGCTCATTATTTCTAGGTCATTTGGCAGTTAATTCAAAACAAAAGTGACTTGTGTTGTTGCAGCTTAATTATGAGATAAAATTAATTGTGAGATAAAACCACAGAACGAGCAAGGCAATAATCCTTGGATCCTCCATTTTTTGTCTCGTGTAAATAAGGACTCAGTCCGGTGCGTAACGTCACGGGAGTGTGGCCCCGCCTCGCTGAGAATCTGCTGCTGCCCCGCTTCTAAAACCTCCTAACACAAACCATCACAGCACAAGCACAACACTGTGCTAATGGAGACAGAAGCATTCCGAGCCGTACTGAAGTGAATCGAGCCGTACCAAGGTGTGCTGGGCTAGTGGAAAACAGGCTAAAGATCACTAAAAGTTTTTCAAACCCTGAACCAGGCAGAACGAATTTGGGACCCTCAAAGTAAAAAAAAGGTCTGCTGGGGGAGGCACTTAAATGTATGGAGTATGATCTCCAAGCATGAACAACTAGAGCATCCGCTGATAAACTCCAATCTTGATTTTATGGGTCTGTCTGAAACCTGGTTATCATCCTCGTTACCTGAAACTGTTGTTACCATGCCTGGCTAAAATGTGTTTAGGAAAGACAAGGAACAAGGAAAAGGTGGTGGAGTTCTACTATATGTCAAAGACACCTTAAAATGTAATCAGATTGAATGGTCAAAAGATATGAATCCAGAATGTGTAGGAGTTAACATTAAGTTTTTTTTTTTGTTACTTATTTGTACCTGTAGGTAGATTTGGTTTGCAGTCTGGTGACAAGCCACCGGCTGCCGGTCGCTGCGTGCGCGAGCGCCCTAAACCTGCATGTTTTTGGTATGTGGGAGGAAACCGGAGAAATCCCGGAGTAAACCCACGCAACATGGGGAGAACATGCAAACTCCACACAGCTCACTGTTGGTCGAGGGCTGGGATCGAACCCACGATCTCATGATCCCCGCGATCCCCCGGCTGAGGGTAAACTGTGCTGCTGCAGTGCTAAACCACTGCGCCACCCGTGCAGCCCATATAAGTTCATATAAGTCATATAAGTTGTCAGCCAATATGACCTTCTCTGTTTGTTTATACCGTAAACCCTCCTCTAAAGCAGATTTCTATGACCAATTCAAAGCGCTTCTTAATCAGTGTAATCCTCAAAATGAATTAATCTTATTGGGTGATTTTAATATAAACTGGGATGATAAAAAATAAAAAAATCTAATAATAATAATAATAATAATAATAATAATATAATAAGTTTATTTATAGAGCATTTTTCACAGACAGAGTCACAAAGTGCTTAACATGGTAAAAAACAAAATAAAAACACAGGCACATAAAACAGTAAAAAAAAAAAAAAAGTAGACAGTAAAAGCACATAAAAATACAATCAACACATAGTTAATTAAAAAGCCAGGCTAAAAAGGTGGGTCTTTAGTTGCTTCTTAAAAACATCAATGGAAGGTGCAGATCTAAGTTCAAAAGGTAAGGAGTTCCACAGTCTGGGAGCAACAGCAGCAAAAGCTCAATTGCCTTTGGTTCTGAGCCTAGTGCTAGGGACTACCAATAGATTCTGATGAGAAGACCTGAGAGACCTGCTGGGCTGGTGTAGATAGAGCAGGTCACTAATATAAAAAGGCGCCTCTTCATGAATGGCTTTGTAAGTAAGAACAAGAACTTTAAAATCAACTCTATAATTTACAGGAAGCCAATGCAAGGAGGCCAAAACAGGAGTGATATGACAGAATCTACTGGAACTAGTTAGTAATCTTGTGGCAGAGTTCTGGACTAACTGTAGGCGGTGTAAAGAGGATTTGCTAAGACATGTGAAAAGAGCATTACAGTAGTCCAAACGTGAAGAAACAAAGGCATGAATAATGATTTCTAACTGACTGTAGGAAACCAATGACATAATTTTGGATATATTCCTAAGGTGGAAAAAAACAACTCCGGGTCAGAGATTTGACATGCTGATCAAAACTCATCAATTGATCGAAAATGACACCAAGATTTTTTAGATTAGACCGTACATTAGACCTTAATGAACCAATGCTATTAACCATCTTAGGAATTAGATTATCAGGTGCTACAACAAGGACTTCAGTTTTATCAGCATTAAGTTGCAAAAAGTTACTAGACATCCAGTCCTTAATTGCAGACAGACAATCATAAATAATTTTTAAATTGTTAACATGGTCAGGTTTAAAAGAGAAAAGTAGCTGTAAATCGTCAGCGTAGCAGTGATAAGACACACCTTTAAATCTGCTGATGATAGAACTAAGTGGCAGCATATATAGGGCAAATAAAAGTGGACCCAGAATAGAACCCTGAGGTTCTATCATTACAGATCATTACAGATCACATAACTTAACTCAATTAATAAACAAACCAACCAGAGTCACAAGCCAGTCAAAAATCTAAATTGATTTACTTTTTACAAATAGACCTGAAAGAATCTCCCAGACTTATAACCTTTTAACAGGACTGTCTGACCACAATATAATATTAGCAACAAGAAAACTCCTACAGAAACAGCTTTCAAATCCATTTAAGAAATCATCAGGTAACACAGTAGATTATATAATCCCAAAAAACCAACAACAAAATATAACAATGGCAATAAATGAAATTGAATGGAAGGAAATCACCTCCTCAAATGACATAAATCACAGCAATTATTTTTTTTTTATAACTAAAATCAAAAAGATTATAGCTGCATTTTCAAAGACGGAAACAAAAGAAGAATCAGTTTACAATGGTTCAACTCCGAATGTCTACAACTAGAGATCAGCTTCTTAAAATAGCTCTAAAACAAGTTTAACAACAGACAGATAAAAATTTACATCTGCTAGAAATAAGGTAACACAAACTGTGAGGAAGGTGAATGCAAACTTTTTTATAACCATTATTGAAAATTCAAAAGGAGATGGCAAAAAATTTTGGAATAATATTAACAAATTGACTAATAAACAGAACAAAAAAAATGACGGAGACATGGAACTTAATGTTAATAACAAATTGGTACAGAATTCCACGATCATTGCTACAGAGTTTAACAACTTCTTCATAAACTCTGCCCTAGAAATAGCTAACTCATTTAATCCACCTGATCATAACTCTAGTCCTATTAACCCCTCACAACCAGTCTTTAATATATTAGAAATAACTGAAAATGAAGTTGCAAATATCACCAGCTCATTGAATAGCTCAAAAGCAACAGATGAACATGGTCTTAACACCAATTTTTTAAAAAGAAAATAAAAAATCTCTCATTTGCCCAATTACTCATTTAGTCAATCTGTCAATCAAACATGCTGCCACCCCAACTGCCTGGAAGGTAGGAGTGGTCAGACCAATTTTCAAAACAGGGAGTAAAACTGATATAAACAACTACAGACCAATCAGCATCTTACCTGTCATCTCCAAAATATTTGAAAAATGGGTGGCTACACTATTATGTGAACATCTGAATTATGGAAACACCCTCCATCACGCACAGTTTGGATTCCGTGACCACCACTCAACAGAATCTGCAATAAGCTTGTTTCTAGAGAAAACTAAATATTTCTTCGATAAGTGCAATTGTGTAGGTGCTGTGTTTTTAGATCTGAAGAAGGCCTTTGACACCGTTGACCGTAACATCCTTTTAACCAAACTTACTCAGTTTAACTTTTCAGAACATGGTATCAAATGGATGAAATCTTATTTAACCAACAGACAGCAATGCGTCAAATTGCCGTATTTGAAATGTCAAATGGGTGTCCCACAAGGTGCCATACTTGGACCAATATTATTCTCCCTATACATAAATGATTTGCCAAATGCATGCAAAAACATTCATATACAAATGTATGCAGATGACACGGTAATATTCACACCTGCAAAAAACACACAAGAAGCTGCCTGTATTCTTAACAGCGATGGCCCAAATCCATGACTGGCTGAATAATTCATATCTCCTACTAAACACTAAAAAAATCTGTTTGCATGATGTTCACCAAACAATGATCAAATATTACAAACTCAAGCATTTTCTTAAAAGGGGAGGAGCTACAACTAGTCCAGGAATTTAAGTACCTCGGCGTGATTTTAGACTCCTTATTAACCTTTAAAAAACACATCAAAAAAATCTCAAACATAATCAAATTTAATCTAAGAAATTTTAAACAAATTAGACCATCGCTGACAGTTAGTATGGCCAAAATGTTTCTGCATGCAATGATCTTCTCACACATCAATTACTGTTTTACCAAGTGGTCACTCACTGGTGTAACCATAATCGAATCCATTGAATCTTTATACAAAAAAGCCATAAAAGTCCTTGACAAGAAAGATGTCACATATTACTGCTGTCACATTTACAAAAAACACAATCTTCTCTCTTTTAAAAATGATAAAACTCTCAAATTTTCCTGTTTAATATATACTATTAAATATTAAATGGCTATGCTTCACCTTCCCCCCCCCCCCCCCCCCCCCCCACCAGAGCAATCACTAGAGGAGACTGTGAGGTCCTCCACAGATGCACCACATTTGCTCAATCTGTGCTATCAGTGAGGGGCACGAAGATCTGGAATAACATACCACCTGCAATCAAAGAACATACCACACTAAACACTTTTAAGACTCATTGTAAAAACTGACGTTTAAACAACCAAAACTGTACCCATAACTAGTGGTTGCTCTGCGGCATGCACATATATATATATGTACCTGTGCGTCACACACATATGTCCCGCCTCTTGTTTGTCGCTGTCTTTTGTTGCTGTGAGGTGCTTTTTTTTTTTTTTTTTTTGTTACTTTATTTGTACCCGTAGGTAGACTTGGTTTGCAGTCTGGTGACAAGCCACCGGCTGCTGGTCGCTGCGTGCGCGAGCGCCCTAAACCTACATGTTTTTGGTGTGCGGGAGGAAACCGGAGAAATCCCGGAGTAAACCCGCGCAACACGGGGAGAACATGCAAACTCCACACAGCTCACTGTTGGTCGGGGGCTGGGATCGAACCCACGATCTCATGATCCCCGCGGTCCCCCGGCCGAGGGTAAAACTGTGCTGCCACAGTGCTAAACCACTGCGCCACCGTGCAGCCCACACATGCTTGGGTGCATGTGTGTGTACGCATACACAGCACTTCATTCGTGTGACATTTGAATATTTTGTTTTGTAACACCTTAACTCTTGCACTTTGTACAGTTTCAATGCAGTTGTTCTGTTTGTGTATGATTGTTTATTTGTGTGTTTTTGTGACCCACCGGGGGACTACAGATGCAAATTAGCAGTATTGCTAAATCTGGCATACTTACATTTGTATTAATGTTCATTAGTATGTAATGTCCCTTTCAAATAAACATTAAACTTAAACTCATGAACACAACAGTCGCTCCTCTCCTTTGAGGTGTCCTGGAAAGTCATGTGAGTCAGTTTACAATATCACGGCCCTGATCCAGAGGCCAGTAATCAGGAGGTGAATGAGGATGTGACACGCCACAGTTTCCTGTATCACATATCAGGTCAGATGACTGTGCCATTTGTTTGACCGGCATTTGCTCCTGCAATCATTTTTAGTTATGGAAATAAACTACAACACATGGGCAGATGTTTCATTTCGCTGTTGAGTGGGGACAATAAACAAAATTTTCTCAATGAAAATTAACAAATGTAAAAAAAATTTGTAGTTCATGAGAAAAAAGTTGCAAATGTGCTATGAAAAAAGTGAGTATGAGAAAAAAGTCACAAATTTATGAGAAAAAATAGCTAATTTACATGAGAAAATCTGCAAAATTACAAGAAAAAGAGTTGCAGATTTACAAGAAAAAAGTTATAAATTTATGTGAGAAAGTTACAAATTTAGAAGAAAAAAGTTGCAAATTTAGGAGAAAAAGGTATAAATTTACAAAAACTAGAAAGCACTCAGAGAGTGCAGACCTCTGCCAAGGCTCCTTCAGTCCCTCATGGATCACCTCCAAAATGTAATGGGTTTGTGTGTAGGCCTAGAGCCACTTCTGGTGAAAATTGCATCAAAGTCTGTCCATTAGTTTTGGAGTATTGTTGCAAACACACTGTGAAAGATAAGAGCCTTGGCTGAGGCATGCATTCTCAGATCATCACCAAAATGTAATGGATTTGTATGTAACCACCTGTGGTGAAATTTTCATCCAAATCCATCCATTTGGAGTATTGTTGCTAACACTCTGTGAGAAGATAAGAGCCTTGGCGGAGGTACGCATTTTGAGATCATTACCAAAATCTAATCATGTGTTCAGTGTGCCATTACACACCTTTCCTGAAAATCTGAATGAAAGGCACTATATAAATGCATCCATTATTATTATTATTATTATTATTATTATTATTATTAACAACAACAGACAGAGAAACAACAGCAAAAACAATATGACTACATTATATGACTACATCAGGGATGGGCAACTTTGGTGGTAGTGAGGGCCACAAATTTTTTCCTCTCTTCCCGAGGGCCAGATTTACATGTAAACCCGGGGGGGGGGGGAGGGGGTTGTTCTTCAAAGTCACAAGTTTTTACAATTAAAACTGAAAATGCAAATGAAAATAAAACCTACTCAGTGTTTTATCGTATTGTGGAGGAAAAATAAGTTCAGGCAAGATGCCACGAGCTGGAAGGTGGCAGGATTTTATTTTCCTCCAACATCATGAGACACACTGTAGCGCTGTGCGCTGTGTTGTGCTGTGCTGTGCGTGCTGCGCAGTGCTGCTGTTTTATATGTACAAACAGAGAGAATGAATGGCACATTAGCATATTGATATACATATCAGTCAATACATATAATTAGCCTGACCCTGGTGCCCGGATGTCTTCTCCTTAATCTGGGGATGTATAAACAATAGTTCATTGTTCTGGTTGTCCCCCTAGGGGTTCTCTGTCCATATGCAATCCCTGCTGAGCGTGAATAGTATCAGTCTGCATTGTGCTGGGTCACCGCAGTGTTAAAATTAAAATTACTGGTAAAATTATATCATGACCTAATTTTTAAAACTCTCTCCATCAAAATGATGGGAAATTAAAGAGAAATTTCAAATGGTAAGTAATGAAAAAGCCAAGAAGAAAAGGAAATATGAGGATGAAGAAAAATGTTTTTAAAATATTAAAAGAATATGATCAAAGTAAAAAATAGTTTTACTGATAATTATGTTACATTTGTGGTTTAAATTAGCCTTTTATTGCAAATCTATACTTTATTTTGGTATTAGATGTGCAAGCTTCTACTGATAAATTTGCATCATTTTATTTAAAAATTTATGACTTTTTAATTGTACTGTTTTTTTTTTCTAAATTAGTGTTTTTCTGTCATAAATTTGCTGTTTCTTGTATTAATTTGCCTTTCAGCTTGAAACTTGTTACTGTAAATACTCCTCAGTGAGGAGCTATAGCATTTATTGCTGTTTAATTAAAAGCAGCCTACTCTGTACATTTATTGCTGTTCACAGCCTATTAATGCAGTCTCAGCATGCGGCGCATACAGTACATACCTTGAAAGACAAACTCTGGGGCATACTGCTCTCTCTATCTGTGGCTCCCTCACTCTTGCTTGACCACTCACAGAGCCACCTAGGTTTCGATTACAGTTCCCTCTGCTGGCGGACTCTATAACTGCATTTAATAATGCAGTTCCAAATATGTTCAAACGAGATATAAATAAATAATTGATTTTTGGAAATGGACTGCTGGGCCGCAGTGGATGATGTCGGGGGCCGCATGAGGCCCATGGGCCACCAATTGCCCATCCCTGTATTACATTATAATAATAATAATAACAAAACTGTCATAATTGTATTGACTATACATTGGGGCTGGGCAATTCCACCTTAAATCAACATCATGGTTTATTGAATCTTTCAGGTTGGGTTTCTTTTTTTTTTTTTCCCTCCTCTCTTCTTCCTTACAATTTACTGACTAGATTCATAATAATTAAGCAATATTACACAACAGTGCGGTATCATTCCATTTTTTTTTGCAGTTAACTACAAATTCACATAGTATCCATATTATCAACCGCAACAAACTTGTAAGAAATATGACCATGACCATGACCATGACAAAGGACAGTGCCCTCTCCTGGTCAATCCATGTTGACTACATCTGTAAAAAAGTTCAACAGAGGATTTATTTTCTGAGAAGACTCCAATCTTTTGGAATGGGAAAGGACATTTTGCATGTGTTCTACTGTTCCACAGTTCAAAGTGTCCTTCTGTATGGAAGTCAAGTCTGGTTCTGGGGTCTTACTGTACAGTTGAAAGCCAGGATATAAAGATTGCTGAACATCTGCTCTAAGTTGGTGGGCCACTCAGTGGAGAGTGGATTTTTCCAGAGCAGTACTGATCACTGTCTGAGACTGGAAAATAAGATTGCTGTGGATTCGTTGCATGTCTTTTTTTTTTTTTTTTTTTTTTTTTGTTACTTATTTGTACCCGTAGGTAGATTTGGTTTGCAGTCTGGTGACAAGCCACCGGCTGCTGGTCGCTGCGTGCGCGAGCGCCCTAAACCTACATGTTTTTGGTATGTGGGAGGAAACCGGAGAAATCCCGGAGTAAACCCACGCAACACGGGGAGAACATGCAAACTCCACACAGCTCACTGTTGGTCGGGGGCTGGAATCGAACCCACGACCTCATGATCCCCGCGATCCCCCGGCCAAGGGTAAAACTGTGCTGCCACAGTGCTAAACCACTGCGCCACCGTGCAGCCCATGGCATGTCTTGTATGAGGAGTATCAGCTTCTGCCCTCCAGGAGACCTTTCAGGATACCAAGAAGCAAAAGGAATAGACACAAGTATTCCTTCATTCCTTACTCCACTGAAGCGGATGATAAAAAAGGCAGCGATGGAGTTTTTAGTTGGTTTATTGTATCATACCGCCTTCACGGAAACTCGGCTCCAACCCATAGTGTGAGCAGGCTGAAGCCGAATTCCTCAGGCTCTCAGAGAAGAGGAGACACACAGTGTGTGTGTCCAGCAGCAGTTGAAGAGTGAGTCAGAGGCAGATTTACAGAACAGTGCAGCATATATACCCAACTCAGACAATACATCAAAGACATTCACAGCAGTCGATCTGGGCATTTGCATATCAGAGGTACAGACAGGATGCATGAACACAATGCATGGATGACACTTTAACCTCACAGCTGTAAACGCAGCATGCAGCGGAAAAAACTCAGGAGTAACGAGCTGACTGTCTCTGTGTGTTGTGGGGGGCTGAATCAACCCGCTACACCACAATCTTATTGAATAAACAGTGGAGTATAAAGAGATGACCTCTCCCTCCTCCCCTTCCATTGCACACACATATGTACACATACATATAGACATACATACATCTACGCATGCAGGCACGTATAAATGTATACACACATACACAACATAGGACTTCCCTTTCCCTTTCCCTTTCCCCATCCATCTTCCAATTTGGATTTGGATTGTCTTGGTGTTTTTTGGCTATGAGTCTTTTATGTATTTTGTTTTCATGTATTTTAACGAACAGGTGCTGCAATACAAATTTCCGTGTAAACGGACAATAAAGATCTTGTCTTATCTTATCTTATCAAAGGCACAAACGCTCATCTGGCATGCTGACAGATGCGGACATGTTCCTCCAAGCGTTTGCCTTCAAATTTTGATCATGATACCCTTTTAGTGTCAGATCAAAGAGTACCGGGTTGTTTGATGCAGCAAAGTTCAGCCCCCACCTCCTCTACTGTCACCTACCATTCTCATTTTCCTGTTCTGGTGTCCTACTGTGTGTCTCGCCCTTCCTTAATTCTAATTGGCTGCTTAGAAAGGTCTGACATTGACTAGCACAGCTGTAGAGTAGTTTGATAAGTTGAACTTTTTTCAGCCCTGAGCGCCATGATAAAAACCAGCCACCACTCAAAGCATTTCAGTGCCAAGGGCGCTCAGCACTGTAAACGCTGGACTACATAAAGAATAAACAGAAAATAGTCACCCACAGCAGAAAAAAAAAAGTTTTGGGGGCATGTCCACAAACTCTTTTTTTTTGCTGTGGGTGACTATTTTAGTCATAAAATAGTCACCCACGTGACTATTTTATGACTAAATAGTCATGATCACGTGACTAAATAGTCAGTCACGTGATCACGCCATAGTGCGTTGAATGATCCATGAATTGACCAATAAATTTTCTGGTTCAATTAGAATTGGTATTTAAACAGTCCTCTTCATCATGCTGTTCCCATTTTGACATCATTTTTGTGTATGTGTGGATTGTGTGGTTGCAGCACGGGTGACAAGCCCAAGACAAATTTCCCCTTGAGGGACAATAAAGTTTATCTTATCTTATGTGACGGACACCCACGGGCTGAATTCCCACCACCGTAAGAAAACCGCTGGAATACCCCCTTTAATCGGGTAGAGCTGCTGCTGCTACCCGAAGCGATTGCAAAGCTAACGCTAACGCTAGTTAACGCTAGTTAGCTTAACGCTGGCCCAGTTGTGCCACCTAACTCAGACATGAAGGGATTCAGCCCCTGGTGAAGACTTACCGGAGGAACTAACCGAGGCGGCAGCTGAGCGCGAGCGCAAGCCGGATCGAAGCTCGGGAGCGACGTTGGTGAGAGACGGGGGCCACCTGGACCACCCAGGCAGACGGCGGCAGGCGGCGGTGATCAGCGGCGGTGACCAGCGCTGCTCGGCTGCACCGGCGGTGTGCGGCGTGACCACCCAGGCAGACGGCGGCAGGCGGCGGTGATCGGTGGCGGTGATCAGTGGAGCTCGGCTGCACCGGCGGTGTGCGGCATAACCGCCCAGGCAGACGGCGGCAGGTGGTGTTACTTGGCGGAGGAGCTGTGCAGGAGCTCGGTTGCGGCGGCGGTGAGCGGAGGGACCAGCAGCGGCCGGGCTAGTTGAGGCCTAGCCGGATTCACTGTTTTTTACTATCCACAGGTCAGTAAAATGCCACCAAAGAAAGAGGAAATGGAAGAGATAAAAAAAATCTCTGAACTTTATGTCAGAAGAATTGGCCAAATTGGCTAGCCAGCAGACCAAAATAATAGGCCTAATATAAGATGTACAAGCCCTACAATCAATAATTCAAGAAAAAGACAAAAAAATTATGGACCTGGAGCAACGCAGGCGTCTTTTGGAGCAACGCGTCGAGGATCTTGAACAAGGTTCTCGTATGGATGACCTAGTTATAAGTGGACTAGACATCAGATATCATTCATACGCCCATGCCACAACAGGACTGAATGGTGAAGATGCTCCCATGAGTGAATCAGTCTCCTTAGAAAATCAAGTGCTCCAGTTCCTTAATAATAGAGACATTAAGGTAGAAGCCAATGCAATTTCAGCCTGTTATGCTTTTCCGAAGAAAGATCCCAAAACAAAGAAATCAATTGTGATGCGCTTTGTGAACAGAATGGTAAAGAATGACATACTGAGGCAGGCCAGAAAGCTACAGGGAACTCAAGTTTACCTAAATGAACACCTGACAAAAAAAAAAACGCTGAATTAGCACGGCAGGCATGGATGCTGAAAAAACAAAATAAGATACAGGCAACCTGGACAAGAAATTGTAGAATTTGGATTAAACTAAATGGAACACCAGAGCAAGCAAAGAGTATAATGATCAGAGATGCTACTGACTTAAATAAATACAGATGAACACTGATTAAGAAAATTATGAGTCAATGATAATCCATATTCATACACACGATAAGAATAGTTCTTTTGATACACCATGCCAAAGAACTTTAAAAAAAATAAGCAAAATAAACAAAAACTTATGACCGACTCGAGTAGACATCAATTATCCCCAGCTGGAAGAAGTCATCTGACACAGAGTGAGGAAACTCAAACTCTGAAAATATGCCACTATGCTGAACATAAACCACAAGAGATGGAGAATGATATTGATCCTGATAACCACTTTTTCAATAATATTCATAACCACTGTGAATATTACACTGAAAAGCAATTCAAAAGTCAAGTGCAATTAGATGGTAAACTGTCAATAATACACTTCAACAGCAGAAGTCTCAACAAAAACTTTCCACAGATTCAGGACTATTTAAAACAGCTAGACAGAAAATTCACAGCTATTGCAGTCTCTGAAACCTGGCTTAATGAAGAACAGGCTCCCCTGATGGCAATAGAGGGATATCAGATGTTTTATATTAACAGAACTCAAAAAAAGGGTGGTGGTGTTGCACTGTATATTGATGACCTGTATAGGTGTAAGCTTGTAAATGGAATGTCCTTTGCACTACCAGGGATCTTGGAATGTGTCACTGTCGAGATTGACCTAGACAAAACAAAAAATCTAATCATAAGTTGTATATATAGAACGCCGGGAACTTGCATTGAGACATTCAGAGATAAATTAGTCGAGCTGTACAATAATATTACTAGTAAGAAAATGGTAGCAATTTGTGGAGATTTCAATATTGATTTACTGAATCCACATCAACAAAATGTAGTTACAGAGTTCATGAACTCTATGTACAGCATGAGCCTATATCCCACAATAACACATCCCAGTAGAATCACAGTTCACAGTGCTACACTTATTGACAACCTGTTTGTCAATGTTATCGATAAGAAAATAGAAAGTGAATTATTGATAAATGATATAAGTGACCACTTGCCAACCTTTGGACTTATCCATGGCCACACGGGGGCCAACGCTGAAAAAATTTCAAAATCATTCAGATACAAATCACCAAATGCAATCAATTCTTTTAAAGAGGACTTGCTGAAGCAAGACTGGACAGAAGTCTATGTATCAGATGTAAATGAAGCCTATGACACATTTATAAACATTGTAACCACTCTTTATGAAAAAAACTGCCCATTAGTGAAAAAAAAGCTTAAACACAAATTTGCTGATAAGCCATGGTTAACCAAAGGACTACAAAAGGTGTGTAAAAAGAAAAATTTATTATATAAAGCTTTCCTAAAGAAAAGGACAAAAGAAGCAGAGCAGCAGTATAAAACATACAAAAATAAGTTAACATATATAATAAGATGTAGTAAAAAAGACTATTACAGTAAAGAACTGGAGAAAAACAAAGACAATATTAAAAATACATGGACAATACTCAACAGTATCCTTGGAAATAAAAGCAGAAATACAAGCAACCCAATAATATTCCAAAAAATAATAAAACAACTCAGAGTGTGAATATAGCTTCACCTGCAGATGAATTTAATAATTTTTTTGTTAACATTGGACCTAATCTGGCCCGAGAAATACCCACTACGGTGCCTACAGGCGATACAATATGCAATAACACTGCTGTAAAAGACTCCATCTTCATAAAGAACACAGACGAAAGAGAGGTCATTGAAATTGTTAAATCGTTCAAAAGTAAAACATCTACGGACTGTGATGGTATTGACATGCTATTAGTCAAAACTGTTATTGAATGCATAGTAAAACCACTGACGTATATCTGTAACCTGTCTCTCCAAACAGGTATATTTCCCAATGCAATGAAAATAGCTAAAGTAATACCGATATACAAGACGGGCGACAGAGGGGAACTCTCAAACTATAGACCAATTTCACTATTACCGCAATTTTCCAAGATACTTGAAAAAATATTCTATGAGAGAATTGACAACTTCATACTGAAGAATGATTTATTGTGTGAGCAGCAATATGGGTTCAGACACAAGAGGACAACTGCATATGCCCTAATGGAATTTACAGAAAAAATATCAACAGCCATTGAAAATAAAGAGTATTCAGTTGGAGTATTCCTGGATCTTAAAAAAGCATTTGATACAGTAGATCACAATTTATTATTAAAGAAACTACAAAATTGTGGTATTAGAGGGGTAGCACTGTCCTGGTTAAGTAGCTACTTAAAGAATAGATACCAGTATGTATGTGTTAGCAACAAAAACTCACAGTTACTGAAGGTCACCTGTGGAGTCCCACAGGGTTCAGTTTTGGGACCATTATTATTCAATATGTATATAAACGATATACTGTATGTAAAGTTTCAGAAAAAATGGACTTAATATTGTTTGCCGATGACACTAATCTATTATGCAGTGGAAACAATTTGGAACAACTTCTGGATACACTCGGAAAGGAATTAGGAAAGCTTAAACTGTGGTTTGATTCAAACAAATTAACGCTCAATTTAAGTCAGACAAAATTTATAGTCTTTAACAACCATCACAACAACCCAGTACCTAAACTCAGTGTAAATGGTGTAGAGATTGAAAGGGTATCTGAAACTAAATTTCTTGGAGTAATAATTGATAACAAACTGTGTTGGAAGTCAATATTAATTATATTAAAGGTAAAGTATCCAAATCAATTGCAATATTACACAGAGTGAAATATTTGCTGAATCAACCCACACTATACACCTTGTATCATTCATTAATACTCCCATACATGACATATTGTAATGAAGTATGGGGAAATACAAATAAAACAAACATATATCCACTCTTTATGCTTCAAAAGAGAGCTATTAGAATAATAAACAAAGCAGCTTACAGGGAACCAACAAACCCACTTTTTCTTAAACAAAAAACTCTCAAGTTGAAAGATCTGGTTGACTTTAAAACTGCAATAATAATGTTCAAAGTGAAGAATTTGTCACTGCCCGCAAATATCCAAAAGTTGTTCCAAACAAGGGAGAAACGATATCACTTCAGAGGAACATGTATATTTCAAAAGCCTACAGTGAGAACAACCACCAAGCAACACTGTATTTCAGTGCAAGGAGTCGGATTATGGAACGATTTTGGACCTGAATTAAAATCATGTACAACGCTTGGACAATTTAAACAAAAACTAAAGGAAGAAATACTCCAAACATATTTACAAGACGACATGTAAACTCACATAAGAATTGACATATCCAGCCTGTGTTGTGATGTAGCTTAGTTTTTTTTTCTTTTTTTTCTCTGTCACATTTTGTCTTAGATTTGTTTGTGAATAGTAACCGCTTAACTTAGCCTAGCTTAGTTTTCTTTCTTTTCTCTCAGTCACATTTTGTCTTAGCTTTGTTTTGAATTGTAATTGCTCTTGACTGTTTTCTCTTTTTTCTATTTTGAATTCCTGGATGGAATATGGGTGGGCAATATAAGCTGCGGCTTCAGCCATCACCCATTTCGGATAACTTACGTGGAATTGTATAATCAGAGGAGTCTTTGTATAATTTGACCTTGTTGTTATATTATTCAGTTTCTTTTAACCTGTACTGTACTGTCCGAAATCCGAAATAAATTCAATAAATTCATTCATTCAATTCATTCATTCATTCAATTCATCATGAGACCAAGACGACACCTCACAATTGATCAACAGTACCTTGCCATTGAGAGTCTTCAAACAGGATGTTCTCAGAGGAAAGTGGTGTTACGGCCCCGCGCCTTTTCAGAGTGGGGCTTCTCTGTGTTTTTTCTCTTGTGGGGATAATTCTGACCTCAGCTTCCTGTAGTAATGTATCGCCACTTCCTGTGTTGCTGGCTGTTGGTGTGGTTTGCTCTATGGTTAGCTCTCCTCACTTTCCTGAGGATTAGCTCAAGTAGGTTCATTTTATCTTGTTTTAATTATTTGCTTTTTTGTTTTTATTAAAGACAAAGATAGAAAGATGTTTTTTTGACCTTCTTTTCTTTACATGTTTCATCAGTTCTGATGAAGACTGCAGTGAATAGTCGAAACATGTTAAGAAAAGAAGGTAAAAAAAACCCCATCTCCTTTCTATCTTTGTTTCCTGAGGATTAAGATAAGATAAGATAAGACTTTATTAGTCCCACAATGGGGAAATTTCAGGATTGCAACAGCACAGGGATAGCAACGCTCAGAGCAATAATTAAGAAGATACGGCAGATATAAATAAGAGCAGTGGATATACATACATACCCATAAATATATAAATATATATACAAAGTGTGGAGCATTGTAGCAAGATGGAATAAACAGCATAACCGTCTACTTAGTTATCCTACATAGTATGAATATGTACCCATACATATTGTCACCCTCCGTAGTGACCGATACTGTCCTCGTTGTATATACTGGAGGGGACCATTGTGTAAGTCTATTGCATCTTTTGCATTCAATACTATTAGGTCATCACGTTTTTTTGCTATCTCTGCGAGCAGCCCTGCTTAGGTTATACAGTCTGACAGCCGTAGGTAGGAAGGACCTGCGAAACCTCCCGGTTGCGCACCTAGGATGATGTAGTCTGCTGCTAAATGAGCTCCTCAGTGTGTTCAGTATGTCCTGTATAGGGTGGGACTCAGACTCCAGCAGAGATGACAGTTTAGCCACCATCCTTCTCTCTCCTATCTCCTCCACTGGGTCAGGGCGCTGCCCCAGGACAGAGCTAGCTTTCTTGATCAGTTTGTTCAGTCTCTTCCTATTGGCTGCTGTAATGCCACTGCCCCAGCAGACCACTCCAAAAGTGATGGCTGATGCCACCACCGTGTCGTAGAATGTCTTCAGCAGCGCCCCTTGTACACCAAAAGACCTGAGTCTCCTCAGTAGGAACAGCCTGCGCTGTCCCTTCTTGTAGAGTGCGTCAGTATTGTGTGACCAGTCTAGTTTATTGTTCAGATGAACACCCAGGTGCTTGTAGGATGTCACCATCTCAATGTCTGTTCCCTGTATGTTTACTGGTGCTGTGAGGGGTTGTCCTTGTCTGCGGCAGTCCACCACCAGCTCCTTAGTTTTCCTCGCATTGATCTGGAGGCAGTTCCTATGGCACCAGTTCACAAAGTCCTGGATAAGTCCTCTGTACTCAGCTTCATCTCCGTTGGAGATGAGGCCGACGATAGCAGAGTTGTCAGAGAACTTCTGTAGATGGCAGTGTGTTGTGTTGTGTGAGAAGTCCGCAGTATAAAGGGTGAACAGGAAGGGAGCCAAAACCGTTCCCTGGGGGGCCCCCGTGCTACCGATGATTGTGTCAGACACACAGTCCCGGGTTCTCACAAACTGTCGCCGGATAGTGAGGTAGTCCAGGATCCATGATGAAAGGTGCTGGTCCACCCCTGCGCACAGCAGCTTGTCTTTCAGGATCATCGGTTGGATGGTGTTGAAAGCACTGGGGAAGTCAAAGAACATGATCCTCACCGCATTCCCGGGCTTCTCCAGGTGGGACAGAAAACGGTGAAGGAGGAAGATTACTGCATCCTCCACCCCAATGCCATGCTGGTAGGCGAACTGGAGTGGCTCCATCGCTGGTCCCACCAGGGGGCGGAGGTGAGCAAGGAGCAGAGTCTCCAGGGTCTTCGTCATGTGGGACGTCAGGGCCACTGGTCTGTAGCTGTTCAGGTCTTTGGCGTGGGAGGTCTTTGGTACAGGTACCACACAAGATGTTTTCCACAACTGTGGTACCCTCCCCAGCTTCAGGCTCAGGTTGAAGATGAGCTCCACAATCCCACACAGCTGATCTGCACAGGACTTGATTATTGCCTTTAATTGTATTTTAATCACTTTTTTCCATCTGCCGTCACCTCACTTCTGTTTAACAAGCCTCTTGCACCTGTGTGCGCACTCAGTGTCACCTAATCACCCTCTTTAGCCTTCTGTTCACCTATCATTGGTGTTTGTGTTAGCTTCGGGTTAGCCACTAGCTATGGCTACTAGTTCTCCTTCCCCTTCTCCTCTGGTGTGCACTCTGTGTCAGAAGTTTAGCTACACCTCTGCCTCTTGTAGTGAGAGTGGTAAATGTAATAAATGTTGTCTTTTTGAGGTGCTCAAGGCGAAGTTGTGTGATTTGGAATCCCGGCTCCGCTGCATTGAAACACTGTCAGCACCAGTTAATAATGATGGAATCCCCTTAGCTGCAGTGGAGCACCCTAGCATAGGGCCTGTTAGCCATCCCCCAGCTTCCACCTCTCCTGAGCAGCCAGAAGAGAATGGGTGGGTGACGGTGAGAAGGAAGCATAGTCGCAAGCCCCAGGTTCACCACCAACCTGCTCATGTTTCTAATCACTTTTCCCCGCTTAGCGACACACCCATTGAGGAAAAAACTATGATCATTGCTGACTCTATAGTCAGAAACGTGAACCTAGAGACTCTAGCGGCCATAGTCAAATGCATTCCCGGGGCCAGAGCAGGCGACATCAAGTCAAATTTGAAAATGCTAAAAGTAACTGTAAATTCTCCACAGTTGTTATCCACGCCGGCATTAACAACATCTGACTCCGGCATTTGGAAGTCACAAAACTTAGTGTGGAATCGGTGTGTAACTTTGCCAAAATGATGTCTGCCTCTGTAGTATTCTCTGGGCCCCTCCCCAACCTAACTAGTGATGACATGTTTAGCTGCATGTCATCCTTCAACGGCTGTCTGTCTGTGTGGTGTCCTGCAAACAATATGGGCTACATAGACAATTGGAACTCATTTTGGGGAAGACCTGGTCTTATTAGACGAGACGGCGTCCATCCCACTTTGGATGGTGCGTCTCTTTTATCTAACAATCTGGCATTATTTTTATCCAAATTTCCAAAACCTTGACAACTCAGAGTTTGGACCAGGAAGCAGAGTCGCAGTCTTACACGCCTCTCTGCAGCTCCTCTTCATCCACCACCCCTCAACTTAGCCCCTGTCTTCCCCATCAGAGAATCAGTGTCTGCTCCCTCCAAAGTAAATAAAAATATAATGTATAAATATCCCAAAGGGCAGCGTAGTGGCGGAGTGGTTAGCACTGCGGCAGCACAGCAACTCACCCTTGGCCGGGGGATCCTGGGTTCGATCCCAGCCCCCGACCAACAGTGATCTGTGTGGTGTTTGCATGTTCTCCCCGTGTCTGCGTGGGTTTACTCCGGGATTTCTCCGGTTTCCTTCCACATGCCAAAAAACATGCAAGTTAGGTTAATTGGCATCAACTGGGGATTCTAAATTGTCCTTAGGTATGACTGTGAGAGTGAATGGTTGTCTGTCTCTCTGTGTTGGCCCTGCGATGGACTGGCGATCTGTCCAGGGTGTACCCTGCCTCTTGCCCAAAGATGCTGGGATAGGCTCCAGCACCCCCACGATCCGAAAAGGACTAAGCGGAAGAAGATGGATGGATGGATGGAAGTATCCCAAAGTGACTAAACAAAAAGTTGGTAAAACTCAAATTAAACATGAAGCCTCTAAATTTAATGATTTGGCCTCTGTTCCTCCTCATAATTTAAAAATTAAATGTGGTTTGTTAAATATTACATCTCTAACTCCCAAGTCTCTGCTAGTCCATGATCTGTTAATTGATCATCAGATTCATTTAATATCCCTTACAGAGACTTGGTTAGGGCAAGAGGATTATGTTGGTCGAAATGAATCATCTCCCTCTGGTTATTTAAACTGTCAACTGTCCCAGAAGTTCTGGTCGTGGAGGAGGAGTAGCAGCAATTTACCATTCCAAATTACTAGTTAATGTAAAGTTAATGTAAAGCAAAAAAACATGTTATAATTCCTTTGAGGGCCTGGTCCTCAGTATTGGGCATTTTAGCAATTTTTGGTTAAACCCAATTTTATTTGCCTTAGTTTATCGTCCTCTGTCAGCCTACAGAGTTTTTATCCTAATTTGCCAAATTCTTAGCAGATTTAGTGCTGAAATCAGACAGAATAATTATAGGAGGGGACTTTATAGATGTAGATAGTGATTGCCTTAATATGGCATTTAATTCAATATTAGACTCGATGGGGTTTTCTCAGAAAGTAGGAAATTCTACCCATTATCTCCACCACACGTTGGCCCTTGTTATGACATATGGCATAGAAATAGAAAAACTGGTAGTGTCTCCTCATAACCCCGTACTGTCAGACCATTGTCTGTTAACCTCTGATTTTACTATTTCTGACTATTTGGCTCCTAAAGAAAAATATTACTACAGTAGATGTCTCTCAGATGATACTGTTACCAAATTTAAGCAGATTGTTTCCTCTATGCTATGTATCAACACAACAGAGATAAGCTATGGAGAGCTTGCTCCTTCTGTAATTGATAGTATGGTAGGTAGTGTTACAGCTTTTCTGCATCAGACTCTAGAAATGGGGGCCCCTTTAAAAAAGAAAAAGTCTAATCAGAGATTTCTGTCTCCTTGGTTCAACACAGAAACTCGTAGCTTAAAACAGAAGACTTGTCAATTAGAAAGAAAATGGCGCTCCACTAAATTAGATGAAATCTATTTAGCTTGGAGAAATCATCTTCTAATTTTGAAAAAAAAAATCTCTTAGGAAAGCTAGAACAAGTTATTATTCTGCATTAATAGAAGAGAACAAGAATAATCCCAGGTTTCTCTTCAGCACTGTAGCCAGGCTGACAAAGAGTCAGGACTCTGTCAAATAAACTAATCTACTACTACTACTGTCAATCCTAGCATTCCCTTAGAGCTTACTAGTCAGGACTTTATGAACTTTTTCAATAATAAAATTCCATCTATCAGAGATAAAATCAGTCAGATTCTTCCCACCGTTAACTTAAATACAGTAACTACTACAGCTCCTTCAATTGATATCTGTTTGGATGAGTTTACTCCAATTGACCTTTTCGAGTTAGATACAATAATTTCCTCATCCAAGCCTTCAACTTGTCTTTGAGACCCTATTCCTACCAGGTTATTTAAAGAAATCTTCCCATTTATTGGTAGCTCTATTCTTCAAATAATCAATTCTTCATTAACATTAGGCCATGGAAGATAAGATAAGCCTTTATTAGTCCCACAATGGGGAAATTTCAGGATTGCAACAGCACAGGGATAGCAACACTCAGAGCAATAATTTAGAAGATAAGAAAATAAGAGCAGTGAATATACATATGTACACATAAATATATAAATATATATACATAGTGCGGAGCATTGTAGCTAGATGGAATAAACAGCATAACAGTCTATTTAGTTACCCCACATAGTATGAATATTGTCAGGAATCTCTGAAAACACTTAGAAAATGATCGTATATTAGTTCATTACCTCAATAAAGATTCAAGACACAAGAATATTCTTTTTAAAAGCTTTACTTGTATATATGGTATACAAGGAGCACCGAACCTGAATACAGGAAGTCAATGCTGAAGGTTGGCTTCAGCAAGCAGGCTTATATATGAGAGACAGTTGCAATACACAGACGGATTCAGCTGAATATATCACAGACAGAGTTTATTAATCCGGAACTGGGTGTATTGACCTTCTTAAAGAACAAAGGGGGCCCTGCTCCCCTTCTCACTCCGCTGGGGGCTCTTTGTGTCCTCTTGCTCTCCAGGGGGCTTCCTGTACCTTTCCGGCAGAACTGGCTTCTTAGTGTTAATCCAGAGGAACACGCTTCTCTGGTACTTTTCCACACTTCTACACTTGTATAAGGCTTAGACATTCAAAATGATAACATGTGTGTACATTTTTCTGACAATTCCCTCCTGTTTATCATTTTTATCATTGTTGTCAAACACCAGTACAATGTATCTACTCATGATTTTCTACATTGTCATCATTGAGCATCACTTCCAAATCTAAACAGTGGTTCTGTCATCACAATAACCATCACTTCGTTGTCTCAAGGCAAAATAGTACACAAGATAGAATCAATGCAACTGTTACTGGAGTTAACTTCTTCAACAGAACTTGCCACCATTGACCAGAAAGGAACCAAGAGGACAGGTCCCAATTTTGTGGCACATCCTTCAAGCCATTCAAGTGTTGTTGCAGTCCTCTCAGCCAATCGATTATGCCTCCTTCCTCTCAGTGAGGTCCTCCAAAGCCCAATATGCATCATTCATTCTGCGACTCAAATAGGCCACTCCAAATGAGGGGAATGCTGTCATAGGCTGTCGTCTCTCTCTTGGTTCGTCGGGGGAAGTGATCCATATTATTCCTGCAAACACACCTGTCACACCAGCGGCAAGTAGCAGTGCCTTCATTTTTACTTCCACCTGAGAGAGTACCCCTCCGGGCCTCTGTCTTCACCAGGTCCTGATCACTTCCTCCTGTGGAGTGGAGAGAGCTCTAACAGAATCAATGTATTAGTAGTGACAGACCCGGCAGTCCATAAGGGCAGTGAAAGGCACAGTCCCGTTTTCTTATCTGGGATGGTATTAATTGTTTAGTTTCACTATCTTAAGAGCTTAAGCTTCAGGCCACATAGTGGCCTTACCATGCGTGGTTTTTGCCAGCATTTGTCTGATTGTCTGCATAAATGATCTCTGGTATTCCAAAAGTTGGGAATATACTATTTTGCACCAACCTTACAGAAAAACTTTTGCATCTGCCTTAGCAGTAGGATGTATTTCTGTCCATTTTGTGAATGTGTCAATGAGAACAAGGCAGTGTTGGAGTTGACCCACTATAAAATCCATGCACCATTTGAGAAAAGGGTGCTTTTGGTAGTGGAAAACTCCTCTGTCTAGTTCTCATTGCACCTTGGGCATTATTTTGACTGCAAACTTTTTCATTTCTTTTAGAATTCCTGGACAGAAGAAGTGTTTTTCAGCTATCTTAATCATATTCAGCTATCTTAATCATATCCCTCCTGTTGGCACATGGCGGAGCCAGTGCCACCCAGCGGTACAGTGAGGGAGGGAGAACAATTTTGTCATTGGCAGTGCAGTAAAGTTTGTTGGCATTTAAGTATGTGTGGGGTGGCATAGTCATGTTTTTCAGCTCATACTAGCATGCAAATTTACTTGTGGGCCCTGAAGTAGTGCGTACAGTGGAGCCGTGTGTTGTGAGAGGTTTGGCAACCACTGGCAGCAGTAGTTCAGGGTACCTAATAGTGCCTTTTTTGTTGTAAAGTTGCCACTTTTTCACATGAATCTGCTACTTATTTTCATAAATCTGCAACTTTTTTTTCTCATACATTTTATTTTGTCTTGTAAACATGTAACTTTTCTCCTCATAAATTCACACATTTTTTCATCATGAATCTACAACTTTTTGTTGTAAATTTATGACTTTCTTTTAAATTTGCTGATTAAGTTTGCTTTTTTGTCTGTGGCAAAGGTAAGTTTTAAATGGTCTTTATTCTGTCTGGTTCCAATGTTTTCCCGTCGGCAATGAGCATATGGTCAGGGAATTTAACCTCAGGTTGACAAAACTGCAGTTTTTTCTTGCCACATTTTAGTCCCCATGTTCACACAGGAAGTGCAGCAGGGCCAAAGAGTCCTGTTGACATTGTTCCTCAGTGGGGGAGGCAACCAAAATGTCATCCACATATAATTTTTGAACCGGCTGGTGGGCTAAATTTGGCCATTAGAGCAGTCATTTCCTGTGTGAAAATGGTCAGACTTTCACAATAACCTTGAGGTAATCTGGTGTATGCGTATCTTTGTTCCCTTAAACATAAATGCAAACTAAAACTGGCTTTCTTCATGCACAGGGATAGTAAAACATGCATTACTCAAATCTACCACAGAGAAAATGGGTGAATCGGGACCCAAAGGGTCATGACCTTTGCTGCACGGTGGCGCAGTGGTTAGCACTGTGGCAGCACAGTTTTACCCTCGGCCGGGGGATCGCGGGGACCGTGAGATCGTGGGTTCGATCCCTGCCCCCCGCCAACAGTGATCTGTGTGGAGTTTGCATGTTCTCCCCGTGTTTGCGTGGGTTTACTCCAGGATTTCTCCGGTTTCCTCCCACATGCCAAAAACATGCAGGTTAGGGAGTTAAGGGGCGTTTGCGCACGCAGCGACCGGCAGCTGGTGGTTTGTCACCAGACTGGAAAACAAATCTACCTACGGGTACAAAATAAGTAATAAAAAAAATAAAATAAAATAAAAAAAATGACCACCTGTAAAGGCGTCATAAATAGTCCTGTGGATTGTGAGTATTGCACATTTTTCTTAGGAGTTTTCACCTAATCAGTTACATGATTTGCCTTCTCAACCATTTGTCCACAAGCAGCCCAAAAGTAATTGTCTGGTCCCCATAGGGAGTGTTAACAATATGCAAGGAGGTAACATCTTCGGGCAATTTCACCGACAGTGCAGCTGTCCTGCATCCCATTTTTACATTAGTGACATATTGGAGCGGCCTATTTTACGTTACTCACTCAAGGCTGGATTTGGGAGGATCTTCTAACGCATGTAGTATATACTATATCCTTTTTCTTTAATAATAAAAATACATCACTTACTTTATGACCCTACTAGTGAGGATGACCGTCACTTAGGCAGAGTCAGGAGCCAGTCTCCTCCCCGGCGTTCCCTGAAGACGGGCTTTCCAAAACTGACCGTTGGTCAGACCATGCATGGGGTTTGAAGACCGGGGAAGGCTTGGTTGTCCTGGCCCGCCTAGGGTATTGGTCATCCGGGTCACAGCACCACGTATGTCAGGAATCTCTGAAAACACTTAGAAAATGATCGTATATTAGTTCATTACCTCAATAAAGATTCAAGTCACAAGAATATTCTTTTTAAAAGCTTTACTTGTATATATGGTATACAAGGAGCACCGAACCTGAATACAGGAAGTCAATGCTGAAGGTTGGCTTCAGCAAGCAGGCTTATACACTACCGTTCAAAAGTTTGGGGTCACCCAGACAATTATTTTGTGTTTTCCATGAAAAGTCACACTTATTTACCACCATGAGTTGTAAAATGAATAGAAAATATAGTCAAGACATTGACAAGGTTAGAAATAATGATTTGTATTTGAAATAATAATTGTTTCCTTCAAACTTTGCTTTCGTCAAAGAATCCTCCATTTGCAGCAATTACAGCATTGCAGACCTAACATGATTGCACAAGGGTTTTCTAATCATCCATTAGCCTTCTGACGCAATGAGCAAACACATTGTACCATTAGAACACTGGAGTGATAGTTGCTGGAAATGGGCTTCTATACACCTATCTAGATATTGCACCAAAAAACAGACATTTGCAGCTAGAATAGTCATTTACCATATTAGCAATGTATAGAGTGCATTTCTGATTAGTTTAAAGTTATCTTCATTGAAAAAAAGTGCTTTTCTTTCAAAAATAAGGAAATTTCTAAGTGACCCCAAACTTTTGAACGGTAGTGTATATGAGAGACAGTTGCAATACACAGACGGATTCAGCTGAATATATCACAGATAGAGTTTGTTAATCCGGAACCGGGTGTATTGACCTTCTTAAAGAACAAAGGGGGCCCTGCTCCCCTTCTCACTCCGCAGGGGGCTCTTTGTGTCCTCTTGCTCTCCAGGGGGCTTCCTGTACCTTTCCGGCAGAACTGGCTTCTTAGTGTTAATCCAGAGGAACACGCTTCTCTGGTACTTTTCCACACTTCTACACTTGTATAAGGCTTAGACATTCAAAATGATAACGTGTGTACATTTTTCTGACAAATATGTACCCATACATATTGTCACCCTCCGTAGCGATTGATATTGTCCTAGTTGTTTATTGGAGGGGGACCATTTTGTGTAAGTTTGTTGCGCCTTTTGCATTCAATACTATTAGGTTGTAACGTTTTTTTACTATCTCTGCAAGCAGCCCTGCTTAGGTTATAAAGTCTGACAGCCGTAGGTAGGAAGGACCTGCAAAACCTCTCGGTTGTGCACCTGGGATGATGTAGCCTACTGCTAAATGAGCTCCTCAGTGCGTTCAGTTTGTCCTGCATAGGGTGGAACTTGGACTCCAGCAGAGATGACAGTTTAGCCACCATCCTTCTCTCTCCTATCTCCTCCACTGGGTCAAGGCACTGCCCCAGGACAGAGCTAGCTTTCTTGATCAGTTTGTTCAGTCTCTTCCTATCGGCTGCTGTAATGCCGCTGCCCCAGCAGACCACTCCAAAAGTGATGGCTGATGCCACCACCGAATCATAGAAGATCTTCAGGAGCACCCCTTGTACACCAAAAGACCTGAGCCTCCTCAGTAGGAATAACCTGTGCTGTCCCTTCTTGTAGAGTGCGTCGGTATTGTGTGACCAGTCTAGTTTATTGTTCAAATGAACACCCAGATGCTTGTAGGATGTCACCGTTTCAGTGTCTGTTCCCTGGATGTTTACTGGGGCTGTGAGGGGTTGTCCTTGCCTGCGGCAGTCCACCACCAGTTCCTTAGTTTTTCTTGCGTTGATCTGGAGGCAGTTCCGATGGCAACAGTCCACAAAGTCCTGGATAAGTCCTCTGTACTCAGCTTCATCCCCGTTGGAGATGAGGCCGACGATCGCAGAGTCGTCAGAGAACTTCTGTAGATGGCAGTATGTTGTGTTGTGTGAGAAGTCCGCAGTATAAAGAGTGAACAGGAAGGGAGCCAAAACCGTTCCCTGGGGGGCCCCCGTACTGCCAATGATCATGTTGGACACACAGTGCTGTGTTCTCACAAACTGTGGCCGGTTTGTGAGGTAGTCCAGGATCCACGATGACAGGTGCTGGTCCGTAGGCTTTTAAAACTGCTGTAATTAAACCCTTACTCAAAAAGCCAATGCTGGATCCAGGAGTTTTAGCTAACTATAGACCAATCTCTAATCTGCCTTTCATTTCAAAAATCTTAGAAAGAGTTGTTGCTATGCAATTATTTGACCACTTGCAGGGAAATGGTTTATTTGAAGAGTTTCAATCTGGGTTTAGAATCCATCATAGTACTAAAACAGCTTTAGTGAAGGTTACTAATGACCTCCTTATTGCATCTGATAATGGACTTGTTTCTGTACTTGTCCTTTTAGACCTTAGTGCAGCTTTTGATACTAGCGATCATCATATTTTACTTGATGGATTAGAACACTATGTTGGATTTAATGGAACTGCATTGCAGTGGTTTAGATCTTATTTATCTGATAGGTTCCAGTTTGTTCATGTCAATAATGATGTAACGTAGCTGAGCAGTCTCTCATAAATGGAGGCTTTGAGGCTACTGGCAATCAGCAATTTTTCATTTTATTCCAAAAAAACTTCACAGGTAACAACTTCAGCGAACATACCATATCTTCACACCGACACGACTCTCTCTTCTCCCAATAACCAACACCTGTTATATTGTGTGAGACAATTAGGGCTAATTAGCCCCTGCCATAACCCCAGGTAAAACAATAAAACATTTTCCATTTTTCACACATACCCAATAGCATCTAAAAGTCCATAACAACTTCCCACCTATTTACAAAATACATATAAATAACACGGAATAAATAAGACACCATAAATAATTCAATAAATAATTTAATCCCCTATTTACATATTTTTAAATCACCCCTCAACTCGCCATCACTTGCTCCCTTCCTGCTGGTATCCTTTAAAAAGGCGTTCAACCCCTAAAGAGTCTTTTGCCCGGACACCATCAGGAAGCGTGTTGGCAAAGGTATGTGGAATTAGAAATCACCAATTGTTTTACCCAAATAATCAAACATAACAATTATCTCACAAAAAGGCAATCCAAATAGTCAAAAACAGATCCTAAAAATATTATGTGCACATTCAACAAACAATCATTAACATTTACAAATATTACACAAATAATATAGTTAAACATACAATAAACCATAACAGTGGTGACACGCCGTCGTCACATTTCCTCCCCCCTTTTCCCAAGAGTACAGTACTCTAAGAGTCATGTACTCTTGAGAGACCATCTGCCACAAGGTTAGTTTTCCCTGCCACATACCGAATAGTAAAGTAATATGGTTGAAGGGACACATACCACCCTGTGAGACGACTGTTCATGTCCTTCATCCTGTTCAACCACTGTAGGGCCCGATGATCTGTTTCCAACATAAAATGACGCCCCAGTAAATAGTACTTCAGAGACCCTATTGCCCATTTCATGGCAAGACATTCCTTCTCTACCGTAGAGTATCTCGTCTCCCGGTCCAACAACTTACGGCTCAAGAACAGTACTGGGTGTCTCTCAGAATCAGAATCAGAATCAGGTTTATTGCCATTGTTCATGTAGTACACAAACTAGGAATTTGTCTCGGTACAATGCTGCAACATTAAACATGATAAGATAAGAGAAATAAACTATACATGTAATAAAGTGTAGGATAAGATTAAGTGATACTGGTCAACAGTTAAAATATATATTAGCCAGCAGCAGATACTGTGGAGAACAATATAGTGCAGTCGGTAATGCAGGAAGAAAACAGTGATGATTGACATGAGTCTGGTTGAGCTGCTGTACATGGTGCACGAGAGTCACTTAGTGTTCAGCAGTCTAATGGCAGAGGGGAAGAAGCTGTTCATGTGACGGGAGGTTTTAGTCTGGATGGACCGAAGTCTTCTACCAGAGGGGAGGGGGGCAAACAGTACGTGACCAGGGTGTGAGGGATCGGCTATGATCCGGCCAGCACGCCTCCGGGTCCTGGAGATGTACAGATCCTGGAGAGATGGGAGCTTGCAGCCGATCACCTTCTCAGCAGTGCGCACGACGCGCTGCAGCCTTAGTCTGTCCCCGGCAGTGGCTCCTGCGTACCACACGGTTATGGAGGTGGTGAGGATGGACTCGATGATGGCTGTGTAGAACTGCACTAACATCTTGGTGGGTAGCTTGAGCTTCCTCAGCTGCCGCAGGAAGAACATCCTCTGCTGGGCTTTTTTGATGAGTGAGCTGATGGTCAGCTCCCATTTGAGGTCCCTGGTGATGGTAGTGCCTAGGAAGCGAAAGGAATCAGCAGTGGTGATGGGAGAGCCTGAGAGGGTGAGGGGGGGCAGAGGAGTAGTGACTTTCCTGAAGTCTACAATCATCTCCACTGTCTTCAGAGCGTTCAGCTGCAGGTTGTTATTGCTGCACCAGGACGCCAGCTGGGCCACCTCTCTCCTGTAGGCGGACTCGTCGCCGTTGGAGATGAGCCCGATGAGGGTGGTGTCGTCCGCAAACTTGATCAACTTGACAGACTGGTGGCTGGAGGTGCAGGAGTTGGTGTAAAGGGAGAAGAGTAGGGGGGAAAGTACACAGCCCTGGGGTGATCCGGTGCTGATGCTAGTATAGTCTGAGACAGTCTTTCCCAGCCGCACATGCTGCCTCCGGTCCGTCAGGAAGTCGATGATCCACCTGCAGAGGGAGTCAGGCACGTTGAGCAGGGACAGCTTGTCCCGGAGCAGAGCGGGGCGGATGGTGTTGAATGCGGAGCTGAAGTCCACAAACAGGATCCTGGCGTAGGTTCCCGGGGAGTCCAGGTGCTGCAGGATGGAGTGGAGGGCCAGGTTGACTGCATCGTCTACAGACCTGTTGGCTCGGTAGGCAAACTGCAGCGGGTCCAGGAGAGGGGTGGTGATGGACTTGAGGTGGGACAGGACCAGGCGCTCAAAGGACTTCATGACTACAGAGGTGAGCGCTACAGGTCTGTAGTCATTAAGTCCAGTGATCCGTGGCTTCTTGGGGACAGGGATGATGGTGGAGGATTTGAGGCAGGACGGCACGTGGCATAACTTAAGGGAGGTGTTAAAAATGTCTGTGAATACAGGAGCCAGTTGTTTCGCACAGAGTCTCAGGGTGGAGGGAGACACGCCGTCTGGGCCGGGGGCCTTGCGCGGGTTCAGTCTGGAGAACTGTTTGAGCACATCCTGCTCACTGATGATAAGGGGAGGGGGGGAGGAGGGGGGGGGTGCCTTAAATGAAGTAGGGAATGTGGAGGCTGTGGAGCTGGAGGGAGGGGGGGGAGTTGGACACAGATGACGAGGTGTCAAAACGGGCATAGTGTTGGGACAGTCTCTGACAAAGGGCTTTGTCATCCTGACCTTTAGGAGCCTTAGGTCGATAGTTGGTGATTTGCCTCAGTCCTCTCCACACGGAAGCCGAATCATTAGCAGTGAACTGCTGCTGGAGTCTCTCTGAGTATAGAGATTTAGCTCTCTTCAGCTCTCTGTTAAACCGGTATTTAACCTCCCTGTAGCAGTCCCTGTCTCCACTTTTCAGCGCTGCTTCCTTCTCCTTCCTGATCTGTCTGAGCTTAGCTGTGAACCAGGGTTTGTCATTAGAGTAACTCACCCTGGTGCGTGATGGAAGAATGTTCTCTTCACAAAAGTGGATATATGAGTTCACAGTGTCCGTGTACTCATCCAGATCATGCGTGGCTCCTTTAAGCATGCCCCAGTCCCTCTCCTCCTGGAGAGGTACTGCTCCAATGCCAACTCCTGAAGCATCTGTCTGTAAAATGAACGGGCGAGCAAAGTCTGGACTGTAGAGAATCTTCTCACCAGAAATGGCACTCTTCAGATCCTCAAAAGCTCTGTCACACTCCTCTGTCCATTTTACCCTATCTGGTGCTGAAGCCTTAGTGAGGTCAGTCAAAATCGCTGCTCTTTCAGCAAAGTGGGGAATAAACTTACTGTACCATCCTACCATTCCCATGAATGATCGTACCTTCTTCTTAGTAGTGGGCACAGGATAGGTCTGGATGGCATCCACTTTACCTACTCGTGGTCTAATGACCCCCTGACCAACCACATGTCCCAGGTACTCCACCTGCTGCTGTCCAAACGCACATTTGCATGGATTAATCGTCAGTCCTGCCCTCTTAATCAACTGAAGGACCTGCCTAAGGTGTACCAAATGTTCTTCCCAGGTCTGACTATAGATGACTACGCCATCCAAATAGGCAGCTGCAAAGTTCAATACCCTTCTCAAAACTTGGTCCATGAGCCGCTGAAAAGTTGCAGGTGCCCCCTGAAGGCCAAATGGCATAACCCTAAATTGGAAACTGCCATAAGGTGTTTTAAAGGCTGTAAGTTCTTTTGTCTCCGGTGCCAATGCCACCTACCAATACCCCTTGCATAGGTCCAGTGTAGAAATAAACCTAGCCCTGCCCACTTTCTCTAATAGTTCATCAATCCGGGGCATGGGGTATGACTCAAACTTAGATACTGAATTAAGGTATCTGAAGTCAATACAGAATCTTAACGAGCCATCCTTTTTGGGGACCAGCACAATCGGGCTACACCACTCACTGATTGACTCCTCAATCACTCCCAGCTGCAACATCAAGTCAATCTCTTGCTTCATTTTTGGAACCAATCGCTCCGGGATCCTGTAAGATTTCCTTCGTGGAACAGCTTCTTCTTTCAAATGCACTTTATGATGCACCAGTGTAGAGAAACCAGGTCTCTCCTGAAACAATTCTGGATCTAACAGTGCCTCTAACTCTCTCTGCTGACCAACCTGCAAATGAGACACTTGAAATAAACACGGCTCTGACACATTTGTGGGAAAAGACTGTTCTCTCTCCTCATCCATTTCCATTGCACAAATGAAGAGCTGATGATGTGTCTCCTGAAGAACAGGCTGCTGCTGCTGATGACCAGGCTGCTGAAACTCTTTCAACAAGTTAATATGGAAGGTCTGATGTTTTACCTTCCTGTCAGGCATATATAGTTCATATGTCACTGAACTTAGTTTTTTAGAGATTTCATACGGCCCCTGCCATTGAGCCAACAGCTTACTGTCACACGAGGGCAGCAATAACAAAACCTGCTGACCTGGGTGAAAAACCCTTTTTCTGGCCTTCTTGTCATACCAAGTTTTTTGTTTGGCCTGCGCCATCCTCATGTGCTCCTGAGCCAAAGCAGTCATTCGATCCAGTTTCTCTCTCATCTTAATGATATATGAGACCACATTGTCCTGATCACTCGGTGGACTCTCCCAGTGCTCCTTTAATAAGTCCAGCGGGCCCCTCACCTGACAGGGTGAGGGGCCCGCTCACCCAGTCAGGTGAGGTTCTCACCTTTTGATACAGTAGTTCAAAAGGTGAGAACCCTGTTGAAGCCTGGGGCACCTCCCGATAAGCAAATAATAAATATGGTACCCATTGGTCCCAATCCGAGCCCGTTTCAGAAACAAATTTCCGCAGCATGTTTTTCAGAGTCTGATTAAATTGCTCAACTAGTCCATCTGTCTGAGGGTGATATGGGATGGTCTTAATACCCTTAATACCCAACAGCTTGTATACCTGCTGCAACAGTTTTGACAAGAAATTTGTTCCACAGTCTGTTAGAATTTCTCTAGGTATGCCTACCCTTGAAAATAACTGGATAAGGCAGTTGGCAACCTGCCTAGCCTTGATAGATTTCAGGGGGAAGGCTTCTGGGTACCGAGTAGCATAGTCACAAATCACCAGAATGTATTTATTACCAGAGGAGCTTCTCTCTAGGGGGCCAACTACATCCATCCCTATTCTGTCAAATGGTGTTCCAATAATTGGTAATGGGTGCAGTTGGACACGGGCTACTCCCCTAGGTGATGTAATCTGACATATTGAACATGACGTGCAGAACTCCTTTATCTGGGTATACATTCCCGGCCACACAAACCTTCTAACAATTCTCTGTAAAGCCTTTTGATATGCTAGATGACCTGCCCAATGGATAACATGTCCCAGTTCCATAATCTGTGGTGTGAGGTCCTGTGGCAAAGCTATGGCCATAACTTCACCTTGTTGCTGGTACAAAATGCCTTTTTTAATGACATACATGGCCTCAGCCAAACAATCCGTTCTACCCTGTTTCACACCCTCAATCTCAGAGACTTTATCAAACCATGGTCCAAGTGCTGGGTCAGCTTTCTGCAATGCAGCTATGTCAGGAGGGATGTCAAACTCTACTGACTGACTTAGCTGTGGTGTTTCTTCACCCAAGTTCTTTACTGAAGCTAACACCTTATCTCTTCTCCTCTGAGCCTTGGATTTAGTCTGTTTAATAGGGCCTGCCTCTATCTCAGAATCATAGAACGGCAATTCCTGAAGAGCACTGGCAGCCCTCTGCGCCCTGGTTGTCACCATATTACAAATTTTTCCAACAGGTGCATCAAGCCTCTGCTCAGTAGCGCCACCTGCCTGTCCCTCAGTTTGTTCACCTCTAACCTGTTATATAATGTCCAACAAAGTTGGAACATCATTGCCAAGAATAACAGAATAAGGCAAATCAGGCACAAGAGGAAGGAGATAAGGTTGACCCCCTACTGTTAAATAGACATCAGCGGTCGGGTACGATTTCTTATCCCCATGAACACAACTGATATTAACTGTAGTCTCACTCCAAGAATCTCTCAGGACTAAATTGGGCAAAACAACAGTCTGGAAACAACCGGAGTCTAACAAGGCCTCTTCACGCTGACCATTTAGCAGAACCGTAATCTTATATATTTCACCATGAATTGGTGCTAACAGAGTAGGTCTTGGAACTGAGCATAATAATGAGGGTTTATCATTCTTTATGGCAGGACATGAATACTGAGTGTGACCAATCTTATGACACTGATAACAGCATATATCTTTATTCAAAACAAAACATGACTTTTTGCTACTTTCATATCTGCTATTTGTGCTTTGACTGGACCTGGAATACAGCCTATTTTGAGCTGGACCACCCCTTTCACCCTCATTAGACTTACTCCATGCGGTGAAAGAGCTGTCACGGCCGAAGTAGTTCTCCTGCTCCCAGACCTGGCCGACAGAAAAACCTTCGCCAGACGAGCAGCGCCCTCTGCAGTCTTCGGGTCCCGCTCTTGTATCCAGATTCCCAGTTCCGGGTTCACCATCCGCAGAAACTGTTCCAAAATTATTAGTTCCATAATGTCTTTTACAGTTGAGGTCTTTGGTTTAATCCATTTCACACACAGGTCTTTTAAACAAACATACAGTTCACGGGGGGTTTCATCCTGATAAATGTCCAAAGCACGAAACCTTCTCCTATAGGTGTCGGGTGTTATTTCATACTTATTTAAAATTGCTTCCTTCACTTTTTTTATAATTATCCGTGTCAGCAATGTCCATCAGTACATACGCACTCCGTGCTTTACCTGTGAGCAAAGGAGCCAACTGGATAGCCCACTCTTCTTCACGCCAGCGGAAGACTGTAGCGATCCTCTCAAAAGTCGCCAGGTAGTGCCTGATGTCATCCCCGGGACAGAGCGGATTCAGCCTGGGCTCGTGGTGCGTTTGCGTTCTCCTCGGCTGCACCTGCAGCGGTAAATCATCCTCCTGCGGTCCAACTCGACTGGCCGTGACCCTGGGGTCTTCCCCCGAAGCGTCGTCGTCACCACTGCGTTCAGCCCGGCTCCCATACTCCTCTCTCAACTCCGCCACTTGCGACTGCACCCGACGAATTTGATTATCTACAGTCTGCCACCTTTGGTCTTGAAGAGCGGCTTCTTCTTCCCTCTGACGATCTCTGACAGTCAGCGAACGAACCAAGGACTTTACTAAGCACGTTAGCTCCTCGAGCTCGCCCAGTCCGCTGACTCCTGGCTCCTCAGCTGCCATAGCTGCGTCCGAGTCAAACTGTTCCTCTTGCCTCATTACTTTTCTTCTCGCCATCAGTCCTTCCGTCCCGTGCTCTTTTCACCACCTCCACCAAAGGCTACGTCTCGTCCTGGGAACGGACCACAGCTGCCACCAAATGTAACGTAGCTGAGCAGTCTCTCATAAATGGAGGCTTTGAGGCTACTGGCAGTCAGCAATTTTTCATTTTATTCCAAAAAAACTTCACAGGTAACAACTTCAGCGAACATACCATATCTTCACACCGACACGACTCTCTCTTCTCTTCTTCTTCTTCTTCTGTTTTTTGGCGGGGGCACCCAACTTAAAGGCGCATTACCGCCATCCAACATTGGAGTGTGGGCCAGACATTATACCCCAAGGGAGGAAAAAAAAAAACAAAACCCCCCCCCACTATATTCTATTAATTAATCCCGTATCTTTAAGGAAGACCAACAACTTTCTCACCCCATCTCCCACCATCATGCTTAGGTTAACATCACCCACCCCTAATCCTCTAATTCCCTCCACTAATCTGTCTCTCTCCTGGGTATACTTCTGGCAGTGGAAAATGACATGCTCCACACTTTCTTCCTCTCTCTCACAATAATCGCACATCCCTGTCGGGTGCTTACCTACCAGATGCAAAGTTTTATTTAGCCTAGTGTGTCCCATCCTTATCCTAGACAAAATATTCTCTTCCTTTGTGTTTCTTGTCCCCATCCTGCCCTTAACTCCAACCACACTCTGGATAGCATGCAAATGTCGCCCTGTTTCCCCTGTATCCCACCTATGCTGCCACTCCTGCCTAATACACTCTTTAATCAGCGTTTTTGCCTCAGATTTACTCAGTGAAATATCCCGCACCTCCCAGTGTCCCAGAGCCTGTTTAGCCAATTTATCTGCGACCTCATTTCCCTTAACCCCCCTGTGAGCTGGAACCCACATAAACACCACAGCCACCCCTTTGTTTCCGAGTCTATATAAAGTCTCATATAACTCATAAATCAAGTCCTGTCTGCTATCAGATGACCCTGATTTTATTGACAGCAAGGCTGCACTGGAATCCGAACAAAGGACTAAACCCTTGACCATCAGCTCCTCAATCCTCTGCAATGCAGCCACCAAAGCCAACAATTCGACTGTATATACAGACAGATGGGAAGATGTTCTTCTACTATCAGATATTTTTAAGGCAGGGATATGGAAAGCAAATCCAGTGCAGCCCGTGTCAGGGTCCTTTGATCCATCTGTGAATACTGGGGTAAGGGAATGATATATTGTACCCAACCGATCCTCTACTAAAATTGCAGCGTTTCCAAATTCTCTGCACCCTCGCATCTTACTCTCTCTTCTCCCAATAACCAACACCTGTTATATTGTGTGAGACAATTAGGGCTAATTAGCCCCTACCATAACCCCAGGTAAAGCAATAAAACATTTTCCATTTTTCACACATATCCAATAGCATCTAAAAGTCCATAACAACTTCCCACCTATTTACAAAATACATATAAATAACACGGAATAAATAAGACACCATAAATAATTCAATAAATAATTTAATCCCCTATTTAACATATTTTTAAATCACCCCTCAACTCGCCATCACTTGCTCCCTTCCTGCTGGTATCCTTTAAAAAGGCGTTCAACCCCTAAAGAGTCTTTTGCCTGGACACCATCAGGAAGCGTGTTGGCAAAGGTATGTGGAATTAGAAATCACCAATTGTTTTACCCAAATAATCAAACATAACAATTATCTCACAAAAAGGCAATCCAAATAGTCAAAAACAGATACCAAAAATAATATGTGCACATTCAACAAACAATCATTAACATTTACAAATATTACACAAATAATATAGTTAAACATACAATAAACCATAACAGTGGTGACACTCCATCGTCACAAATGAGTTTTCTTCCAATTCAAAGCTCAGTCACGGAGTTCCACAGGGATCTGTGCTAGACCCTATTCTTTTTAGTTTATATATTCTTCCACTAGGCAACATTATTAGAAAGCACTGTATACATTTTCAATGTTATGCAGATGACACACAGTTATACCAGTCAATGAAGCCAGATGATAGTAACCAGTTAGCCAAGTTAGAGGCCTGTCTTAAGGAAATCAAAGCTTGGATGACTTGTAATTTCTTGCTATTAAATTAAGATAAGACTGAAGTCATTCTAGTTGGTCCAAAAAACCTTAGAAATACATTTCCAAATTAAACTCTTAGTTTGGATGCAGTTACTCTTTCTCTGAATAGTTCTGTGAGGAACCTTGGAGTTATTTTTGATCAAGATCTGTTTTTCAATGTACACATTAAAATTGTTTCTAAGACTGCCTTCTATCAATTGCGTAATATTGCCAAGATTAGGAGCATCTTGTCTCAGAGTGATGCTGAGAAACTAATCCACACTTTTGTTAGCTCTAGATTAGATTATTGTAACTCTTTATTATCAAGTTGTCCTAAAAAGTCTTCAGCTGATCCAAAATGCTGCAGCAAGAGTTTTAACAGGTACTAGAAAGAGAGATCATATCTCTCCGGTTCTGGCCTCCCTTCGTTGGCTAGATAGAGTTTAGAATTAAATTTAAAATCCTTCTCACTTATAAAGCGCTAAATAATCAGGCCCCTTTTTATTTAAAAGATCTGATACTACTCTATTATCCTAACAGAGCACTTCGCTTCCAAAATGTACTACCTTACTTGTAATACCTAGAATCTTCAAAAGTACAATGGGAGGCAGAGCCTTCAGTGATCAAGCTCCTCTCCTGTGGAACCAGCTGCCAATCTAGATCTGGGAGTCAGACTCGATCTCTATTTTTAAGAATAGGGTTAAAACTTTCCTTTTTGATATAGCCTATAATTAGGGTGGGATCATGTGCCCCTGAACCCTCCCTTAGTTATGCTGCTAATAGGTTTAGACAGCTGGGGTACCTCCAACAATGCAGTGGGCTTCACTCCTTTCTTCACTCTCAGTGAAATATTTTTGCTAGTCATTAACATCTGTTTGTTGAGTCCCTGTCGTGCTGTTTGCTCTCTACATGTCTGTTCTTTTCTTCTTCTTCTCTATCCCCTCACCCCCCAGGTCAGTTGTAGTAGATGACTGCTCCTCCCTGAGCCTGGTTCTGCTGGAGGTTTCTTCCTGCTAAAAGTGAGTTTTTCCTCTCCACCGTCGCCAAGTGCTTGCTCATAGGAGATCGGCTGATTGCTGGGGTCTTTCTGCAATTGTGGGGATTTCCCCTACAGTTGAAAGTACTATGAGATGACTGTTGTTGTGAAATGGCGCTATATAAATAAAGTTGAATTGAACTGAATTGTGTTGTAGGTGGAGCTGTGAAGGACCGCTCCTGGCTGAGAGGTGCCTATACAAGCTATCTCTGCATACCTGTCAGTAGCATGTTCTGTTCCTGCTGGAGGTCATCACCTTCTGTGCTTGTACTCTGCCTACTGCCTGTTTCTATTGTCTGTCGCCTGGTTGGGTTGTGCTGGTGGTCCCTGCTTTGTGTGGTTTGTAGCCCGTGGGCCTTCTGGTTTTGGGTTGGCTGCTGGGCATAGCTGTAGCCCCTGACAGAGATGTATGGTCACTGGGTTGGCTAGTGATTAGTTTGCTTTTTCTGTTTGTTTCATGCATCCAGCACTCACACACCACTGATTTTTACAGACGCCTCTTTATTTTATTGCTTTCTTGTAAACAATAAACTTGTGCTCAAATCGGCACCTCCATGTGGTCTCCCTTCTTTGTCAGAGCCCGGAGCCAGGCTTGTGACATATGGGAGCTCGTCTGTTCGTTTGAACTTGGTCTGTTTGAGCCTTGAAACACATTTGTGATGTGACAAATGAGGGCTTGTTCGCTTGTTTGTTTGTTTGAATCCGTCTGTCTGTCTGTCTGAACTTGGTTTGTGCGTTTAGCCCTTTTAAAACCATTTGTAATAGGACAAATGGGGGCTCTGTCTGTTCAAGCTTTTGGCTCATTTGAGAGATAATGGGGGGGCTTTTCTGTTTTTTTGTCCGGTTGGACCTGGTCTGGTTGAGCTTTGGACCCTTTTGATAGAAGGGAGGCTCGTTTATTTGTTTAAACCTGGTTTGTCCATTTGAGCCATACACCCGTTTGTGAAAAGACAAAGTGGGCGGTTCATCTGGTTGTTTGTTTGAGCTTGAATTTATTTGTGAGAAATGGGAGCTCATTTGTTTGTTTGATGGATTTGTCTGTTTTTTTTTTTTTTTTTGTTTTTTTTTTGTAAGTGTCACTGGGTTAAATCAGGTAGGTGTTTTCCATTCAATTAGTTTTGATATCACTGGTGATTTCTCCTGTTAGGCTTAACAGTGAATTTCACTAGGGGATTCACTGTCTGTTCTTGGTTTAGTGTGGCGTGAATGCTGCCTGGGGTCACATCCACGGGAGTTCCTGGCAAATCACCGCGTAGCAGTTGCTTGTGAGCCCAGTGGGCTCATGATTAAAGAACCTCCTGCAAGGAGCTGCCCGAAGACTAGGGTGTACAGTAGGTAGATAGTTTTGTGACTAGTTAGTTAGGGAGGAGAGTTGCCAGTGTATCAGTTTTGTGTGGAGGCACTTTTGTCTGTTTGTGACTCAGTTTGATTTTTTCTGATTGCACAATCTGCTCACATGTGTGAGTGGAGGCGTGGTGGGTTTTTGTGAATGAATGAACAGCTGTGGTGTCTGGGTGACGTCAGCACTCATTAGTGTGCAGCGTTTGCGGTGAAGCACAACTGTTGGGGAGACGTGGAGGTGATTGTCTGTTGATTTGTCAATCTCTTTGTGGTGTTTTTTTGATTTGAAGCTTGAATTGTTTGCAGGTTGGGCAGAGTGCTGCACTTGGGTTAATTTGCGACGCATCAGTCTTATTTGTGCATGTTGGCATGTGTAACTCCTGTGATGTCTGGAACAGGTTTGACCAGTGATTATGGCTATGTTGTTTTTTGACCAACGGAAAGTGTGGCTAGTGCGTGAAATAGAGTGGGAGAAGAGCTGGGAAAAATGGGAACAGATGCAATTGGAGAAACTTGGGCTCACTATTGGTGCGGCTGGTGATGCTGATTCAAGTCTGAGCAGTGCTCCTGGCCGTGCGCACTTGGGTGTTGTTTCCTCTGATTTGTGCCCAGTTTCCTGTTTCAGAGATGCATGTTCAGCCAATTTGTGAGTTGGTTCCAGCATACACGGTGATGCCTGTGGTGTTGGCTGAGCCAATTAATCAGGTTGATTCTAGAGGGTTGTGTGTGGAACCTCCTCCTGGGCAGTTTGGCTGTGATGTGCCTGTGTGTGGAGCCTGTGTGTGGCCTGTGTGTGGAGCCTCCTCTCATGCTTTCTGACTGTGACTCAGCAGTAACACTGGTTAGTGTGTCAGAGGATACAGATTCTGTGACAAATGGTCAACTAGAACAATTAATTTGTCCGGCTGTTATCTCTGACAGTCACGTGGGTCTGGGTGACATTGTCAGAGGTCCTGCCAATTTGGTTCCTGATGAAAGATGTTCATGTACACCCGAGCAGGAGTTTGTGTGAAACTGTCGGTCGGAGCAATTAATTTGTCCAGTTGGTGCTTCTAAGGGTCAGTTGTCCCTGGATGACACTGTAGGAGAGCCTGTTAAATTAGTTTTGGAGGAGGTCTGTGAAATTACACCTGTGCAGGAGGAGGAAATGCAGCTTTGCCAGACTGGTCTGTTGAACTCAGATTACTCTGGGGAAAAGCTGATTTTTGAACCGGGGGGAGTGTGTCTCAGCAGTCTGCTGCGGGGTCTGTGGATGCACATGTCATATGATGACATCATGGTGGCTTCTGATCAGTGTAGGTTGCAGGGCAAGCTGGATAAGTCTGGGTCACTGCAGAACCTGCATGGACTGTGGTTTGCTCCTGAGCAGTGCTATCTTGCTCCTGGATTGAGACCGCTGTTTGTCTTGTGGAGTTTTGATAGTGGTCATCCTCCTGATGGACACCACTATTTTTTCTGGCTGGCTGTGGACATGGATTAGCCTCCTAACAGGTTTTCCCTTCCTGTCCAGTTGACCCTGGATTTTGGTCATCCTCCTGAGGGACATCTGTTTCCTATTAGTCTATGGACTATAGGTTGTTGTCTGACTGATGTGTCCACCACACATTGGGCTCAGAATGTTGTGGTGGAGGCCCTGTCCAAAGCATCGAGTTCCTAGGTGTTAGACTGAGAAAATCTTGTCTAAAGTCATCTGTTTGGTTTGTCGGCCCTCTTGAATTGCTTCTCCAGGTGCCAGCAGTTGGTGAGTAGCTGACAGGTTTGGATGGGTTGGCGGGGTCTCTACACCAGGACTTGGTAAAGTAAAAACAAAATAGTGGATCTGTGGCTTATGGTAGTTTAAAGGGCGATAGAAAACTGTAAATAAATGAACTAGGAATATTTACTGTTGGTTGATGAATTCTTGTTGATTGTTTGTAGATCAGTCTGTGTAGGCCTTCCAATTGGGAAGCCCATTTTTTTGTGCGTGTGTGGGGGAGTGTTACAGCCTGCTCCTTTTCGGAGTGGGGCCTTTCTGTGTTTTTTCTCTTGTGTTGTAGGTGGAGCTGCAAAGGACTGCCCCTGGCTGAAAGGTGCCTATATAAGCCATCTCTGCATACCTGTCAGTAGCGCGTTCTGTTCCTGCTGGAGGTCGGTCGCCTTCTGTGCTTGTGCTCTGCCTACTGCCTGTTTCTGTTGTCTGTTGCCTGGTCAGGGTTGTGCTGGCGGCCCCTGCTTTGTGTGGTTTGTAGCCCGTGGGTGTTCTGGTTTTGGGTTGGCCGCTGGGCATAGTTGCAGCCCCTGACAGAGGTGTATGGTCACTGGGTTGGCTAGTGACTAGTTTGCTTTTTCTGTTTTTCTTCCGGTTCCGGCGCCACACGAATTGGCTGCCTTTTGCAACAGCGGCTCAATTCTGAGTCTTTTTATCTTCCTTCTTCTTTCTGATCCGGTGATGGCTTTCTGATCCGGCACAGCTTTCACTCTATGTGTATCACGGACACACAGATCGCGCCCGGGGGTCTCCCGAGTCGGCGGACAGAGCCTCTGTTTACAGCGGGAGACGATGCAGCGGGGAGGAGCTAGCTAGCACTCGGCCGCCACCCGGTGCTAACGGAGAGGCTCGACATACCGGGTGAGCTGAAGCGGGAGCAACGCGGGTGCCGGGCTGGAGTTTGGGCGGCGTGCAGGAAATATAAGACAGAATAATAAAGAACGATAGCAAGAACCAAGCAGACCGCCCGCAAATCTACTGGAGGAAAAGCCCCCAGGAAGCAGCTGGCCACCAAGGCTGCTCGAAAAGGCGCTCCGGCCGCCGGCGGAGTGAGGAGGCCTCACCGTCGCAGGCCCGGTGCCGTGGCTCTGAGAGAGATCCGTCGCTGCTGGAGGTCCACGGAGCTGCTCATCCGTGGGCTGCCCTTCCAGCGCCTGGTGAGGGAGATCGCTCAGGACTTAAGGACCGACCTGCGCTTCCAGAGCTCCGCCGTCATGGCTCTGCAGGAGGCCAGCGAGGCCTACCTGGTGGGTTTCTTCGAGGACACCAACCTGTGCGCCATCCACGCCAAGAGGGTCACCATCATGCCCAAAGACATCCAGCTGGTCCGTCGCATCCGCGGAGAGAGAGCTTAGACTTTCTGCTGCACATCCACCAATCACAATGCTCCGCACTGTGTGTCTAAATATATATATATATATATATATATATATTTATATTAATATGTACATATGTATACTAGCTGCTCTTGTTTTTTCTTGCCTTCTGATTGTTGCTCTGAGTGTTGCTATCCCTGTGCTGTTGCAATCCTGGAATTTCCCCATTGTGGGACTAATAAAGGCTTATCTTATCTTATCTTATCTTATCTTATCTTTTTTTTCATGCATTCAACATTCATACACCACTGATTTTTACAGACTCCTCTTTATTTTATTGCTTTCTTTTAAACAATAAACTTGTGTTTAAATTGGCACCTCCGTGTGGTCTCCCTTCTTTGTCAGAGCCTGGAGCCGGGCTTGTGACAGTGGTCACTGAGCTTAGAGTGTCATCAGCAGGTTGCAACACAGATACAGAGAGACTGGAAGAGTCACAGAAAGGCATAGAAGCGGATGTCCTTCGGCCACATCCCACGCTGATGACCACTTCATTGTGAACAAAATGCCTTGCGGAAATGGATGATGAATGCCACTCAACTCCAGGCACATTTAAGGGAGGTAAGAGGCACCCAAGTGTCATGTCAGACCATTCGAAAGCATTTACATCAGCATGGTCTTCGTGCTAGATCACCTGCAAGGGTACCTGGCCACACCATCAGGCACAGGCATCATCATTTGCATGAGCCAGGGAGCATTTCGCTGGACAAGGGACCAGTGGGCCTCAGTGCTGTTCTCTGATGAAAGTCGATTCACACTGAGCAGAAAAGATGGCCACCAATGATGTTGGAGACGTCAAGGAGAGCACTATGCATCAGCCCCTGTTGTCATCATGTTACAGTCTAGGCAGGTGTGTCTAGTAGTCAATACAGAAGTGCCCTACACCTTGTGAATGGTACAGTGACAAGCCAGTACTACCTGAATAACATCATTAATCCAGTCATTTTTCCTTGCATGAACAACACAGGCCCAATTTCATCTTCATGGATGACAATGCTCCAGATCATCGAGGTCGCATCATTTGAGAATGGCTACTGGAGGCTGGGGTACCTCAAATGGAGCGGCCAGCGCTTTCTCCAGACCTGAATCCCATAGAAAACCTATGGAATCAGCTGAGTCACTGTGTAGAGGCGCGTAACCCTGCACCCCACAACCTCAATGACCTGAGGTGTGCCTTTCAAAAAGAGTGGAATGCCATGCCTCAGCAGACAATAAGTCGACTTGTGAACAGCATGAGATGTCGTTTTTGAGCTGTAATTGATGCACAAGGGCACATGACAAGTTATTGAGACATTGACATTTTTTGTTGTGGTATACCCACCACTGTTGTTGGTTTTTGTTTCAATAAATTGTTTGAGATGAGGAAATGACCATTCCATTCTTTTACTTAAATGCCCTACTTTAATGATATTATATCACTGTAGTGTGAACCTTTTCCATTTTCCATAAATTTCACCCAAAAGCCAAATATCCCTAACTTTTTGTGAGTAGTGTATCTATCTATAAATTCACGATGTCTCTGTCTGTGTGTCTGTTCCACACATATCTCTTGAACTGTTGCTCAGACTGACCTAAGGTTTTATACATGGTTTCCTGAGGTTATGAGGGTGTGCATCCCTGAGTATGGAGTTGCTCAGTCAAAATATGTAATTTTTATCAATAAAAGTTTAGCCACCGCTCTGTCACTGGTCTGTCTCTTTATGCCCTGGCTTCAAGAAGTGTAGGCGGGGTTTTGGATTGACTCCGTGCTGATTGGATAATACGTGGCATCACGACCATGCTGACTGGATAACACACAGCATCATGACTTGTCAGTCACCACAGTGTTCCCTGGACAAAACAAGGAAATGAAAAATGACAAATATGACTAGAAAACGATAATACCGAAGAGTTAATGCTTTAAAAAATTATACTATAAAGCTGCCATAATTGCGTAGGTCTAAAGTATAATTTGCCATATGTGGAGAATGAGGTGCGCGAGCAGACTGGGTGGCACGTCAGTAGGGACCGGGTCTGACAAATCAACACAGAGCATGCCGGGAGAAGCAGCAGCCAGACACGACCTGGCTCAAAGGCACGCTAACTGATGATGATAAATAAAAAAAGTTATTTTCATTAAAGTAAAAAAAAGATAATGCATGGCGTGTGCTTTTGCCCTGAGGCTGATTTATCATGGAAACCAGCTGAGCTCTGTGATTTGAGCGATCAGCTGATTGGCTCCATCAGTGTTCTGACATTTTGGCATATCTATCAGAACAGCTGATATACATACAGGACATACAGGAGAACTGAAATGGTGTTTCTCTCGCTCTTCAGTGGCTGGAAAAACAATAGCAGTCCATGTACAGTAATGCTACCAATAGTGCAAATAGCGACACAAGATAGACTTAAGGATTAATGCTTAAAAATTTATACCATAAAGTTGAAGTGATTGCATAGGTCTAATGGATAATTCGGCATGAATAACACAAGGTGTGCGGGGGAAGGGGGGAAGCAGCAGCTGAACCTGTGGATTGCAGTCCTTCGCAGGCACATGGGTAAAGCAGCAGCCGAGACTCCCGTTAACTGAGTAGGCTGGGTTTGGTTCCCTGCAAAGGACTGTGATCCGCCGGTTCAGGTGCTGCTTCTCCAACACCGGTGTCCAACTGGGTGCTCCATAATCATTCTCAGGAAGGCACATCCAGCCTCCTGGTCAGTGGTAGACAGCAGTCCTAACTGCTGCTTCATTGTGGAGCAGAATGGCCAGATCAACTGCATATCATATGCAGACACTAGGGGTGTAACGATACATGTATTCGTATTCACATTTTTCGTTATGGAACCTTTGGTTCAGTGCAGAGGCATACCGAGATTCCACATGGACCATGTTGAGTGACGGACATGAAGTGTAACTGCCTTGCGCCGGACATGTAAACAAACAGTGCGCGTTCTCGTCCAAGGGATAGCGCTGTTTATCTCAGTAAAAGTATCAGCATTAGAGAGTAAACTAGTTTGAAAATGAGACTGAGACTTACCTGGAGACAAAAGGACTAGGAACTCTTCAGCTGAATCGGGATATCAGTGTCATGATTTGCCCCTCAGGGCAGAGAGAAAGACCCAGATGCTGAACTGCTAGTTGCGAAATTTATTAAGAAACAAAATCACAAAAGTGCATCAACACAAAAATCCAAACTATCAAGCAAACAGATAAACAAACTTACGAGTAAGCTCATCAGAACAAAGGCAGGGTTCTGGTGAGGATGAGGGGGAAGAAACCTCAATACTACTGCAACCAGAAATGAAAACAACAGTTCTTAAATAAGGCTAGAAACAAATGAAACAAGTGATAGCAGGTGTGGGTCACCTGAGTGGGCAAGAGAAAACAAAGATACAATTTAGACCAGCTGGGAGTAATGAGACAGAGCGGACTGACAGCTGACAGGGACCCCGCCTACGTAGAGCAACAACCTGGAAACGTCACTGACAGCTGTCAGTAGAGAACACAACAGAATAAAAATATAAAGAGATAGAAAAAAAAAGACAAGTAACCTCAAAAATGTGAATAACAAACTATAATGAACGTAAACAGGAAATTAAATCATACTAAGACACAATATAGAATACGTGACAAATCAACCAAGGATAAAATAACAGGAATTGCAACTCAAAATGACAATACTGTACAATACTGTACAAAAACCCCCCAAAAAACAACTTCCGGCACCACACGAGTAGGCTGCCTTTTTGCAACAGTGGATCAATTTCTTCCTATTTCTATTTACTATCTGGCTCTCTTGCTAATCTTTCTGTTTCGGCGACACCTTTATCCATCACAGACACGTAGTTCGCCCAAATGTCTCCTGAGCCAGCGGACGGAGCCACTGTTTCTTGTAGGAGGCAGTACAATAGAGACCAGCTGTTAGCACTTAACCGGCCCACGATGCTAACGCAAAAACTCAACATACCGGGAGAAATAAGACGGAAACGGCGTGGATGTCGAGCTGGAGTAAGACGGCGGGCGAGGAATATAAGGTACAAACCCGCCCTCCCATCCGTTAGTATGGGGAATGTACGATCGCTACTCAGTAAAACAGATGAGCTAGCGGCTATCTCCCGCTACGAGAGCATATACAGAGAGAGTAGCTTGATGCTATTTACGGAGACGTGGCTAACAGAACTAGCAACAGATGCTAACATTGAACTGGAGGGTTTCCACGCAATACGGGCAGACCGAACACCAGACAGTGGGAAAGCAAGGGGCGGAGGAGTGATAATGTATGTCAATAACAACTGGTGCAGACCGGGACATATCACGGTTAAACAACAACACTGCAACAAAGACATGGAGTTGCTAGCTGTTAGCATGCGGCCTACATATCTCCTGAGGGAATACTCACACGTGATCTGCATTGTTATTTATGCAAATCTGACAGCGAACGCTGGGACAGCGCGTGACATCATCCACTCATTAACTGGCAGGCTGCAGACAGAACACCCAGATGCTCTTCTCCTCATCTCAGGCGATTTCAACCATATTTCACTGTCTCCCATTCTACCCACGTTCACCCAGTATGTCACATGCCACACTAGAGACAATAAAACACTGGACTTATTCTATGCAAACACTAAGGAGGCGTACACCTCATCACCACTCCCCCCACTCGGGAGATCGGATCACAACTTGGTTCATCTCCCGCCGGTGTACAAACCCCTAGTGCACAGACAACCTCCGGTCATGCGCACAGTGAAGTTATGGTCTGAGGAGGCAATGGACACTCTAAAGGACTGTTTTGAAACCACTGCCTGGGAGCAGCTCTGCGATCCACATGGTGAGGACATCGATGGCCTCACTCACACCATCACGGACTACATCAGCTTCTGTGTGGACAACACCGTACCCACCAAGACCATACGGTGTTGCTTGAACAACAAACCCTGGATCAACCCTGAGATAAAAGCACTTCTGAGAGAGAAGAAGAGGATCTTCAGGTCGGGGAACAGGGAGATGCTGAAGTCCGTACAGAGGGAGCTGAGGAGGAAGATCAGAGAAGGCAAGGACAGCTTCAGGAAGAAGATGGAGGACAAGCTGCAACAGAGCGACATTGGCGGGGTCTGGAGAAACCTTAAAACCATCTCTGGGCTCCAGAATACCTCCCCCCAGGCCACGGGGGGCAGGGAGTGGGCGAACAATCTGAACCTGTTTTTTAATAGGTTTGACCAACCGCCCTCCCCCCCGACTGCACAACAACCACTGCTGCCTCTAAAGACATCGAGTCCTGCTGCCCACACCCCACTCCACCAACACCCCCCCACTCCCAACACACAGCTCCCCAACATGACCCTCACTAAGACTCAGGTGAGGACGGAGCTGAGGAAGATCAAGTCGAGGAAGGCGTCGGGACCGGACGGCATCAGTGCAAAGCTCCTCAAGTCCTGTGCAGACCAGCTGTGTGGGATTGTGGAGCACATCTTCAACCTGAGCCTGAAGCTGGGGAGGGTACCACAGTTGTGGAAAACATCTTGTGTGGTACCTGTACCAAAGACTTCCCACCCCAAAGACCTGAACAGCTACAGACCAGTGGCCCTGATGTCTCACATGATGAAGACCCTGGAGAGACTGCTCCTTGCTCACCTCCACCCCCTGGTGGGACCAGCGATGGATCCACTCCAGTTCACCTACCAGCATGGCATTGGGGTGGAGGATGCAGTGATCTTCCTCCTTCACCGTTCTCTGTCCCACCTGGAGAAGCCCGGGAATGCGGTGAGGATCATGTTCTTTGACTTCTCCAGTGCTTTCAACACCATCCAACCGATAATCCTTAAGAACAAGCTGCTGTGCACAGGGGTGGACCAGCACCTGTCATCATGGATCCTGGACTACCTCACTAACCGGCCACAGTTTGTGAGAGCCCGGGACTGTGTGTCCGACACGATCATCAGTAGCACGGGGGCCCCCCAGGGAACGGTTTTGGCTCCCTTCCTGTTCACCCTTTATACTGCAGACTTCTCACACAACACACTGCCATCTACAGAAGTTCTCTGACGACTCTGCTATCGTCGGCCTCATCTCCAACGGAGATGAAGCTGAGTACAGAGGACTTATCCAGGACTTTGTGGACTGGTGCCATCGGAACTGCCTCCAGATCAATGCGAGGAAAACTAAGGAGCTGGTGGTGGACTGCCGCAGGCAAGGACAACCCCTCACAGCACCAGTAAACATACAGGGAACAGACATTGAGATGGTGACATCCTACAAGCACCTGGGTGTTCATCTGAACAATAAACTAGACTGGTCACACAATACTGACGCACTCTACAAGAAGGGACAGCGCAGGCTGTTCCTACTGAGGAGACTCAGGTCTTTTGGTGTACAAGGGGCGCTGCTGAAGACATTCTACGACACGGTGGTGGCATCAGCCATCACTTTTGGAGTGGTTTGCTGGGGCAGTGGCATTACAGCAGCCGATAGGAAGAGACTGAACAAACTGATCAAGAAAGCTAGCTCTGTCCTGGGGCAACGCCTTGACCCAGTGGAGGAGATATTAGAGAGAAGGATGGTGGCTAAACTGTCATCTCTGCTGGAGTCCGAGTCCCACCCTATGCAAGACATACTGAACGCACTGAGGAGCTCATTTAGCAGCAGAGTACATCATCCTAGGTGCGCAACCGAGAGGTTTCGCAGGTCCTTCCTACCTACGGTTGTTAGACTGTATAACCTAAGCAGGGCTGCTCGCAGAGATAGCAAAAAAACGTGATGACCTAATAGTATTGAATGTAAAAGATGCAATAGACTTACACAATGGTCCCCTCCAGTATATACAACTAGGACAATATCGGTCACTACGGAGGGTGACAATATGTATGGGTACATATTCATACTATGCAGGATAACTAAGTAGACAGTTATGCTGTTTATTCCATCTAGCTACAATGCTCTGCACTGTGTGTATATATATTTATATATTTATTCCATCTAGCTACAATGCTCCGCACTGTGTGTATATATATTTATATGTACATATGTATATTCGCTGCTCTTGTTTTTCTTGTCTTCTTGATTGTTGCTCTGAGTGTTGCTATCCCTGTGCTGTTGCAATCCTGGAATTTCCACATTGTGGGACTAATAAAGGCTTATCTTATCTTATATGAAAAAAGGCAGAAAGACTGAACCTGGTGGAATTATTTACCCACAGATTTCTGCCACGGACATGCTAACAGGGCTAGCAAGCTAGCAATGGAAACACCCATCAAGTTTTTGAGGCAGGGACAGCTTTTTCAGATAAATCCTCTGTCTTGTGGGAATGTGAAAATGATGAGACAGATTTCTCTCAAAGCAGCTTTATTCACATTCACCAACATCTCAACGAAGAAAGAGGACATTACAGGGAACTCTTGTCCTTAAATACCAGGACTCTCACAGTTCACAAGTCACATGCATCACAGGTTGGATTGCATTATAATCGCCAGTAACAATGCATCTCCTCTCTCTGATATCACCCCCACAGTCTACAATGAATCTCCTCTTTAATCCTCTAATAACACCCCCACAGTCTCAAGCCCTGCATACCAAAGCTAACATCCTCGTAGCTTCCTGTTATCTCCAAGGAAGCTCTGTCTTTGTTCTGATCTAAAATGTGAGGCCTTACATCACTCACAAAGTAGGTCACAAATGTGTGGCCACAGTCTGATCATATAAACCTAAGCATACTGTTATTTTGGGGATTTCAGCAGCAGGTTGAACACTGCTGCAGAAGTTATAAAGGCAACTTCACCTGTCTGCATCTCACCCAGATGGTGAATTCATGTCTATTCATGTGTTTACATTGAGTGTAATCACGCTGTTTGAAAAATTCGCTTGCTTGCGTTTGGTGTGAAGGCACCTTATGATGAAAACAGAATCAGATATGCTTTTGGCAGTATGTTGAACTTGTTAAGTCATTTGAAATGGCACCACGCAAACGTGCAGCATAAACAAAAAAACCTAACACGGTACAAGCTCAGCATCCAGCAGCATTTAGACAGCCTCTCAAGGGCTTTTCAGTTTGAGCCAAAGCAATAACAAATGCCACTGGTGTTTTTATAGCAGCAGATCTAAGGCCATATTCAGTTGTTGAGAACACCTGGTTTTAACAGATGGTGAAGGTAACTGAACCCCCGGTATGAAGTTCCTTGCTGTGGCCACTTCAGCCAGAAAATAATACCATCCTTTAAAGAAAAAGCTAAATCTGTTAATACTGCACTTTAGGCCAGTGTTTTTCAAGGGTGCCCTGGTATGTTCCAATTTTTGTGGGACATTATTTAATTTACTGACATGGTTCAGGTGACCCACAGACAGACACGACTCAGGATTAACACAATTAATGTACTTTATTTTGTTAACGTGAGTGAGTGGGTGCGTGAGTGCGGTTATATGGTGTAATGTAGTGTAGTGCAATCCATGTATTCCAGCTGGGCCGGCAGAGCACCGTACAGACTGGCAACCCTGAAAAGAGACAAGGGCCGTTAGCTTACAGTACACCTATGCAGCACGTCAGATGTTATTGAGCTTACTGTCAACAGATGTTGAAGAGTCTTCAGGTAGCGCCGAAGCTGCAGCCAGGGAGACAGTGTCTGCGGGCAGATTAGCTGGAAGTGGAATTAAGTCCGCCGCCTGGAGGGAGAAGGAGGTCCGCCGTTGCGGGCTCCGCCTGTGCACAGGGGAATGGACAGGTTTAGAAGCAATTGAGCTTACTTGGTTGTTGGTCCGGGCGAAACCGACCCGGACGTCGTTCTGCTGGGCTTGGAAGCCGAAGGCAGGAGAATTCAGTGCAGGGAAGCACAGAGGCAGGTTGTGGCGTGATTCACGGAAGGAATCAGACGACTCTGCGCCCGGCACTGGTCCTGATGGGAATAAATAGGGCAGGAGATAACAGGCAGGTGCGCACACAGGTGCCGTGATTGGCGGCCATGACAGTACTCCCCCCCCCTACAGCATGCCTCTTGGTGTGCGTTCCAACCTACCCGGGTGCGTCCGATGGAAGTCCCTGATGAGCTGCCTGTCGAGCACGAGGGCGGGATGCACCCAGGACCTCCACTCCGGCCCGTAGCCCTCCCAATCCACCAGATACTGCAGGCCACGCCCCTGGCAGTGGACGTCCAGGATGGAAGAGACAGGCCAAGCCGGGTTGCCGTCGATCACCCTCGGTGGAGGTGGAGACCTGGGAGGGGGACACAACGGGCTGGAGGAGACAGGCTTAATCTGAGAGACATGGAAAGTTGGACAGATGCGGAGGGAGGGGGGGAGAGTTAGGCGCACAGACACTGGGTTAATAATTCGACATATAGGGTACGGGCCAATGAACCGCTGGGTGGTCTTCTTACATTCTACCTTCAGGTTGATGTTCTTAGTAGAGAGCCATACCTGCTGACCCACCTGATAAGCCAGGCCCGGAACCCTGCGTCGATTCGCCACCGCAGTGTTGCGTTCCGCCGTCCGTTGCAGTGCCCTTCTGGCTGCCCTCCAAATCCGCTGACAGCGTCTTAAATGGGCCTGAACCGATGGGATGGCAATGTCCCCCTCCTCTTCAGGGAACAGCTGGGGGTTGTAACCCAACGACGTCTCAAAGGGGGACATGCCGGTGGCCGAGGACACCGCTGTGTTATGGGCGTATTCAATCCAAGGGAGGTGTGTGCTCCATGACGATGGGTTGGCGGCAGTGACACACCGCGGCGCTGCTTCCACCTCCTGGTTGGCTCGTTCACATTGCCCGTTGGATTGCAGGTGATAGCCGGAGGACAAGCTCGCTGTAGCCCCTAAGGCGGAGCAAAAAGCCTTCCAGACTTTGGAGATAAACTGGGGCCCTCGGTCCGATACTATGTCCTGAGTACATAGGGCCGCAGGAGATAACAGGCAGGTGCGCACACAGGTGCCGTGATTGGCGGCCATGATATTTACCTTCTTAATTCTCAAAAAAACTGTAAACAATTTGCTGTTGTTGTGCATGGGTGCCTTCAGAACCTATACACAACAATGGCAAATTATTTGCAATTTTTTTGGCCAATTAACGAGTGAAATTAGATCATTAATTTCCCACAGAAACCTGAATATACCAGGGAACCCTGGTTTAAAACACTGCTTCAGGCAATAAGGAACTTTAATTTCCTAAAAATACAAGAATAATCCAGACTATTCAAACTTCTACTGTTGCACTTGTCTGCATCGTTCATTTGCTAAAAAGAGAATTCATTTGTTTTATTGTATACATTTTATTTTTTTGAGAATTGAGAATTGGCAGTTTGCAGGGTTTTTTTTTTTTATTTGTCAGAGCTGTTCCTGCTTATACAAAAGATAAGCAGTTTTATGTTTTGCATTTTGTTTCCTAACTGTACCGAAAATGAACTGAACTGTGGCCTTAAAACCAAGGTACGTACCGAACCATGATTTTAGCGTACCGTTACACTCCTAGTGGACACATATGCAGGCTTTGACTAAATGACAACAAGATGCAAAAATGCCCAAATAACAAAATAAATAATCTTTATTTAAGTATTTACAGACAAATGGGCAACACTGATGCAACAGTTGCAGCCAAATGGGTTATTCCGCTCTGTGTGTGTGTGTGTGTGTGTGAATGGTGAAGGGATTGGCACAGTACTGTGGATGCCCTGAATTTACCTCTGGGGATCAATAAAGTATACAAGATACAAATACTAAAAAGTAATAATAATGTTTGGTGTTTTGTACTTATAATATTGCTAAAATATAAAAGGATGCACTACAATGGACCTCAAATATTTGTAAACATATCCTGTTATAGTACTGCATGAGTTTATTGACGACAGACTATAAACTACACATATAAACTAAATTATAATGGTGACTGAACAACTCCCATTCCCCAAAGTGCAAGATACACTATTATGAATATAACTCATAAAACATCACACAAATAAGTGATCTGACAAAAAAATAAACAATTGGTTCTTAACCAGTGGCTAATACTAGATGTCCCATTCATTTTCAATTATTCTGTAATTAATATTCTTATAATCAAATAAATCTCAGTTCAGTCCCTTTCATATTTGTCAAAGTCTAACATATGATTGCCTACATATAGGCTACACCTCTGTATTCCACTTTCAAACACAGCCTACGTTTGGGCCTGGAAAGTCCGATTGGGTTCCCTGTTTCAGACAGGAATACTTGCTTTCTACGGGCATGCACTTGTATAAAATAATATTCAAAAAATTCCTGCATCCACATCACCACCAAAATCTAATCATCTGTTCCTCGTGCCATTACACACCTTTCCTGAAAATTTCATCAAAATCCATTCATAACTTTTAGAGTAATGTTGCTAACAGACAGACAAACCAACCAATGCCTGAAACATTACCTCCTTCCTTGGCAGAGGTAAAAAAAAAAAGTCACAAATTTTGCAAGGGAAAAGTAGCAACTTTATGAGAGAAAGTCACAAATTATTAGAAAAAGGTTGCAAATTTATGATGAAAAATGTAGAAAATTTTGGTTAAAGGGTTGCAAATTTACTAGAAAAAAGTAACAAAAGTGCAAGAAAAAAATAGCAAATTTATGTGGAAAAAAGTTGCAAATTTGTGAGAAAATAAGTTGCAAATATATGATGAAAAATGAAGCTAAATAAGAGGAAGGCATTGCAAATTTACAAGAAAAAACTGACAAATGTACAACAAAAAAGTCATAGTTCAAGAGAAAAAAGTTGCAAGTGTGCTATGAAAAAAGTGGTGAATTTATGAGAACAAAATCACAAATTTATAAAAAAAAAAGTTGTTAATTTACATGAGGAAAAACTGCAAGTTTAGGAGCAAAAAGTTAAAAATTTACCAAAAAAGTCACAAATTTACAAGAAAAAAAGGAAGCAAATTTATGACACAAAGTCAAAAATTATTAGAAAAAGGTTGCAAATATATGATGAAAAATGTAGAAAAATTCTGAGAGAAGCATTGCAAATTTACTAGAAAAAAAATAAAAGTGCAAAAAAACCCTTGCAAATGTACAAGAAAAAAGTTGCAAATTTACAAGAGAAAAGTAACAGATACACAAGAAAAAGTTGCAAGTTTATAAGAATAAAAGCTGCACATTTTGAAGAAAAAGGTACAAATTTTACAAGGAAAAACTGCAAATTTGCAAAGAGTTGCATATTTTTGAGAAAAAAGTTGCAAAAGTCCCCTCCAACCCCCATTTAAGCCGAATACACTACACCATACCACCCCATTTTTATTATTTGTATGACCCACATAAACTCTCCACCTAGAATAACCTGCCTGTCAGTAGCTGTGATGACAAAAACAAGTTCTGTAACTGTAGAATAACCACAGAGGTAAATATGGGACACAAGTTCTTCCAGCTATAGACTGGAAGACAAAGAACTGCAACAACAAATACAAGTTTAAATCCTTGTGACAGTGCACTACAAACCTTTCTTTAATTCAGGTTCCATAGCTTTTATTCTTTTTATTCATACAAAAGCAACAATTGTTATAATAAATCAGCGGTGCAACATTCCTGGCACTGCTACGTGAGCATACATGCCCAACGTTCCATGAAAACAAATGTGCAGATCAGAATAAAGAGATTAAGGAAAGTAGGAACCCCTTATTTGGGGCTGGAACTGGTTTATAGTCAAAATAATAGACACCACAGGATAAAATTTGACTGATTGGAAGATAAAAGTGTGGTAGAGAAAGGTGCAGGAGCATGACCGGAGGATGACCATCGCCTTGAGAGGACTGTCAAGGAAAGTCAGTTTAAGAAAGGTTGTGTTCCTGATGCTAAATCACTCCTGAACCAGAAATGACGTTAGAAAGTTTTCTGGTGAAAGCAAACGTTGCATTTCAGTTGGAATCAAGGTCCTAGAGTTTGGAGGAAGAGGTGAAGGTGTTTAAAGTCCAGTGTCAAGTGTCTGCAGTCTGTGATGTTTTGGGATGCCAGGTCATCTGCTGCTGTTGGTCCACTGGGTTTTATTCAATCCAGAGTCAACACTACTCTCTCCCAGGAAATTTTAGAGCACTTCATGCTTCCATCCACTGGAAAGCTTTGTGGAGATAATACAGGAACTCTTAAGTGATTATTTTCCTTGTAAATTTACAACTTTTTTTCTTGTAAATTTGCATCTTTTTTCTTATAAATTTATGAATTTTTCATCTTGAATTTAACTTTTTGTCTAGTAATTTTGCATCTTTTTTTCATAAATGTGTGGTTTTTTTTCCTCGTAAGTTTGCTACTTTTTTCTTGTAGAATTTCAACTTTTTCTTATAAATTTACATCTTTCTTGTAAATTTGCATCATTTTTCTCATAAATTTATTACTTTTTTTAACACTGCTCTCCACTGGTGGAGTTTATGGTCATCAATTGCCGACCCTTTCACATTCCGAGAGAATTTTCATCTGTCCTACTAGTCGCAGTGAGTTCCCTGCCCACCGCCATCAGTGAGAGGAGTAAAGCACTAAAGGAACTCTATCAGGGCATCAGTGAGACCCAAATAACGCATCCAGATGGATTCCTCATCACAGCAGGAGACTTCAACCATGCAGATTTAAAGGTCTTCCTACCAAATCTACATGTGGACTTTCCAACAAGAGGAGACAATTTGCTGGACCTGATGTACACAACTCACAAGAAAGCATACAGAGCCTCCCCCTTTCTCCACCTGGGTCTCTCTGATCACATCACCATCTTGTTAAGGCCAGCATACAAACCCAGAGTGAAAACAATCAGACCAACAAAAAAGCAAGTATGTGTGTGACCAGAGGGGGTTCTCTGATGCTCTGAAAGACTGCTTCACCACTACAGACAGGGACACTTATGTGTTTTTAAATCATTAAGTGGCCTTGCCCCACCTTACCTCTGAGCTCCTTCATCCTTACACTCCTGCTCAGTCTCTCAGGTCAGCTGATCAGCTCAGAGGGGCCAGATCTTTTTCTGTTGCTGCTCCTAAACTGTGTAATAATCTCCCTATGTCCATCGGACAGGCCTCTTCACTGTCCAGTTTTAAAATTCATCTTAAAACCCATTTTTATTCTCTGGCCTTTGACCCAGTTTGAGACAGATTTTATTTATTTCTTATTATCTCTATTGTATGACTACTGTTTTGTTTGTGCTGTTTTGTACTTTTTTAGCTGTATTTTATTGTTTTATGTTTATATATTTTATTTATTGTTGATGTACAACACTTTGTGTCAGCTGTCGTTGTTTTAAAAGTGCTTTATAAATAAAGGTGGATTGGATTGGATTGGACTTTCAAGCATACAGTACAGCCACTCACAATGGACACACAAACAGAGAGGAGTACACTGAGGTTGTTGTAGCATACATAGCTAAATGCATTGATGATGTAATTCACTGCAAAACCATCATTGTTCGTGCTAACCAGAAGCCATGGATGACAGCAGAGGTCCACAGGCTCCTGAGGGCTCGGGATGTAACCTTCAGGGCTGGCAACACTGCAGGATTAACAACAGCTAAGGCCAACCTGTCCCATGGCATCAAGGAGGCAAAACGACAGTACAACAAGAAAATATCCAGCCACTTCAGCAACACCAGAGATGCACGGTCCCTCTAGCATGGCATACAGACCCTCACCAACTACAAACCTTCATCTCAGACCTGTGCGAGCGACGTCACACTGCTTAACAACTTAAATGACTTCTTTGGCCGCTTTGAAACACAAAACAGTATATCAGCACAGAAGACCAATCCTCCTCCAGAAGAGCAGGCATAAGTCTGGATCCAGCTAGTGTGAAGAAGACCCTCTCCAGGATCAACCCACGCAAGGCAGCTGGACCAGACAACATACCGGGTTGCATTCTGAAGGACTGTGCAGAGGACTTCAAGAATGTTCTAGCCAACATCTTCAACATCTCCCTGAGTCAAGCCGTTGATGCCACATTTTTCAAAACTGCTACCATTATACCAGTCCCAAAGAAGCCTGTCCCATCCAGCTACAATGATTACCGGCCTGTAGCACTGACCATCATCATAATCAAGTGCTTCGAGGGGCTGGTCGTGCAGAACATTAAGTTCATCCTCTCTCCCTCCCACAACCCATCTCAGTTTGCATACAGGTCAAACAGATCCACAGAAGATGCCATCTCTGCTGCTCTCCATCCAGCTTTCACCCACCTGGACTCAAAGAACTTCTACGTGTGAATGCTGTTCTTGGACTTCAGCTCAGCATTCAACACAATCATCCCCCAGCACCTAATACAAAAACTCAGACACTTGGGACTCAAAACCTCTCTCTGTAACTGGGTGCTGGACTTTCTCACAGGGAGGCCAGAGAATGTGTGGGGTGGCAGCAACACCTCCAAGACCATCACACTGAGCACAGGGGCCCCACAAGGGTGCATGCTCGGCCTGCTGCTCTTCACCCTGCTGACCCATGACTGTGGACCAGCTTACAGCACCAACCACATCATCAAGTTTGTGGACGACACAACAGTGGTGGGCTTCATCACCAACAATGTGGAGGCCAACTACAGAAATGAGGCGAGCCAACTGGTCCAGTGGTGTAAAGACAATAACCTCATCCTGAACGTGGGAAAAACCACGGAGATTGTGGTCGACTTCAGGAGGGGACACATACAGCATCCCCCTCTGATCATCGATGGAGCAGCTGTGGAGAGGATGAGCAGCACCAAGTTCCTGGGGGAGTACATCTCTGAGGACCTCTCCTGGTCCAACAACACCACATCACTGGCCAAGAAGGCTCAAACTTACCTCCATTTCCTTTGCAAACTGAGGAGAGCACGAGTCCCACCCCCCATATGTGCTCATTCTACCGGGGCACCATTGAAAGCATCTTCACCAGCTGCATCACAGTGTGGTACGGAAGCTGCATCACCTCCTGCCGGAAGAAACTACAACGCACAGTGAAAGCAGTCAGAAAGCCCATCGGTGCCCATTTGCTCCCCCCCCCCCCCGGGATATCCACCTCACCCGCAGAGCCATCAACATTGCAGGTGACACCTGCCACTCCCACACTCCCTCTTCAGCCCTCTGCCCTCGGGGAAAAGGTACCAGAGCCTCTGGGCCCGCTCCACAAGACTGCTAAACTGCTTTGCTCATCAGGCCATCATGACCCTGAACTCTGTCCACCCACCCACCCCAGACCATAATGCACTCACCCACACAATAAGTACCTCAGCTGTTGGCACAGAAAGACTGGCACACACAACAGTAATGCATCTGCTGCTGTATGTCTCTGCACCTTATTGCAACCATTTGCACAAATGCCATATCTGCTGCTGTTTGTTATTGCAATATTGGTCATGTGCAGTCCAATCTTTAACTGTCTGCACCTACACTACCGCACTGAACTTGCAACTATGAATATTACTGCTCTACTTTTTCTGTATATAGGATTGCTGGGTTTCATTGTTTATCTTTATCTGCACTACGGGATGTCTGAGTCTATCTTTTGCCACTATTTGCACCACAAGTAGCATTACTGTACATAGACTGCTGTTATTGTTTTTCCAGCCTTATCCCTTTTTTTATGTTGTGCACACCACTGAAGAGAGAGAGAAACGCCATTTCAGTTCTCCTGTATGTCCTATACGTATTGCAGTATTGACAAATAAAATCTTTGAATCTTTTTTCCTCATAAATTTATAACTTTTTTCTGTAAATTTTCAACTTTTTCTCATAAATTTGCAACTTTTTTATTGACTTTTAAGATTAAAGACTCAAAGGCTTTATTATCATGTGCACAGTTAAGAAATACAACATTTTCCGAGCAGTGAAATTCTTACTCTGCTCTCCGAATGAATACCAAGGTAATAGATACACATCAATACTGAAAAAGGTAATAAACACAAATAAAGGTAATAAACACTAACAAAGGTAATAAACACAAAACGTAATACTAAATGCTAATACTAATAGATACTAAAAACACACATTAGACAATTAGGACAGTTAAAGCAGTCAAACTAGAGGAAAAAAGAAGAATGAAATTTGAAAGTTCACTGGATGACTATAATGAACAATGGTATTTTAATATCAGAGATGATATGAACCTGAGATGGCATAAGCCTATGTACAGTGTGCAAATGAGCAATGTGCAAATTAGCACCCAGTGTGAGAATTTCTCTGTAATAGATAGATAGATAGATGTACTTTATTGATCCCAAACTGGGAAATTACAATGATAATTTAGCAGCAGAGACATATATCAGAATCAGAATCAGAATCAGAATCAGCTTTATTGGCCAAGTATGCACAACACATACAAGGAATTTGACTTTGGCTAAAAACTTGCTCTCATTGTTCAGGTGGAGGATTTAAATAAGGATTCAATGACAACAGAGTATGTACAGTAAATTACAGTCTGTCCACGTTTCTATAAAAGGATGCAAATATATACAGGAATATATGCAGTTATTTACTCAGACTAACCACACTTTGCAGAAATATATGAAAAAATATACAGTCACACAGTATTTCAATGTGAACTCAGATTCAGTGATATAATGTGAATGAAGTAAAAAGCAGTGTGAGAGTTATGTGCAATGTAATAACGGATGAAAAGTCATGAGTACAGCAACAGGTAGGACTAGGCGAATGTTAGGAGTTCATCAGATATCACATCAAATTCAATCAGACATATCTGTAGGATTCAGTATTTTCTCTAAAAAAAATGTTGCCCCGGGTTCAAAGAGGTTTCGACTAAACTAAGAAGGTCGGATTTCTCTGACTAATCAGAGTAAACTCCTGGCTGCTGATAGGAGACATTAGCAGGTGTTGCTCACTAGATGTCCTCCTAAAGCTACTTTATTATCCTAGACCAGGGTGGGAAACATTACTATGCAAAGAGATATTTTTTACCCCAGTAAATAAATAAGCAACATTTTATTGTCAATTTTCGTGCATTTACAACTTTTATCTGCAGTAAGACTTGATGAACATTCTGAGGTTTTTTGATACTTCTTACTATAAATTTAAGACTTTTTCCTCATAAATTTACAACTTTTTCCACAGGGATTTTAGGTTTCTGCCTTGTAAATTGGTGACTTTTTAATGATAAATTTGATTACATTTTTGATTGATATTTGCAATTTTTACTCTAAATATTTAACTATTTTGTAACTGCAAAAGACATGAAGCTTTTTTTTTCTGGTAAGTTTGCTCTTGCAAAATTGTTGCCTTTTTTTTATATTTGTAACTTTTTTCTTGGAAATGCATGTTATTTTTCTTGCAATTTTTGTATTGTCTAGTCCAGGGGTCTGCAACCTGTGGCTCTGGGGCCACGTGGGGCCTTGAAAAAAAATCTCATGTATTTCCAAGAAAAGAAGCAATAAATTTACAAGACAAAAAGGTTGCACATTCATGAGAAAAATATCCTAAAAAGCAGATGCAAATGAGCAAATGAGAAAATCTGGAAACTTATGAGAAAAAAAACCCTCACAAATTTAGGGATTTTTTTTATTTATTTTTTTTTCCAATTCTCTGAGGAAAACACACCTACAAATTTGTAAGAAAAACATCTCAGAATTTCTGGATAAGAAATGACAAATTTACTGGAAAAAGTTGGAATTTTAAGAGAAAAATGTCATAAATTTGTGTAAGAAATGATGCAGTTTTGCCCACAAATTTATGAAAATAGCTGAAAACTTATAAAAAAAAATCTTGAAATGTAAGTAAAATGTTGCAATTTGATGAAAGGGGGAAAAAAAAACCCACAAACTGGTAAGACAAAAGTCACAAATTTACCTGAAAAAGCTACAATTTTATTAGAAAATGGTTGCAAATTTATAGAATAGAAAAGAATAGGCTTTATTGTCATTGTACAGTTGTATATGAAAGGGTAACAATCAGATAAAACAGTCTTATGAAACAAACAGAAGATTAAGCCAAAAAAAAAAATCAAAATTTATGAAAAAAAAGCTTACAACTTTATTGGGAAAAATGTCACAAATTTACATGGAAAAAGTCTTTAAATTCACTTGATAAAGGTTTTAAATTTGCAAAGAATAATATGCCAAATTTAGAAAAAAAGCATAACATATTTCTGCCAAAAATATAACAAATTTTGAAAAAAAAATAGTTTAATGAGGAAAATATCCACACAATTTTGCAAGAAAAACAACAAACTTCTTGCAAATAATAAAAAAAATGACCAGAAAAAGTAGCAATTTTGTGAGAAAAAGGGAACAAATTTACAATAAAAAAGCTGCAAATTTATCATAACATTGTAGTAATTCTGCTGTTATACTGTAGTTTTTAAGCTCATATTTTTGTGGCTCCATGCAGGCTTTTCTTAACACAAAACTCACTCACAGTGGCTGTTTGTGCAGCAGAGGTTGCCGACCGCTGATCAAGTCATGGGGTGCTGTGTGTAACTCTGTGTTCTGCTGGGTGCTGTTCTGACAGGTCTCCATCTGAAAATGAGAGCCTGCATCTCAGCGGGCTCTCATTCATAAATAAAGGCTAATAAAGACAATAAATACTTTAAAGTTGCACATTCCCATTTGCATTTTTGTTCTAGACACCACAGTTGTGTCCATTAAGTTCACACAACATGGATACAGAGGGTGACGTTATAGACTCTCACCAATTTGTGAGATTTTTTTATTTTGTATTTGTGACTTCTATCATAAATTTGTGAAATTATCATTGTAAATTTTCATCTTTGTTCGGGTAAATTTGGAAGTTTTTTTCTCATAAATTTGTAACTTTTTCATCTTAAATTTACAACTTTTTTCTTGTAAATTTGTAACTTTTTCTCTTAATTTGCATTTTTTTTTCCTTTCAAATTTACATCTTTTTTTCTTGTAAATTTTCATCTTTTTTTCAGGTAAATTTGGAAGTTTTTTCCCATAAATTTATGACTTTTTCATCTTAAATTAGTAACCGTTTTTCTGAGTAAATTTGCAACTTTTTCTTGTAAAATTTCAACTGTTTTCTTGTAAATTTGGGACTTTTTCTGACAAGTTTATAACTTTTTCATCTTAAATTTGTAACTTTTTTAGTAAACTTGCAACTTTTTTCTTGTAAATTTGTGATTTTTTAAAAAAATTTCTTATGCATTCTGAAGTTTTTCCTTGTGAATGTATCATTATTTTCTTGTAAATCTGCAACTTTTTTCTACTAAATTTTTAACTTTTTTTCTAGCAAATTTGGAACTTTTTTCTCATAAATTTTCAACTTTTTTTTCCTCATTAATGTTCAACTTTCCCCTCATAAATTTATAACATTTTTCTTGTAAATTTGCATGACCCAAGTATATATATTTTTTTAAGGGGAGAGAAAAGATTTTTCCCCATTTTAAAGCATTTCAACTCTTTGTAATTACAAAAATGCCCCCCAAAACAAACAAACAAACAAAAAACCAAAACACAATCTTGCACAGGTCCCCCCAAAAGCGAGAAAGAGCCCGAGAATTCTGTGAAAAAGTTCCTTCCATATGGCTGAGTAAATGTGACTGGTTGCTCTGTTGTGGATCAGGTTGTGCGACTGTCAGTGGGGGAGTTTCTTTCATGGTCTGTCAGCAGCACATCTGTCCTCCTCCTCCTCCTCCATCATGCTGAGTCTGATTCAGCACTTCAACACCTACACACCACCAAGAATAGAGACTCACACTGAGACTGGAGAGAACTGGAACAAGCACCGCTGCTGCTGCTGCTGCGGCTGCTGCTGCTGGACCGCAGCACAGGTGGGGAGGAACACTTACAGCTGATCAGCAACTCTGTCACAAAGCTGCACTCAGCAGAGTAGTTTTATTGCACGATGCTCTTTACTTTTATTGTAGAAGATTTATCAAGAAAAAAGTTTTACAGGAGAAGAAGAAGCCATCTCTGTTGTCATTCAGTCCATCTTGTATAGTAGAACAAAATTACATTTATCCTATCTACAATGTTAATCACATCTACAATCAGAGGGGTCACTCTATGACTTTTTTATATAAATTTGCAACTTTTTCCATAAATTATCTATTTTTGTTGTAAAGTTACAACTATTTTTAATCAAATTGCGATTTTTTTCTTGTATATTTGCAACTTTTCTTTGAAATTTGCAACTGTTTTCTGAAAAAATTGTATCTTTTTCACATAAATTTGTAACTTTTTTGTAAATTTGCAACATTTTATATAAATGTGCAGCTTTTTCATGAATTTGCAACTTTTTCTTTTAAATTTTCAACTTTTTTCTCATAAATTATATACTTTTTGTCGTAAAGTTGTAAATTTTTTTAAATCAAATTGTGACTTTTTTCTTTTAAATTTGCAACTTTTTTCTCCATAATTTGCTACTTTTTATATAAATCTGCAAGTTTTTATATAAATTTGTATTTTTTATACAAATTTGCAACCTTTTCTCATAAACTTACTACTTTTTGTTGTAACGTTACAAGTGTTTTAATCAAATTGTGACTTTTTTTCTTTTAATTTGGTACTTTTTTCTCATAAATTTGCAACTTTTACTTTTAAATTTGCAATATTTTTCCCATAAATTTTCAACATTTTATATAAAGTTGCAACTTTTTTCTTTTAAATTTTCAACCTTCTTCTCTTAAATTGTCTACTTGTTGGAAAGTTGCAACTTTTTTAATCAATTTTTTCTTTTAAATTAGCTACTTTTTCCCTCATAAATTTGCAACTTTTTCTCAGAATTTGACATTTTTTTTAATATAAATCTGCAACATTTTTCTAATAAATTTGCAACATTTTATATAAATTTGCAGCTTTTTCATAAATTTGCAACTTTTTTCTTTTAAATTTTCAACTTTTTTCTCATAAATTATCTACTTTTGTCATGAACTGCCCTCTGGGCAGTGAATGAAGACCCAGGCGCTGGACTGTGAGTTAAGAGAAGTTTAATTCAAACAAAGTCCAAACAGTGCACAAACAAAAACTTACAAATGAGGCGAAACAGGAATACAAGCAGGATGGATGTGGAACATACATCTGGATAGGGTTTTACATCAGAACAGGAACTAGACTGCAGCCCGGAGCGGATGGAGCAGCAGTCTTAAATAGGGCATGAAACAAACATGTGATTGCAGATGTGGATCACATGAGTGGGGAAGTTGATCTAATTATTTGACAGCTGTCAGCTGTGACAGCCCGTGAACTTGAACCAGTGACAGGAGTACACAATGAGCACAAAACTGTAACTGACTATAAGTACAGAATGATTATAACATAAGACACACTGGAGGAAGAGGTGAGGGGCTCATGTCTAACAGATACATAATATTAAAGCTAAGAAATAGATGATCAAGGACGCCTAACTGACAGAAGAATAACAATAACACAACAAAGAACAAGAACTACATAAACAGAAACAACTGGCAAACACAAAACACATAATACATCCAGAACCAACAAACAGTCAAATAATAACACAGAACTGAGAGAATACAGGAAATAATCAGAAATAAACTGAGCACATGAGCATGGTGGACACACCGCACTCAGCGTCATGACAGAGCCTCCTCCTCCCAAGGGGTGGAATCCAGACACCCCAGGGTAACATAAAAAAAGAAGAAAGAAAAACACAACCCCTCCCCCCAACCACCCACTAGGAGTAGAACAATAACCCAACCCGGGAGGGCGGTGAGGGAAACCAGGCTAGGGGAGAACAAAAATGAGACACCCACTCAGGACCCACAACAGAGTAAAAAAAAGATAAAAACCTAGGCCCACTGGGTAGGAAAGTAAGGCAGTTCGGGTAGTTGGCTAAAGTCCCAGACCTGGCAGATGGCATGGTGGAATGAGTCGGGTGGCCTTCTGGAATACGTGGGCCACTCAGCCTGGAGGCACAGTCTGTTGGGCGGTCTACTGGAGTCCTTTGGCCACCCGAACACAAAACACATAATACATCCAGAACCAACACACAGTCAAATAATAACACAGAACTGAGAGAATACAGGAAATAATCAGAAATAAACTAAGTGCATGAGCACGGTTGACACACTGAGCTCAGCATCATGACAACTTTCTGTTGTAAAGTTGCAAGTTTTTAAAATCAAATTGTGACCTTTTTTTTAAAATTTGCTACTTCTTCTCATAAATTTGCAACTTTTTTCTCAAATATTTTCTACTTTTTATATAAATCTGCAACCTTTTATATAAATTTGTAATTTTTTACATAAATTTGCAACCTTTTCTCATAAACTTTCTACTTTTTGTTGTAAATTTGTTAGTGTTTTAATCAAATTGTGACTTTTTTATTTGGTAATTGTTTCTCATAAATTTGCAACTTTTTTCTTCTAAATTTACAACATTTTTCTCACAAATTTGCAACATTTTATATAAATTTGCAGCTTTTTTCATAAATTTTCAACTTTTTTCTCATAAATTATCTACTTTTTGTTGTAAAGTTGTAACTGTTTCAATTTTTTTCTTTTAAATTTGCTACTTTTTCTCATAAATTTGCAACTTTTTTCTCAAACATTTTCTACTTTTTATATAAATCTGCAACCTTTTATATAAATTTGTAATTTTTTACATAAATTTGCAACCTTTTCTCATAAACTTTCTACTTTTTGTTGTAAATTTGTTAGTGTTTTAATCAAATCGTGACTTTTTTTTAATTTTGTAATTGTTTCTCAAAAATTTGCAACTTTTTTCTTCTAAATTTACAACATTTTTCTCACAAATTTGCAACATTTTATATAAATTTGCAGCTTTTTTCATAAATTTTCAACTTTTTTCTCATAAATTATCTACTTTTTGTTGTAAAGTTGTAACTGTTTCAATTTTTTCTTTTAAATTTGCTACTTTTTCCTCATAAATTTGCAACTTTTTCTCAGTATTTGCTATTTTTTTAATATAAATCTGCAACTTTTTATATAAAGTTGCAACCTTTTCTCATAAATTTGCTACTTCTTGTTGTAAAGCTGCAAGTGCTTTAATCAAATTGTGACTTCGGTAATTTCACCATTGTGGACTCATAAAGGTTCATCTTATCTTAATTTGGTGCTTTTTTTCTCATAAATTTGCAACTTTTTCTTGTAAATTCCCTACTTTTTTCATCATAAATCTGCAACTTTTTTGATTGCAAATTTGCGACTTTTTTCTATCAAATTTGCAGCCTTCATATGAATGCTGAATGTTTTTAAGTAATGCCTTAAATTTTCTCTCTTCACAGTGATTCCAGTTTGTTCTGAATGTTTTTCTGAACTTTTGACCTGAGCTCTTGGCTTCTATCATCTCGGCTCCCAAAGTCAGAGCAAAAGGTCACCTTAGAGGAGGTGTGCACTCTTTGCTGGCATTAATATTTAATGTTATTCTTGCATTACCGACTCTCTACCGGCTACACCCCCACCCCCACCCCACCCCTACCCGCCGCTCGGTTCAGCGCGCGCCCCCTCATTTGGATTCGGCCTCGTGAAGTGAGGGGATGGGGGACCCGCAGCGGAACAACTGACTCTGATCATGAGAGCGGCATTCACGGCGTGAACGGCTGGGCCCAAAACCGCCTCGATAAAATCAATGAAATGTGAGACGGCGCGGAGGCTTCCGGCTGGTTTCGACGCGGCGGACGCGCGCTGGGTCCGGGAGCGGGAGACGGCATGGACTGAGACATTATTACGCGCGAGACGTTGCCACGGGCGAGCGACGATGGGTCTGACCTCTGCGGAAACCGTTTCTTCCGGGACGGACGGCTCGGTGAGGGGGATGTATCCATGAAGAATGACGACCCGGTCCAAACGGGGTGGACGAAGCCCTCGGCGGTGTCATGCGTCTCGCCCCGCAGCCGAGCGCGCAACCCTCGCGGCTCCTAGTTCTGCCGCTGCTCCTCGTCGTCGTCGGCGTGGGAGTCGCGGCGTACCCGGTGATCTCTGCCGGCTGCCCGGACAGGTGCGTGTGCGACGACCAGCTGGTGGTCCAGTGCGCCGGGCAGCACCTGACCGCCTTCCCGGTTAACTTGCCGCTGGCCACGCGGCAGCTCATCATCTCCAACAACCGGATCCCGGAGCTGCCGCCTCTCGCGCTCAACTACCTCTCCGACCTCGTGTACCTGGACTGCAGCAACAACTCCCTCGCGGAGGTATCGGAGTCCACCTTCGGGAACCTGCGCAAGCTGGCCTACCTGGACTTGTCCTTCAACGCCCTGACCCGGGTCGAGGACAGGACGTTCGGGCCCCTGGCCAGCCTGGTGATGCTGCGGATGACGGACAACCCGGGGCTGTCGGACATCCATCCGGACGCCTTCGCGGAGAACGCGGCGCTGCAGGTGCTGGACGTGAGCCGGAACAACCTGAGCGCCCTCAACATCACCTCCCTGATCCAGCTGCCCGCCCTGCGCTCCGTGGGACTCGGCGGGAACCCGTGGAGCTGCGACTGCAGCAACGAGGACCTCTGCCTGTGGGTGCACCTGGAGGGCTCCAAGTTCCAAGGTGCCGGCAAGTTTTATTCTGATATTATTGAAGGAAATCAGCCAAAGCATGAGCGCGCCTTTCTGTTTCATTACCCCAGAGAGCGCCAATCAGACACGGTCCCCGCTCCAGTTATTAGATAAGACCCAGTTATGTAAACTGGCGATCAGCCTTTTAAGGCAGTTTACTGTCAATCAATAACTTGCACACAAATAATTATAAAGCCAGACAACCACAATTTTCACGTTTATTATTTATTTCACGTGTGTGGTGGAATTATTTATTTCACAAACGTTTGTGGAGGGGGGGGGGGGGTGCGTCGGTTAAAACCTTTAAAATAAAAAAAAGTCTCCCTTTCCAACAAAAATATAATAAAAAATTAATAAAACTTGGTTAGATGAATAGAAAAAAAATTAAACCATTACTTGGAATAAAAATGTAACCAGAATCCATCCATATGAACGTTACAAGTTTACAAGAAAAATATTAAAAATTTACAGATAAAAAAGTAGACAACTTGCAAGAAAAAAAAACCCAACTTAGCAAGAAAAATGTTGACAAATTTACAAAACAAAATCTCATACATTTTTGGAAGTTTCTTGTAGATTTGCAGTCTTTTCCAATAAATTTTCAACTTTTTCCCTAGATTTGAAATTTTTATCACAATTTTTAAAAAAAATTTTCCTCATAACTAGTGCATACCCGTAGAAACCCGTGCATGCCCGTAGAGGGGATGCATTGGAACAGAATTCTTGCCAGTTACAGGACAGTTGGTATAGCAACACAGCACTAAGTGGCACATGTGATGGCTTTTGTATGCAGCAAAACATAAAAAACACACAAAATATGCCCTGCCATCTGGGGCTGCTTGCCTCTGCTTGTTACTTCTTCTCCTGCCTGTCACTGTTCTGTGTGCTTCTTCTTCTTCTTCTTCTCTCAGTTACTGGCGGATAGCAAACAATTGAAAGGTGCATATTGCCACCTACTGTACAAGAGTGTGTAATGTTGCTTACCTGTGTGTGTGTGTGTATATATACAGTATATACTGTATATATACAGTATATACAGTATATGTCTTGGGTAGCGCGGTGGCGGAGTGGTTAGCACTGTGGCACCACTCCGCCAGTATACTGTATATACTGTATATACAGTATATATATACTGTATATACTGTATATATACAGTATATACAGTATATGTCTTGGGTAGCACGGTGGCGGAGTGGTTAGCACTGTGGCAGCACAGCAACTCACCCTTGGCCGGGGGATCCTGGGTTCAATCCCAGCCCCCGACCAACAGTGATCTGTGTGGAGTTTACATGTTCTCCCCGTGTCTGCGTGGGTTTACTCCAGGATTTCTCTGGTTTCCTCCCACATGCCAAAAACATGCAAGTTAGGTCAATTGGCATCAAAGTGGGGATTCTAAATTGTCCTTAGGTATGACTGTGAGAGTGAATGGTTGTCTGTCTCTCTGTGTTGGCCCTGCGATGGACTGGCGATCTGTCCAGGGTGGACCCTGCCTCTCGCCCAAAGATGCTGGGATAGGCTCCAGCCCCCCCACGACCTGAAAAAAGGATTAAGTGGAAGAAGATGAATGGATGAATGAATGAATATATATGTCTTGTAGGGGAGTCATGTGCTCTGTCTATGTGCCGTCATATAGACATCATCTGGTGGGTCTTCTTCTTCGTTCAGACCACTGAAGGGTCTCCTGTCTCAGACGGCTGTGTTGTTCACAGTCATGCCTGTGGCGTACTGCTGGAACCTGAGGTGTTTCATGTTCACGACATCCTTTCTGACGTGCAGCAGTTCTCATTCTATTGCTCTCCATCTGGTGGGTCTTCTTCTTCGATCAGACCACTGGTTGAGGGATAGATGCGTTGTAATTCCAGTTCATGGGCATGATCCTGAAAAAGTGGCTTTTGACCCTGTTCAGGAAGGCCCGTGCATGCCTGTAGAAACCAAGAAACCAGAGCACTCAGAGAAAATCAGCACCTTGCTTGGCATTTTACACATTTGTAGTGTAGTCTGGCATTCGTCAAGGTTACGCATTTGCTGTCATGTAGGCATGGGGAGTCGTCCTATGATGCCTGAGCTCATAGGACGCGCTGTGATGATGAGGCAGAGATCATAGGCCGTCCTATGCTGTCCTATGAAGCGTGACAGAGATTTCTTGCTTTTATAGAGTGAAGTTGCAATTTTTTTCCTGTAAATTCTCAACTTTTTTCTCATAAATTTGACTTTTTCCCCTTTAAATTTTCAACCTTTCCATAAATCTGCATCTTTTTACTTAAAAAATTTGACTTTTTTCCTCATGTGACTTTTTTCTGTAAATTTTCAACTGTTCATAAATTTGCAACTTTTTACTCAAAAATTTGTGACTTTTTCCTCATAAATTTGCAACTTTTTCCCTGTTTATTTTCAACTTTTTTTTTCATAAATTTGCTACATTTTACTTAAATTTTTTTGTCTTTTTTCTTCATAAATTTCCAACTTTTTCTCATAAATTTCCAACTTTTCTCAAAAAATTGTCTTTTTTCTCATAAAGTTGTAACTTTTCCTCAAAAATTTGACTTTTTTCTCTTAAATTTGCAACTTTTTTCTCATAAATTTGTGAGTTTTTCTTGTAAATTTTCAACTTTTTTCAGAAATGTGCAGCTTTTTACTCAGAAATTTGACTTTTTTCTTCATAAATTTGCAACTTTTTTCCCTGTAGAATTTCAACATTTTCTCATAAATTTGCAACTTTTTCTCAAAAATTTGTGACTTTTTTCCCTGTAAATTTTCAACTTTATTCATAAATTTCAGCTTCTTACTCAAAAATTTGACTTTTTTTTCTCATAAATCTGCAACTTTTTTCCCTGTACATTTTCAACTTTTTTTCTCAAAAATTTGTGACTTTTCTTTCTCATAAACTTGCAACTTTTCCCAACAATTTGTGACTTTTTCCACTCTAAATTTTTTCTCATAGAGCAGGATTGTGCAAGATTGTGTTTTGGGGGTAAGGAGTTTAAAACCCTTAAAATAAGATAAAAAAAAAAAACCCTCTCACTTTCCAACAAAAATATAATAAAAGAGTAATATATTTGGGAACAGAAAAAAATTCAGCCATTACAGAGAATGAAAATATAACCAGAATCCATTCATAAGAATGTTGCAAATTTACAAGAACAATGTTTCAAATTTCCCCCTCATTTCCCCCTCATGGATCGTCACCTTATCGTGGTGGGGGGGTTTGCGTGCCCCAGTGATCCCAGGAGCTATGTTGTCCGGGGCAATTTGCCTCTGATAGGGTCTCCCAAGACAAACTGGTCCTGGGTGAAGGGCCAGACGAAGAACGATCCAACAGACTCTCATGATAAATTGTATATCAAGGATTCAGTGTACCCCGCCCGGTATGGGGTTACCGGGGCCCCACCCTGGAGCCAGGCCTGGGGGAGGGGCTCGAAGGCTAGCGTCTGGTGGCCGGGTTTCCACCCATGGGACCCGGCCGGGCTCAGCCCGAAGGAGTTACATGGGTCCGCCCTCCAGTAGGTTCACCACCTGCAGGAGGGATCATGGAAGTCCGGTGCTATGTGGATTAGGTGGCAGTCAAAGGCGGAGACCTTGGCGGACTGATCCCAAGCTTTCTAAACTGGCTTTTGGTACGTGGAATGTCACCTCTCTGGTGGGGAAGGAGCCTGAGCTGGTGTACGAGATTGAGCGATACCGGCTAGATATAGTCGGCCTCACCTCAACACACAGCTCCGGTTCCGGAACCAGTCTCCTGGAGAGGGGCTGGAGCTTGGCCTTTTCTGGAGTTGCCCCGGGCGAGAGGCGACGAGCAGGGGTAGGTATTCTTGTATCGCCCCACCTTGCTGCCTCTATATTGGAGTTTTCCCCGGTGGACGAAAGGGTTGCTTCCCTGCGCCTTCGGGTTGGGAAACGGGTCCTGACCATCATTTGTGCCTATGCACCAAATGATGTTTCAGAGTACCCACCCTTTTTGGAGTCTGTGACTGGGGTGCTGGAGGGTGCTCCTCCTGGAGACTCCATTGTCCTACTGGGGGACTTCAATGCGCATGTGGGCAACGACAGTGAAACCTGGAGGGGGGTGATTGGGAGGAACGGCCTGCCCGATCTGAACCCGAGTGGTGTTCAGTTATTGGACTTCTGTGCTAACCACAGTCTGTCTATAACGAACACCATGTTCAAGCATAAGGGTGTCCATATGTGCACCTGGCACCAGGACACCCTAGGCCGCAGGTCGATGATCGATTTTGTTATCGTATCATCAGACCTGCGACCGTATGTCTTGGACACCCGAGTAAAGAGAGGTGCAGAGCTGTCAACTGATCACCACCTGGTGGTGAGTTGGATCCGATGGCAGGGGAGGAAGCCATTCAGACCTGGTAGACCCAAACGTATAGTGAGGGTGTGCTGGGAGCGTCTGGCTGAGGCCCCTGTCCGGGAGGTCTTCAACTCCCACCTCCGGAAGAACTTCAACCACATTCCGAGGGAGTCTGGAGACATGGAGTCTGAATGGGCCATGTTCTCCACCTCTGTTGTTGAAGCGGCAGCCCAGAGCTGCGGCCGCAAGGTGGTCGGTGCATCTCGTGGTGGCAACCCCCGAACCAAGTGGTGGACACCAGTGGTGAGGGGGGCCATTAAGCTGAAGAAGGAGTCCTATCAAGCTTGGTTGGCTTGTGGGACTCCCGAAGCAGCTGAGGTGTACCGGCAGGCCAAGCGGAGTGCAGCTCGGGTGGTTGCTGAAGCAAAAACCCGGGTATGGGAGGAGTTCGGTGAGGCCATGGAACAAGACTTTCGGTCGGCTTCAAAGAGATTCTGGCAAACTGTTCGGCGGCTCAGGAGGGGAAAGCAGCTCCCCGTCCACACTGTGTATGGTGCGGATGGGACACTGTTGACTTCAACTGGGGATATCGTCGGGCGGTGGAAGGAATACTTCGAGGATCTCCTCAATCCCACTGATACGCCTTCCACAGAGGAAGCAGGGTTTGGGGACGAGGGGGATGACTCGCCTATCACAGGGGCTGAGGTCGCCAAGGTGGTTAAAAATCTCCTTGGTGGCCGGGCCCCGGGGGTGGACGAGATTCGCCCCGAGTACCTCAAGGCCCTGGATGTTGTTGGGTTGTCATGGTTGACACGCCTCTGCAACATTGCGTGGAGGTCGGGGGCAGTGCCTTTGGCATGGCAAACCGGGGTGGTGGTTCCTCTCTTCAAAAAAGGGGACCGGAGGGTGTGCTCCAACTTTAGAGGCATCACACTCCTCAGCCTCCCTGGGAAGGTCTATGCCAAGGTACTGGAGAGGAGAGTCCGGCCGTTGGTCGAACCTCGGATTCAGGAGGAGCAATGTGGTTTTCGTCCTGGCCGTGGCACATCGGACCAGCTCTTTACCCTCTCGAGAATTCTTGAGGGTTCGTGGGAGTTTGCCCAACCAGTTTACATGTGTTTTGTGGACTTGGAGAAGGCATTTGACCGCGTCCCTCGTGGATTTTTGTGGGGGGTGCTTCGGGAGTATGGGGTATCAGGCTTGTTGTTACGAGCTATTCGGTCTCTGTACGACCGTTGTGAGAGTTTAGTTCGCATTGCCAACACTCGGTCGGAGTCATTCCCAGTGAGAGTTGGACTCCGCCAGGGCTGCCCTTTGTCACCGGTCCTGTTCATAATTTTTATGGACAGGATTTCTAGGCGCAGCCAGGGAATGGAGGGCGTCATGCTTGGTGACCACAGGATCTCATCTCTGTTGTTTGCAGATGATGTTGTCCTGTTGGCTTCATCCAGCAATGACCTACAGCTCTTGCTGGGACGGTTTGCCGCTGAGTGTGAAGCGGCTGGGATGAGAATCAGCACCTCCAAGTCCGAGTCCATGGTCCTCAGCCGGAAAAAGGTGGATTGTCCTCTCCGGGTTGGGGACAGGCTCCTGCCCCAAGTGGAGGAGTTTAAGTATCTTGGGGTCTTGTTCACGAGTGAGGGGAAAATGGAGCGAGAGGTCGACAGACGGATTGGAGCAGCATCTGCAGTGATGCGGACGTTGTACCGGTCTGTTGTGGTGAAGAGGGAGCTTAGTTCTAAGGCAAAGCTGTCGATTTACCAGTCAATCTACGTTCCTACTCTCACCTATGGTCACGAGCTTTGGGTAATGACCGAAAGAACGAGATCGCGGATACAAGCGGCTGAAATGAGCTTTCTCCGTAGGATTGCTGGACTCACCCTCAGAGATAGGGTGAGGAGCTCAGTCATTCGGGAGAGGCTCAGAGTAGAACCGCTGCTCCTCCACATTGAAAGGAGTCAGTTGAGGTGGTATGGGCATCTGATTAGGATGCCTCCTGGACGCCTCCCACTTGAGGTGTTTCAGGCACGTCCCACTGGGAGGAGACCCCGGGGCAGACCCAGGACTCGGTGGAGAGACTATGTCTCCCAGCTAGTCTGGGAACGCCTTGGTATCCCCTCTGAAGAGCTGGAGCAGGTGGCTGGGGAGAGGGAAGTCTGGGCTTCTCTGCTTGAACTGCTGCCTCCGCGACCCGGACCTCCGGAAAAGCGGTAGAAGATGGATGGATGGATGGATGGATGTTTCAAATTTACAGGAAAAAAGTAGACAACTTACAAGAAGAAAAAAGTTGACAAATTCACAAAACAAAAACTCATAAATTTATTAGAAAAAAGTTTCACATTTACAACAAAAAAAGTGCTAAAAAAAAGTCACACGTTTAGGAGAAAAAGTTCTTCTTCTTCTTTTAGATTTGATTGGTGGTTGGCAACCAACTAAGATAAGATAAGATAAGCCTTTATTAGTCCCACAATGGGGAAATTCCAGGATTGCAACAGCACAGGGATAGCAACACTCAGAGCAACAATCAGAAGGCAAGAAAAAACAAGAGCAGCTAGTATACATATGTACATATTAATATAACAGGTGCATTACCGCCACTAACTTGACCATCATCACTATATATCTTCGTATAAGGAGTTCTTATAAGGAGTTCGGAACAACTCCTTATGTGTGAAAAAATTATCCATCCTTGGACTGTGTCCTTGGCGGTGTCAATAGCTGTGCCAGCCAGCCGGCACTTAAAGTTTAAAGCTGGATTCATGCTGCACCTCTGCTGTCCGTGTCCGCCTGACTGCGAGGCTTGTGTGACGAAATTGATGTCATCATCTTTAGTCTGCTAGTGTCCACAGAGCTCTTCTGTGGACGACTGTGTGCAGCCCAAATTTTCTGACCATGTGGCCTGCCCACGGCCTGCCAGCGATGACGGCGCATGCGCAAGGTTGGACGTCCCATTCATGAGGTGGCGCTATTGACACAACATACAAAGTCAAAGCAGATGAAGAAGACGTAGAGAAAGTGGAAGACAAAAATAACATACATGAATCATTTTGCAGCAACAGCAGCTTGAGTGGAGAAGGGCACTGAAAAACGGTAATTCCTTCTTTTCCTTGAAACGACGCCAGTGTTGTTGCTACAAAAAATGTGCGTTGCTCTCGCGTTTATAGCCAGTGAACAAACTGGTGTGTTAGAGCATTTGCGCTACTCATAGCGCTGGGGTGAAACTATAAATAACAGTTGTGCGCATGTGTCAACCGCTTGGCCTGGTAGACGAAAAAAATGAAGTATATACAGAGCTGCATGCGCAGTGGATGTGGACCAAAGTGGACCAGAGAGGAAATGCAGCATGAATCCAGCTTAAGGGTGCTTTCACACCCAACCCATTTGGTTTGGAACAAAATTTTGGGTGTGAAACCCCCCAGAACAGTCCAGACCAAAAATATTAAATTTGGTGTGGCAAAACAGGGGGTCTGGGTCCGGATCAAATTGAACCTTGGTCTGGTTTGTTTACAGTGTGAAAGCAATTTTTCGAAGCTTTGGACTTTCAGACCAAACACAGGAAGTGAAGGCAGCCGATAAGAGGGAAAATGACTGGTGCTGCATTCCAAACATTCACACATCCCCTAAATAGTGCACTATATAGGGAATCAGCCATTTTGTAGTGCTGTTCGAAATCTGAACTTAAAATTTTATTCAGTTTAAAGTGCACTCAAAATATTCCATAATGCATTTTGAAAATGCATTATTAGTCCCCCCATTGTGGGATGAATAAAGGCTTATCTTATCTTATCTTAAAAGTCGTGTACAGTCGATGGTCACTAGATTAATGTATCCCAAAATGCAATGTGTGACTGACGGAGCGGTGAGAGGAGGCTGCCCAGTAAAACATGGAACGACCGGTACAGTACGGATGCTCTGAACATCTTCTGTACATGCTCCGTACGTGTTCCATACGGGACGTCTGCCAGTCCTGCTTGCTGTCAGTTCTATGTCAACGTGCCTTCATCAGGAGCCGCAGTCCACACTTAGCATGTTCCATACATATACTGCGCATGTTCTGTATCTAACAGTTGTACATAAATGCAATTGCAATTATCAATAAATAAATACATGCAATAAGAAATTAAGGAATGTATCGTAAGGTTTGTCGGTGGTCAGATTGCCTGTCATCAAAGATATTGCCAGATTTGCTAATCCAGAAAACAAGTCCCTTTGCATAGAATTCGTTTGTCTAAGTTGTTTTTCTGGTAGGTCTGGTTTTATTTTAAAAAATCCTTTAAAAACAAACCACCCCAGATGCCTGTATTTTTCTAGCATTCTGTATGGAACGTTCCGTATCTATAGAACATGTACAGACCATTAGCTAGCAGGACTGCTACGGAACATGTACATGTAAGTAATGTTATATGTTCATGTTAGTAAAACACTTGAGCTAGCAGGACTAGCTAGCGTTCCGTATCTAATATTACAAGTACATGTTCGTAAAACACTCAAGACCACTTGCTAGTAGGACCACTAGCTAACAGGACCACTAGTGTTCCGTAACGAACGTTCCGTATCTAAAGTTACATGTACATATTCATAAAATGTTCAAGACCGCTAGCTAGCAGGACCGCTGGTGTTCTGTAAGGAACATTCTCTATTTATAGCACTTGGGAATGGCATTGTACAGAATGTTATGGAGCATGTACAGAATGTTCTGCACAGAATGTGTATGGAATATGTACAGAATGGTCTGTATGGAACGCATACGGAATGTGTACAGAACATTCTGTGCAGAACACAGACAGAATGCATATGGAACATTCTGTACCGTACCATTTGTTCCATATTTTAGTAATTTCCATGAGAGGGGAGCTTCTTATCACAACATAAACTGCCTCAGGTGTTTATATTAATACAGTAAAGATGATTTAATAAATATTTACTACAAAATACATGCAGGTAATACATTTTTAATACCATTAATCTGTTGCGTTTTACTGTCTCACCATGATGATGTCATTAAAGGCGCCGTGAAAACAGGCAGAGTAGTGTCTGAAAGCTAAACATTTTATTGTTATATTGAGTTTACTATATAGTCCACTACATCTGAATTCACTAAGGAGGGAGGTAGGGGTGAGTGAACGTCTCAAACACAGCTTCAGAGAAAGGAAATATATCCATTAATGGCATAAATAGTCATTTGGAAAAAAGATCATAAAAATGCAGAAACTCACCAGATATTTTCAGCAAAGATGAAACAGTTTATGAAAAAAATGGACACGTGATGCCACCTGAAAATTATCACGGCCTGGATAATAATCCAGCCTCACTGAACTAGTTCAATATAATGGAGTCTGAATCAGTTTATACTTAATGTGTGGTTACCGACATGTCCAGAGCTGCAGAAAACACCTGGGAGGGTGAGTAGCATGTTTGCTAACTACCGGTCTGCGCTCTACAAAATTAATGCTACACCAGAAAAATCAGCCACTGCCATCGGTGAATCTAATCTTATTTATTTTCAGGCAGACATCAGTCAACTAGGTTAATACTGGCTGACAGATTATGCACATATTAACACTGGAGGTGTCTTGATGATTTTTTTTACATTCTGAAGAGCGCGGTAAGAAGTTATTCATAAAAAAAGGTGTCAACAAAACAAACCAAAAAAATGACATCCAACAAAACTGTGCTACAGTAAGAGTGTCCAGCAGAGCCCTTGAAGGACAGAATGACTCCATGTCCACTCGAGCATGTGCAGAGGCCTCACTACTGGATTTCCCTCAGACCAGGCCACAGAAAACCCCCGTCACATCTGCAGCTCTGGGCACGTGCACGGACCAGCTAACGTACCCACCGTCTCCTATGCAAATTCTCCTGTAGAATGATCGGTAGCATCAGTGTGTAGCTAAGCTACAATAGGGGGAAATGATTATTGAGCGCCTCAGCATTTTTTCAGTACGTATATTTCCATTGAGGCTGCTACAGAATTCCACACATAAAGAAATCAAAACATTTAGGTTCATAAATAAAGTTATCTGTAATAAAGTAGAATGAAATGGGAAAATAGAAATGAACATGGTAATTTTGAAATTTATTTAATACTTAGTGTCAGTAGGAGAACTGTTATTTTTTAACAAGGGAGATGTTTTTTTTCACCAATTTAGCATCAGGAACAAACATGTAAATGTGAATTATGTAAGAATTTGCAAGAATACAGTTTCAAAGGTACAATAAAAGATTTCCATTTAAAAGCTAAAGGTGCAAATCGCAATTTAATTTCACAGAATAAAAATTTAACCAGCACCCAGATGAGTGTTGCAAATTTGTGAGATAAAAGTTGACAATTTACAGGAAAAAAAGTTGCAAATGTTTTTAGAAAAAAGTCACAAATTTTTGAGACTATGGGAAAATTGTTGCAGTTTTAAAGGTAAAAAATTGCACATTTATAAGGAAAATAAATTGCAAATTTATGAGAAAAAAGTTGCAAATTTTTGAGGAAAAAGCAACAAATTGATAAGAAAAAGTTAGAGATTTATGAGAAAAAATATGAGGAAAAAGCAACAAATTGATAAGAAAAAGTTAGAGATTTATGAGAAAAAATATGCAGATTTACAGGGAAAAGCTGAAAATTTACAAGAAAAACATTCGTGAATTTATGTGGAAAGAAGTCAAAAAAATCTGAGAAAAAAGTTGCAAATATATAAGAAAAATGTTGTAGATTTAAAGAGAAAACTGCAAATTTGCAAGGAAACCTTGCAAATTCATGAGAAAAAAGACACATTTTTGAAAAAAAAACAAACCATTGCAAATCTATGAGAAAAAAGTTGCAGATTTATAAGGAGAAAAGATGCAAATCTATGCCTATCACCGACCGTTTATAAATAATTTCTATTGATAAATTAAGTTATTTATTGGCCTACCTCTGTCTTCTTCTTCTTTTGGCTGCTCCCTTTAGGGGTCGCCACAGTGGATCATCTGTCTCCATCTCATCCTATCCCTTGCATCTTCCCCTGTAACACCAATCCTCTCCATGTCCTCCTTCACTACATCCATGAATCTTCTCTGTGGTCTTCTTCTTCTCCTCCTGCCTGGCAGATTCATCTTCAACATCTTTTGTCCAATATCTTCACTATCCCTCCCCTGCACATGTCCAAACCATCTCAGTCTTGCCTCTCTTACTTTGTCTCCAAACCGCTCAATCTGAGCTGTCCTTCTGATATACTCATTTCTAATGTTGTCCCTCCTAGTCACTCCCAATGAAAATCTTAGCATCTTCAACTCTGCCACCTCCAGCTCCATCTCCTGTCTTTTTGTCAGCACTACCATCTCCAAACCATACATCATAGCAGGTCTTACTACTGTCTTGTAAATCTTCCCTTTCACTCTTGCTGCAATCCTTCTGTCACAAATCACCCCGACACTTGTCTCCACCCACTCCATCCTGCCTGCACTCTCTTCTTCACCTCTCATGCATTTTCCATTGCTTTGGATGGTTGACCGCAGGTATTTAAACTCATCTACTTTCACTACCGCTACTCCTTCCATCTTCTCTGCTGCGCCTGCCTCCCTCTCTTTCACACTGATGTATTCTGTCTTGCTTCTACTGACTTTCATTCCTCTTCTCTCCACAGCATACCTCCATCTCTCCAGGTTCCCTTCCACTTGCTCCCTATTCTCACTACAGATCACAATATCATCTGCAAACATCATGGTCCGTAGAGACTCTTGCCTGACCTCATCTGTCAGCCTGTCCATCACCGTGGCAAACAAGAAGGGGCTCAGAGCCGATCCCTGATTTAATCCCACCCCCACCTTGAATCTGTCACTCCTACAGCACACATCACCACTGTCTCGCTGTCCTCATACAAGTCCTGCACCACCCTCACGTACTTCTCTGCCACTCCTGACTTTTTCATACAGTACCGCACTTCCTCTCTTGGCACCCTATCATATGCTTTCTCTAGATCCACAAAGACACAGTGCAACTCTTTCTGACCTTCTCTATACTTCTCCATCAGCACTCTCAGAGCAAACATTGCATCTGTAGTACTCTTTCTTGGCATGAAACCGTACTTCTTCTCACTGATTGTCATCTCTCCTCTTAACCTGGCTTCAACAATTCTTTCCCATATCTTCATAGTGTAGCTGATCAACTTTATGCCTCTGTAGTTACTACAGCTCTGAGCATCACCTTTGTTCTTGAACATTGGTACCAAAACACTTCTTCTCCACTCCTCAGGCATCCTCTCACTCTCCAAGATTGTGTTCAACAATCTGGTTAAAAAGTCCACTGCCATCTCTCCTAAACATCTCCATACTTCCACAGGTGTATGTGGTCCATCTGGACCAGCTCCCTTTCCATTCTTCATCCTATTCAAAGCTGACCTCACTTCTGCCTTGCTAATCCTCTGGACTTTCTTGTTCACCACTTTCCTTCATCTATCCTCCTCTGTCTCTCATTTTCTTTATTCATCAGCTTTTCAAAGTACTCCTTCCACCTTCTCAACACGCTCTTGTCTGTCATGATTCGCTGCCTCACCAAGGCAGGAGGAACGAAATAAACCCAAATGCAGGAGGATGTGGTGTTTATTAATATGAAAGTCCAAACAATGAAACAAACCAACAACCTGGCGAGCGTGTTCAGTCCAAGGTAATTGTCCCCAAATGAAATGGCACGGACAATGACATACAAATGGGCTGCACGGTGGCGCAGTGGTTTAGCACTGTGGCAGCACAGTTTACCCTCGGCCGGGGGACCGCGGGAATCATGAGATAGTGGGTTCGATCCCAGCCCCCGACCAACAGTGAGCTGTGTGGAGTTTGCATGTTCTCCCCGTGTTGCGTGGGTTTACTCCGGGATTTCTCCGGTTTCCTCCCGCATACCAAAAACATGTAGGTTTAGGGCGCTCACGCACGCAGCGACCGGCAGCCGGTGGCTTGTCACCAGACTGCAAACCATATCTACCTACGGGTACAAATAAGTAACCAAAAAAAAAAAAAAAAAAGTGTACCCAAACGCTTCCATGCGTAACTGGTGAGTGGGGAAAAAGAGAAAAAGTGAACCCAGGACACTCCTGTAACAAAAGCGCAGACCAGAGCCGGCAACCCTAGGCTTGACAGGCTGCACCAAGGTAGCGCTGGCAAACGCAGAGAAAAAACTGGACACAGCAACAACTGACAGGTGAAGGTACTTACAGAGGTGAAATGCCAGAGCACGGGCTGCTCTGGCAGTGGGCTGACAATACAGTGCACCGGCAATTCCCAAATGCACAGACAGAGCTTAAATAATACGAGACATAATGACCCAAGTGATTGCTGGTGTGAGTGAGTGTGCGAGTGTGCGTGTGTTGAGCTGAGTGAATGCAGGTGTGAATGAGATTGTGTGTGTGTATGTGTGCGTGTGTGTGCGTGAGTGTGGGTGTGTGGACCTGAGCAGGAAGAGGAACAGACAATGACAGATTGGAAACTAACAGGAGAGGGGGGAGTGGCTGACAGCAGACAGGAGGCACGCAGGACCCAAAGAAGTCTCCTGCCAGCCACAAAATAAATAAACACAGAACCAAAAATACAACAGAACTAACTAGACAATGAAATACAATATGGAACTCAAAAGATAACATCAAACACATAACTAAGGAAACAGCCATGAAGCTGAGCTCGGGAGAATCCCCAGCTTGGTTCATGACATTGTCATTTGTTAGTACGTTAACATTTCTGTCCTTAATCAACCTAACCTGCTTTACATCCTTTCCAGCTCGAGCTCTCTGTCTAGCCAGTTGATATAAGTCCTTCCTTAGTGTCCAGCCTCTCATACAATTCACTATATGCCTTTTCCTTTGCCACCTCTCTTTGCCATGTACCTAGATTCCAAATACTCCTGTCTACTTTCTTCATCTCCTTGACTATCCCACTTTTTCTTTGCTAACCTCTTCCTTTGAATACTTTCCTGTACCTCCTCATTCCACCAGCAAATCTCATTGTCTTCCTTCCTCTGTCCACTGGATACACCACATACCTTTCTACCCATTTCCCTCAATACTTGTGCTGTACTTTCCCAGTCATCTGGTAATTCTCCCCTACCACCCAGAGCCTGTATCAACTCCTTCCTGAACTCTGTGCAACCTTCTTCCTTCTGTAACTTCCCCCACTAACCTTTGGCTCTGCCCTCACTGTTTTCCTCTTTTGACTTTGCAAAGTCATCCTACAGACTACCATCCGATGCTGTCTAGCTACATTCTCCCCTGCCACCACCTTGCAGTCTCCTATCTCTTTCAGATTTCTCCTTCTGCATAAGATGTAGTCCACCTGTGTGTACCTTCCTCCACTCTTATAAGTCACCCTATGTTCCTCTCTCTTCTTGAAGTATGTGTTCACCACAGCCATTTCTGTCCTTTTAGCAAAATCTACAACCATCTGTCCTTCCATATTTCTCTCCTTAAGACCATACCTACCCAGAGTCTCCTCATCACCTCTGTTCCCTTCACCTACATTTCCATTAAAGTCCACTCCAATCACCACTTTCTCCCCGTGGGAACACTCTCTGCCACTTCATCCAACTTAGTTCAGAATTCCTCTTTCTTTTCTACCTGACATCCAACTTGTGGGGCATACACACTGACAACGTCATACCTTTGACTTCTATCTTCAAACTCATGGTCCTGTCCGACTCCCTCTTTACCTCCTGAACACTCTTCACATACTCTTCCTTCAAGATTACTCCTACTCCATTTCTCTTCCTATCTACACCAGGGTAGAACAGTTTAAATCCACCTCCAATGCTCCCAGCTTTGCTTCCCTCCCATCTGGTTTCTTGAACACACAGTATATCTACCTTTCTTCTCTCCATCATATCAGCCAGCTCTCTGCCTTTACCAGTCATAGTCCCTACATTTAACGGCTCTACTCTCACTTCCACACTTCTTCCTTTCCTTTTCTCGCACTCCCTCCTAATATGCCTCCCCCCTCTCCTCCTCCTCGATCTTCGACCAACAGTAGCCCAATTTCCACTGGCACCCTGTCGGTTAACAGCACCAGTGGTGGTCTTTGTTAACCCGGGCCTCGACTGATCCGGTATGAAAGTCTCATTTGTCATGAAACGCATGTTTGATTGGCCTACTTATGTATACCTCACAATGTATCAATAATGCAATTTTAAAAAGCTGTAAAAAAAACCAAAACCAAAGTAAATTGTTCAGTTAATCATGATATCGAGGTGACATCGCCCATCCCTATAACCACAGAGAACCCCTGGTTATGGGGAAATGAGCCACATGTGGCTTCAGAGCCTCAAGTTGCAGACCCCCGGTTCAGCAGGATGAGACACAGGTGATGGCAGTGGAGCATGACAGCGTTCAGAATATCAGATAACAAAGCAGCTGAAAGAAGATCATCACCACTCCATTCTTCTTCTTCTTCCTCTTCTGTGTTCAGTTCCTCAGCTCTCCTTTCCACAGTCTTCAGAGGAAATGACATGACAGTTTTTCACACCTCCCAATGACTAATCAATCTCTGCTCCACAGTATTTAGTTACCGGGATACCGTGCTGCAAGTGTGATTAATGATACGACTGTTGCACCACGGCATATTGATCCTTTTGTTTTATTCCTGCCAGGCTGACGAATGCGTGCAATGATATTCAATCACATTTCCAACTTTGCATTATTATGCGCGTGCATCAGTGTGGATGTGACACTTTGTGAAAGGGCAGCTGCTATTTATAGTGTGACTTCCTGCAGTCACAATTCAAACACCACAGCTATAATTGAAGGTGGATAGTAACTAGTTACATTTACTCAAGTAACTTTTTGTGCATGGGTAGATGTTTCATTTCACTGTTGGGGGTGGGTGGGGAAGAGTTCAAACCATTTAAAATGAAAAAAAAAATCTCTTTCCTCCCAACAAGAATAACACCTCTGCTCCGTGTGATTTGAATTCAGGGGCTCCATCATACCAGATGAGCACCTTAACCCACTACACCACAGGACTGCTTTTGTCTACAGTCTAAAGATTCATAAATATTTCATAAAGACAATTTTTGGAATGAAATTTGGTGTGATTCTGAAGAATACTGTTGTGATTGTGATTGTGAAGTTTCATTAAGTTTGGATCACTACATCAGAAGATACCATAAATCAAAAAAATGCATGCCAAAGAGAGACTGTGCAACTTCAATAATCTATAAAGTCAAAACGGATTGACATTATTTTTCATTATCAATGTCTGCTGATGAGCTGCTTAATTTCAAGCAATTTAGATGAATGGCCTAGGAAGAATTCATTTTGACGTCACTTCATTTTTGAAAATATGGTGCAGAAATCTTCGTTTTAAAGCATAAGACCAGTGGAAAGAAAACAGAATGATGAAAGTCTAGGTCATTCTCGACATATTTGCAAAAAATGTAAAACTGTTTATTATAGTTACACCTATAGTTGCACTGAATTCTACGTATTCAGTAGGCTATTTATTATTTTTTTAACAAGGGGGGTGGGAGGTATTACCAACAAAGCATAAGGTACAAATGTGTAAATGTAAATTAGGATAAAGATATGAAGGCTATGATAAAAAATGCCAATTTAAAAATGAAAAAAGTCACAACTTCCTTCCTACCTACGGCAGCCAGACTGTATAACCTAAGCAGGGCTGCTCGCAGAGATAGCAAAAAAAAAAAAAACGTGACGACCTAATAGTATTGAATGCAAAAGACGCAATAGACTTACACAATGGTCCCCTCCAGTATACAACTAGGTCAGTATCGGTCGCTACGGAGGGTGACAATATGTATGGGTACATATTCATACTATGTAGGATAACTAAGTAGACGGTTATGCTGTTTATTCCATCTTGCTACAATGCTCCGCACTTTGCATATATATTTATATATTGATGTGTATGTATGTATATCCACTGCTCTTATTTATATCTTCCGTACCTTCTTAATTATTGCTCTGAGTGTTGCTATCCCTGTGCTGTTGCAATCCTGGAATTTCCCCATTGTGGGACTAATAAAGGCTTATCTTATCTTATCTTATCTTAATTTACAGTTTAATTACTCAGGATAAAAATTTAACTAGTAACCAAATGAGCGTTGCAAATTTGCAAGAAAAAAGTTGAAACTTTACAGGAAAATGTTTTTGCAGATTTATGAGAAAAAAGTCACAAATCTATGAAAAAGCTGAAAATTTACAAGAACAAAGTTGCAAATTTATGAGAAAAAAGATGAAAAAGTTGAAAATTTACATGAAAAAAATTGCAAATTTATGAGAAAAAAGTTGCAAATTATGAAGAAAAAGTCAAATTTATGAGAAAAAGTTGCAGATTTATGGGAATAAGTTGCAAATCTATGAGAAATTAAAAATTTACAGGGGAAAAAGTTTCAAATTTCAATTCAACTTTATTTATATAGCGCCATTTCACAACAACAGTCATCTCATAGCACTTTCAACTGTAGGGGAACCCCCACAATTGCAGAAAGACCCCAGCAATCAGGCGATCCCCTTTGAGCAAGCCCTTGGTGACGGTGGAGAGGAAAAACTCCCTTTTAACAGGAAGAAACCTCCAGCAGAAACAGACTCAGGGAGGGGCAGTCATCTGCTGCAACTGGCTGGGGGGTGAGGGGATAGAGAAGAAGAAAAGAACAGACATGTAGAGAGCAAACAGCACAATGGGGACTCAATCTATGGGAGAGAACAAACAGATGTTAATGACCAGCAAAAAAAAAAAAAAATTTCATTGAGAGTGAAGAAAGGAGTGAGGCCCATGCATTATTGGAGGTCCCCGGGCTGACTAAACCTATTAGCAGCATAACTAAGGGAGGGTTCAGAAACACATGAAGGCTATATCAAAAAGGAAGGTTTTAACCCTATTCTTAAAAACAGAGATTGAGTCTGACTCCCGAATCCAGATTGGCAGCTAGTTCCACAGGAGAGGAGCTTGATAACTGAAGGCTCTGCCTCCCATTGTACTTTTGGAGATTCTAGGTATTACAAATAATCCTGCATTTTGGGAGCGTAGTGCTCTGTTAGGATAATACGGTAGTATCAGATCTTTTAAATAAAAAGGGGTCTGATTGTTTAGAGCTTTTTAAGTAAAAAGAAGGATTTTAAACTTAATTCTAAACTCTATGGGAAGCCAGTGAAGGGAGGCCAGAACCGGAGAGATATGATCTCTCTTTCTAGTACCTGTTAAAACTCTTGCTGCAGCATTTTGGATCAGCTGAAGACTTTTTAAAGATGTTTTAGGACAACCTGATAATAAAGAATTACAATAATCTAATCTCGAGCTAACAAAAGCGTGGATCAGTTTCTCAGCATCACTCTGAAACAAGATGCTCCTAATCTTGGCAATATTACGCAAATGATAGAAGGCAGTCTTAGAAACAAATTTAATATGTGAATTGAAAGACAGATCTTGATCAAAAATAATTCCAAGGTTCCTCACAGAGCTATTAAGAGAGAGTAACCGCAACCAAACTGAAAGTTTGATTTGGAAAGGTATTTCTAAGGTTTTTTGGACCAACAAGAATGACTTCAGTCTTATTTGAATTTAATAGCAGGAAATTACAAGTCATCCAAGCTTTGATTTCCTTAAGACAGGCTTCCAACTTGGCTAATTGATTAGTATCATCTGGCTGCATTGACAGGTATAATTGTGTGTCATTTGCATAACAATGAAAATGTATGCAGTGCTTTCTAATAATGTTGCCTAACGGAAGCATATATAAACTGAAAAGAGTAGGGCCTAGCACAGATCCCCTTGGAACTCAATGACTGAGCTTTAAGTTGAAAGAAAACTCATTATTGACATGAACAAACTGGAACCTATCAGATAAATAAGATCTAAACCACTGCAATGAAGTTCCATTAAGTCCAACATAGTGTTCTAATCTATCAAGTAGAATATTATGATCGATAGTATCAAAAGCTGCACTAAGGTCTAAAAGGACAAGTACAGAAACAAGTCCATTATCAGATGCGATGAGGAGGTTGTTAGTGACCTTCGCTAAGGCTGTTTCAGTACTATGATGGATTCTAAACCCAGATTGAAACTCTTCAAGTAAACCATTTCCCTGCAGGTGATCAAATAATTGCGTAGCAACAACACTTTCTAAGATTTTTGAAATGAAAGGGAGATTAGAGATTGGTCTATAGTTAGCTAAAGCTCCTGGATCCAGCGTTGGCTTTTTGAGTAAGGGTTTAATTACAGCCGTTTTAAAAGCCTGCGGTACATGGCCTAAAGTTAATGAAGAATTGATTATATGAAGAATAAAGCTACCAATAAGTGGGAAGACTTCTTTAAATAACCTGGTAGGAATAGGGTCTAAAAGACAAGCTGAAGGCTTGGATGAGGAAACTATTTTGTCTAACTCTAAAAGGTCAATTGGAGTAAACTCATCAAGACAGATATCAATTGAAGGAGTTGTAGTAGTTACTGTATTTAAGTTAACAGTGGGAAGAATCTGATTTTATCTCTGATAGATGAAATTTTATTATTGAAAAGAGACCAAGGAGGTCCCAAACAAACAGCTGGTGATAAACCCCAACCAACAGGTCCCGGGCACCAACCTCCCAAGGAGACAGTGGTCTACACTCAATCGCTTCAGGACTGGACAAGGCCCCTGCTTGGCCAGCCTTCACAGATGGGGCAGTAGCCCTAGCCCATTGTGCGCATGTGGAGAGGAGCAAATAATGGAACACATCATAGAGGCTTGCCCGCTCCAAAGACTGGAAGGAGGATTACACACCCTCCATACAGCAAACCAGGACGCAACTGCTTGGCTTAAGGACTTTGCATTCGCTAAATAAATAAATTGAAAAAGTTCATAAAGTCTTGACTACTAAGTTCTAAGGGAATGCTAGGATTGACTCTTGAGTCCTGACTCTTTGTCAGCCTGGTTACAGTGCTGAAAAGAAACCTGGGATTATTCTTGTCCTCTTCTATTAATGCAGAATAATAACTTGTTCTAGCTTTTCTAAGAGATTTTTTATAAATTAAAAGATGATTTCTCCAAGCTAAATAGATTTCATCTAAATTAGTGGAGCACCATTTTCTTTCTAATTCATGAGTCTTCTGTTTTAAGCTACGAGTTTCTGTGTTGAACCAAGGAGTTAGAAATCTCTGATTAGACTTTTTCTTTGTTAAGGGGGCCACCAAGTCTAGAGTCTGATGCAGAGAAGCTGTAACACTATCTACCATGCTATGCTTAGTATGCTTTGGAAATTTGCATTTCCAAAAAAATGCAAATTTATGAGAAAAAACCACAAGAAGTTGCACATTTACTAGAAAAAAAACATTTTTTTTTTAGAAAAATGATGCAAATCTATGAGAAAAAGTGGAAAATTTACAGGAAAAAACTGCAACTTTATGAGAAAAAAATTGCAGATTTTTGAGAGAAAAGTTGCAAATCTATGACAAAAAGATTTTTTTTTTTTTGCATTTCAGCTTAGAACTGGTGGTTCAGAGTCATTTTATTCAGTTTTGTAATATGATACAGAAAGGTTTATGATGATATTGGGGGGACAGTTCTCTCTTTTTTCCAGGTTGAGGGGAGGCAATGTCCCTCCCATCCCTATTCATAGATGTAAATCAAGGGGGGGATGGGGGGATGATTTGGGATCATTTTACTAACGGGGGGGGGGTGGGGTGGTATCAAGCCTCATCCTCCCTCAAATCACCTACTGCATGCATTACAGGTTTTGCTCCCCATGCACTTTTAGCAGAGAAAAATAAGAAGAAACAGAAGAAGAAAAAATCACAACAATTACCATAGGTTTCCTGCAGTACAGCTGCTTGAAACCCTAAAAATTGGTGCTGCTTGGAACCCCAAAAATAAGTGTGCTTGGAACCCTTAAAAATGGTGCTGCTTAGAACAAAAAATTGTTACTTGAATGAATGAATGAATCTTTATTTTTCGGATAGATTAAAAGTAAAGATTAAAAGAAGCAAAATAATATAACAAAGGGGAAAAAAGAAAAAAAAATCCAACAAGGTCAAATTAGACAATAACTCCTCTGATTATATATACAGTTCAACATAAGTTATCCGAAATGGGTGATGGCTGAAGCCGCAGCTTATATTGCCCACCCATATTCCATCCAAGAATTCAAAAGAAAAAACAAAACAAGAGCGATTACAATTCGGAACAAAGCTAAGACAAAATGTGTCAAAAAAAAACTAGGCAACAACACAACACAGACTGGATATGACAGTCCTTATGTGATTTTACATGTCATCTTGTATATATGTTTTGAGTATTTCTTCCTTTAGTTTTTGTTTAAATTGTCCAAGCGTTGTACATGAGTTTAATTCAGGTCCAAAACTGTTCCATAATCTGACTCCTTGCACTGAAACACAGTGTTGCTTGGTGGTAGTTCTCACTGAAGGTTTTTGAAATATACATGTTCCTCTGAAATGATATTGTTTCTCCCTTATTTGGAACAACTTTTGGATATTTGCAGGCAGTGATAGATTCTTCACTTTAAACATTATTACTGCAGTTTTAAAGTCAACCAGATCTTTCAACTTCAGAGCTTTTAATTTAAGAAAAAGTGGGTTTGTTGGTTCCCTGTAAGCAGCTTTGTTTGTTATTCTAATAGCTCTCTTCTGAAGCATAAAGACTGGATATGTTTGTTTTATATGTATTTCCCCATACTTCAGTACAATATATCATGTATGGGAGTATTAATGAATGATACAGAGTATATAATGTGGGTTGATTCAGCAAATATTTTACTCTGTGTAGTATTGCAATTGATTTAGATATTTTACCTTTAATATAATTAATATGTGACTTCCAACACAGTTTATTATCAATTACTACTCCAAGAAATTTAATTTCGGATACCCTTTCAATCTCCACACCATTTACACTGAGTTTAGATATTAAGTTGTTGTGATGGTTGTTAAAAACTATAAATTTTATCTTACTTAAATTGAGCGTTAATTTGTTTGAATCAAACCACAGTTTAAGCTTTCCTGATTCCTTTCCGAATGTATCCAAAAGTTGTTCCAAATTGCTTCCACTGCATAATAGATTAGTGTCATCGGCAAACAATATTAAATCAGTTTTTTCAAACTTTACATATATCATTTATATACATATTGAATAACAGTGGCCCCAAAACTGAACCCTGTGGGACTCCACAGGTAACCTTCAGTAACTGTGAGTTTTTGTTACCAACACATACCGTACATACTGATATCTATTCTTTAAGTAACTACTTAACCAGGACAGTGCTACCCCCCCCCCCAATACCACAATTTTGCAGTTTCTTTAATAATAAATTATTATCCACTGTATCAAATGCTTTTTTAAGATCCAGGAATACCCCAACTGAGTACTCTTTATTTTCAACGGCAGTTGATATTTTTTCTATAAATTCCATTAGAGCAAATGCAGTTGTGCTCTTGTGTCTGAACCCATATTGCTGCTCACACAATAAATTATTCTTCATTATGAAGTTGTCAATTTTCTCACAGAATATTTTTTCAAGTATCTTGGAAAATTGCGGCGATAGTGAAATTGGTCTATAGTTTGAAAGATTCCCCTCTGTCACCCGTCTTGTATATCGGAATTACTTTAGCTATTTTCATTGCATTGGGAAATATACCTGTTTGGAGAGACAGGTTACAAATATACAGTACGTCAGTGGTTTCACTAAGCATTCAATAATAGTTTTGACTAAGAGCATGTCAATACCATCACAGTCCGTAGATGTTTTACTTTTAAACGATTTAAGAATTTCAATAACGTCTCTCGTCTGTGTTCTTTGTGAAAATGGAGTCTTTTATAGCAGTGTTTTTGCTTATTGTATCACCCGTAGGTGCCGTAATGGGTATTTCTCGAGCCAAATTAGGACCAATGTTAACAAAAAAGTTATTAAATTCATCTGCAGGTGAAACTGCATTCACACTCTGAGTCGTTTTATTATTTTTTGAAAAATTGGTTGGGTAGCTTGTATTTCTGTGTTTATTTCCAAGAATATTGTTAAGTACTGTCCATGTATTTTTAATATTGTCTCTGTTTTTCTCCAGTTCTTTACTGTAATAGTCTCTTTTACTACATCTCATTATATATGTTAACTTGTTTTTGTATGTTTTATACCGCTGCTCTGCTTCTTTTGTCCTTTTCTTTAGAAAAGCTTTATATAATGAATTTTTCTTTTTACACGCCTTTTGTAATCCTTTGGTTAACCATGGCTTATCGACAAATTTATGTTTAAGCTTTCTCTTTACTAATGGACAATTTTTTTTCATAAAGAGTGGTTACAATGTTTATAAATGTGTCATAGGCTTCATTTACATCTGATACATAGACAAGTTACTACTTGGAACCCTGAAAAGTGGTGCTGCTTAGAACCCAAAAAATGTTGCTACTTGGAACCCTGAAAATTGTTGTGGCTTTGAACCTTAAAATTAGGTGCTGCTTTGAACCCTCAAAATTGGTGTGGCTTGGAAACCTAAAATATGTGCTGCTCGTAACCCTAAAAAATTGGTTCTGCTTGGAACTCTAAAAATAGGTGCTGCTCGAAACCATAAAAAATTGGTGCTGTTTGAAACCAGAAAAAACTGTGCTACTTGGAACCCTGAAAATTTGTGTGGCTTGGATCCCTAAAAATTGGTGTGGTTTGGAACTCTAAAAATATGTGCTGCTTGGAACCATAAAAATTGGTGCTGTTTGAAACCATTAAAAAATTGGTCCTAGTTGGGAGCCTGAAAATTTGTGCTGCTTGGAACCCTAAAAATAGGTGCCGCTTGAAACCATAAAACATTGGTGCTGGTTTGAACAATAAAAATTTTTGCTGTTTGGAACCCTAAAAATGTGTGCTGCTTGGAACCTAACAAGAATATAGTCATACATTTGTGGCAATAACCCCGCTAATTCATTACTATAATATACTCACAAATAGGGCTGTGCGATATGACGATATATATCGGATGACGATATAAAAACGTCTTATCGTTTCATAGAATACTCTATCGTTTATGTCGTTATTTAAAATGCACATACTCCCGTTTATTCAGTAAAGCTCCTCACCACTACTTGTCAGCGCCCCGTGTCTCCTCTGCAGTACGCGCAGCGGAACAGATGTAGTGGGTGGCTAGGCTTCAGTCCGCTGGATGCTAATGCTAACTCCAAACTACCGGTTCAGATACAGTAGCTGCTACTCCTGTTTGCCAGGGATGTGGGATTGTTTTCCATTGTGCTGCATCAGAGAGGATAGTTTGCTAACCTTGTTTTAATAGGAGGTAAGTAACGTTATCACCATGTCTAATTATAAAATGTAAATGACGATGCTAAGTTGTGCTAACTTGAAACCATAGCAGACCATAATTTTCTTTTTGTCACCATGGGATGAGACGCCGTCTCGGCGCTCAGCCCATGTCTCCTCATCCCTGCCTCTCATTAGGCAGCATCTCTGTCACCATGGGAGGAGACGCCATTTTGGCGCTCAGCCCATGTCTCCTCATCCCTGCCTCTCATTAGACAGCGTCTCAGCTGGCTCCCAGCTGTCAGTATTACGGGACGGCTGGGGCCAATTAATCCTCATCAGCTGGGGCGCTGCTAATGAGGATAAAAAGGAGCAGCCTCGATCACTCGGGGCTGCGACTTAAAGCACTACAGGCTGAAACCCTGATGTCCGGCGTCAGCCCTTACTCTTCTTGCAGTAACTCAGAACTCAGAACTCAGAAAAGATTTATTGCCAAGTACATTAACAGTAAACAACTGATAACATACGAAGGATTTGACTTGACACAGAAAACGACCTGCATTTCCGGTGACGCGGCAGCGTCTGAAAAACGCGCCTGTCATCAGATGGATACAGGATGCATAGGGAAGAAAAGGATAACACAATAGGAAAGAGCAAAAAACCATTGATTGTCAGAATACCGGTGTATATGATCAATATTATGATCAATATTATGATTACAAGAAAAAAAGCCCTCAATGCACAATTAGCAGACAAGAATGTACACAAAGACACAAAGGGAGCAGTGAGTGAATGATCTTTTTCATCAGTATATTTGAGTCAGTGTGGGTGTAGTGTTGAGTGTAGGTGTTTGTATCAGTTAAGAACAACAAGGTCTCTTTGGCAGGAGATGTTTTGTCTTAGCGGCTGGCATTTGTCCTTGAGCCATGCAGCTGGCTGTCCGTAGAGTCAATGCAGCTCAAATGTTTTGGAAACAAAAAACTGCAGATAATCTGGAGGACTTGTGTGAGGGGGTCAGATTAGTCGAATAGTACTGATCCCAGAGAAAGAGACTTTATATTCTCTTACAGATTCAGTACTTTAATCCTTCAGTGCTGGACGTTGAATCCTTCATGGACGGCTCTCAGCGTGATCATGATGTAATCCATTTTCCCAGACAGTTCTCCATTTGCCGCTGTCAGAGTCCTCTCCATTTTTTCAATTTGATGGTTAAGCCTCGCCTGGCCAGCATTTTGATAGGCTATGTCCATCTTCATCAATTTACGGTACACCAGGATAATCCCAGATCCAATCAGAACGATACCGATGACCATTGCTACGAAGACGTACAAATCTTTGACATCTTCGATAGAAAGATCAGACAGGCACAAGATTTTCCAATTACTTGTGTTCCTCAAATAGCCCACAGCCGCAGTTCCTGCGGGGCAAACTACCTGTGACCTTACCAGTAACTAACAAACTACCAGTAACCTTGTGAGTGTTCCCCGCTGTGAGTATTATGCCTTGGTATCCTATTCTCCGGTGCCAGCCCTCTACTCCTGTGCCGTTCTACTCGTGAGTTTAACCCTGTATATGAGTAGCTGTGCTTTGGGTCTACAACGACCGTGTTCCTTACCCCGTGTTCCTTATCCCTTGTTCCTAGCCCTTACTTTAATAAAACATCTCAACTCACTGGCTCGCCCTCGGCTCTCATTGTGTGGCTCCCTAGAGCCACATGTAACAGTAAGTTGCAGCCAGACGAGTTGCCGGCGGCCGTGAGTTTGTGGAACTGTCCCTTCCTTGTCCGGGTGTTAGCGCCATTAGCATGCCGTTTCCCAGGAGTCACTCCCGACGCCAGGGCGACGAGCTGGGGTCCATCCCGGGGGCTGTCGACAGGACGCTCTTCACCCTGCACGACGCCTCCAATTCGAGACGCTGGCATCCGGGCCGTGCTGAGGATCTCCTGGACTGTCACCCTCGTTCTTTGTTCCATCTCGAGGTCAGTGCCAGGATTGACGCCATGGTCACACAGCGAGAGAAGCTCTGCGGGTTGGATGGAAACCCCGGCAGGACGCCGAAGTGGATGACGTTGCCCCCGCTTCGGGACCCCGTTCCTGCTGCCATTCCAGCCCGGGAGTTCGCACCACCCAGAGGGCTTCCCCCGTTCTGCACTACGTCACTCGGGATTCCCCCCATGGAGCTGCAGCTGACAGCTGTTACGTCCGGGACCGAGCAGCTGACGCGATTCCCACTGTACATCCATTCACCATCTTCTGGCACGTGGCGGCGGCAGTGAGACTGATGGAGAGGACTCCAGGGCAACGAAGCCTTCCCAAGCTCGATGCCTTCCTCGCCTCGGTCTCTGCTCAGGAGCGGCAATTCCTGGGTTCCCCCCTCGCTTCGTCCCCTGGGAGAGGCTGTCGTCACATCGCCAAGTCACCTCTGCACGACCCCCTTCCGGATCCAGTTCTGGGCTGCCGCCAGGACCGTTCCCCCCACGCAGCTATCACCTCTTCGTCTCGTCAGCGTGGAGTTTTCACAGCCTCGTTCCCTGAGCCTCATTCCCCCGCTGTCACTCCTGGACATTCGGGCTGGCTCACCCCGGCTGTTTCCTCCTCCTCCTCAACGTGCTTCCTGACTGCTGTGTGTGCCTGGAATCCCGGCCTGGTGAGCTCTCTTCTGGAGACTACGCGAGCGATCCTCAGACGATTTCCCAGGGGGTCCTCCGATATCGCCTGGCGGGGAGAGGAAGAAGCAGTGTCCACCGCAGCAGGCGTTATCCAACCTCCAGGAGACAGGCAAGTCATAGTTTATTTACATCAGTTTAATGATTTGCTCTGTCACACTCCTGGAGGAGGGGTTCAGGGTTCGCAGCTCCCTGAACTCCCCCCACCTGCTGTAACCTGTGTTCCTAATCCTGCATCCTCTGTGTCTCTCTCCGCCGAGCGGTCCCCGGCCCCGGGTCAACGTCGTGGGACCAGGAGAGCCCCTGCGGTTCTGGTTCCGCAGCTGCGTTGTGGACGGAGGAGGAGGACTGACTGCTGCGTGGAGTCTGCGCCGACGATTAAGCGTCCCCGGGTCTCCACGGAGGAGCGGTTCGGTCCAGCGGGACGAGATTCTTCTGGCTTCACGCTGTGTGGTTCATCGGCGGGGTTACCGGAGTTGGAGGAGCCTCAAGCTGCGTTGACCATCGTGCTGGCTGCGGGGCTCGACGCAGCCGAGTGTGAGCCTGACAACGACCTTCTGACGACGGATCCTGGATCTTCGCAGTCCTGGACGGCGTCGGAACCCGAGATCAGGCGAGTGCTCTCCTTTCTTTTCTCTCTCTATTTCTTTGAACACTTTAGCCTGTCTCTAGGGGAGATGAGCCGGGTGCAGCCGCCCGCTGCATCCGAGCTCGTTTCGCCGGGTTCTGGCGCTGCCGGTGATCCTGATCCCGGTTCTGTTTTTTCTCCCGAGCCTTCTTCCAGGGTCACCGGCGAGGAGTTGCCGTTCCTCATGATGCTGGAGGGTCCAGGTTCAACGTTGGAGGTCGGTTCTGGTGCGGTGCCGACCCAGTCGGGGTCCGACGCGGGTGCTGCTTCGGCGGTGTCCGACGTGGGTTCGCCTAAGACCCAATCGGGGTCCGACGTGGGTGCTGCACCAGCGTTGTCCAGGTCCGGTGAGGAGGTGGCTGTTTCCCAGCGGCCTGACGCTCATTGCCCTCGTCATCGGCTCTCCCCTGTGCCTCGTCCACCGGGACCCGCTTTGACCCTTCGTCCGTCTCAACGGTCCTGGTGGTTGAGTGATGCGGGTCGACGGCCCGACCCGCAAGACTTCCGGTTCGGCGATCTGGTCCAACCCCCTGACGAACTTTGCTGCTTCTGGGTGGCCTGGCACGGCCACTGACGGACTGGTTTCTTGGGATCTGGGTCTGAACTTGGCCGTCCGAACATTTCCCTCTCCCCGATTCACCCACTGGACAGTGGGCGGGGAGACCCCCGGTACTATCCCGGCCATTTTTGGATTCTGCCTGCCATATTCCTCGGGTGTTGTCTACCTTTTATTATGATCAAAGTCACTCGAGTGTAATTTCTGCCCTTTTGGCGAACATATATTTACAGTGCTGTGTATTGTTTTCCCCCTTATTAACCGTACTCAGCATTTTATCTCATTGTTATCCTGTTTCCCTGTCATCTTTTCTCCTCTAGGTGACCCCCCGTATATTTAGTGCTGTGTATTGCGTCCTCTCCTTATTAACCATACTCAGCAATTTATCTCATTGTTATCCTGTGAACCTGTCACCGTTATTCCTCTAGGTGACCCCCCGTATATTTAGTGCTGTGTATTGTGTTTTTCCCCTTGTTAACCGTACTCAGCATCTTATCTCATTATTATCCTGTGAACCTGTCACCGTTATTCCTCTAGGTGACCCCCCGTATATTTAGTGCTGTGTATTGTGTTTTTCCCCTTGTTAACCATACTCAGCATCTTATCTTATTGTTGTCCTGTTACTCTGTCACCGTTATTTTCCTAGGTGTCCTTCTTTGCATATGGCGCCGTGTATTTTGTTATCTTTTTTACTTACCGGTGCACGTCATTCCTATTATTCTTGTCCTGGTCTTAGCCCGCTTTTGTTTCATGGAGTAATGTGTTTTGGTTTCTTTATCAACCATGCTCTGTGATCACCTCATCCTGTTCCATTTAGCGTTGTGTATTGTGTTTGTTATTTATCACTCGTACTCAGCGTTTTTGTCCTGTTACCTTTTTGGTGGTTTTTTTCCCTTGCCCTGGGCCACACATTGTTGGTATTATCTGAGTAGTGTATCCTAATGAGGATAAAAAGGAGCAGCCTCGATCACTCGGGGCTGCGACTTAAAGCACTACAGGCTGAAACCCTGATGTCCGGCATCAGCCCTTACTCTTCTTGCAGTAACCTTGTGAGTGTTCCCCGCTGTGAGTATTATGCCTTGGTATCCTATTCTCCGGTGCCAGCCCTCTACTCCTGTGCCGCTCTACTCGTGAGTTTAACCCTGTATATGAGTAGCTGTGCTTTGGGTCTACAACGACCGTGTTTCTTACCCCGTGTTCCTTATCCCTTGTTCCTAACCCTTACTTTAATAAAACATCTCAACTCACTGGCTCGCCCTCGGCTCTCATTGTGTGGCTCCCTAGAGCCACATGTAACACTTTTGTTTAAATTACTGCCAAGTTTCTTAGTTTTGTCTTAAAAAAAATTTATTTAAGCTGTAAAAATTCATGATGGTGGCATACACATGCAAAATAAATAATAGCCTAAATACATTAAAACGGGTCGGAGGAGCAAGTTGGCTCTTAATGTAATTTATTTGATTTCTAATCATTTTAATTAGTCAAGTAGTGGTAACAAATAAAGTTAAAGTCCATCCATTACCTTTTGTGTCTGTAAAGGTAGACAAAGTAAGGTTAGCTGTATTTAACATGTATAGTAATTACGGTACAAGGATATGCTTTTATTTTGGTAACTTCCTCATGAGCGGAAGTCTAGGTAACGGAAATCAATTTGACAGACAAAGGAAAGACAAAAAAAGCGAGAAAGGGTTAAGAGAAAAATGAAGAAAAGACTACAGAAAGGGATAAAAACGGCAAGGATTTTAGCTTCAGTCGATAAGGGAACAAGGTTAGTGATTTTACAGAAAATTTTTATTTTAAGGTTGTAAATTAGTTATGCTAACAGAAAGGTTACTAATGTATGAGCTATGTAATGGTTGAAAGTTATATGGTAATTATTGTCTATTTTGTTCTTGCCATAGCTCTTATGTTGGTTGATGACACGGAAGGAAATAAAATCATTTAACCATCAGTTCTGGCCTTTTCAACATTGACTGGATGCTATAGTTTCTTTAATTTTCAGATATAGAAAGATAGATACAGTAGATAGATGTACTTTATTGATCCCAAACTGGGAAATTACAGTGTAACAGCAGCATGACAGTAGACAACCAAACAACAGAAACACAAACGACAGACAAAGGGATTACCCATGGAAAGTAAAAACTAACACGACTATGAAACCTATATACATCATAGCTTAATATATGATGACCCGTATAAACACATGAATCATCCCATTGCACAAAGGACTATCAGGAGCAGAGTGAAATGTGAGGTACCAGTTAGTCTGTAAGGTGCAATGTGGCAGCATAGCTATGACCAGAATACAACATCATAGTGAGTTATTGTACAGTGAAATTGCATGTGGCAGGAAAGATTTCCTGTACCTGGCCGTTTGACAACGAAGCTGTAGCAGTCTACTGGAGAAAGTGCTTCGCTGTCTATCTAGTGTGTGGTGGAGGGGGTGATCAGGATTGTCCATGATGGATTGCAGTTTATTTAGTGTTCTCTCCACCACTGTCTCAAAGGTCTCCGGTCTGAGACCAATTACAGAGCCAGCCCTCTTGATAATCTTGTCAAGTCTGTTGGTATCTCTGGCCCTAATACTGCTACCCCAACAGACAGCAGCAAAGAAGATGGCACTGGTGACAGTGGTCTGGTAGAAAAGCTCCAGCATCCTGCTGCACACGTTGAAGGATCTCAGCTTTCTCAGGGAGTAGAGTCTGCTCATCCCCTTCTTGTGCGCAGCATCGGTGTTGGATCTCCAGTCCAACCCGCTGCTGATCCTGACACCCAGATATTTGTAGTCCTCAACCACTCCCACATCCTCTCCCCTAATCTGCAGTGGCTGAGAAGGAGCCTTCCTCTTCCTGAAGTCAATCACCATCTCTCTGGTCTTGCTGACATTCAACCTCAGGTGATTCTGCTCTGTCCACTCCACAAATCTGTCTACCAGTGCCCTGTACTCCCCCTCCTCCCCTCCTCTTATACACCTCACAACAGCTGAGTCATCAGAATTTCTGCAGGTGGCATGACTCAGTGTTGTACTGAAAGTCAGTGGTGTATAAGGTAAAAAGAAAAGGAGAGAGCACAGTCCCCTGTGGAGCTCCCGTATCACTAGCCACCACTCCAGACAAGACATACATTGCCCAGCCGGACAAACTGTGGTCTGCCTGTCAGGTAGTCAGTAATCCAGGAGATCACAGAGCTGTCAACCCCCATCACCCGAAGCTTCTTACCCAGCAGCAGTGGCTGGATGGTGTTAAAGGCACTGGAGAAATCAAAAAAAGTAATTCTCACAGTATCTCCTCCACCATCCAGGTGCAGATGGGTTCATTGCAGCAGGTAGATGGCAGCATCTTCAACTCCTAAATGGGGCTGATATGCAAACTGCAGAGGGTCCAGCCACGTCTTCACCTGCGGCCTCAGGTGGGCTAAGACCAGTCTCTCCAGGACCTTCATCACATGAGATGTGAGGGCAACTGGTAGGTAGTCATTCAGATCCGATGGAGATGACTTCTTGGGGACAGGAACAAAGCAGGATGTCTTCCACAGCACCGGTACTCTCTCCAGACTCAGGCTTAGGTTGTACAGGTGTTTCAGTACTGGAGCTAGTTGGTTGGCACAGGTCGTCAGGGTCCTTGCGGAGATGCCATCAGGGCCCGAAGCCTTCAGCTGACGGAGTCTCTCCAGCTGTTTCTCCACCTGGTCTGTAGTCACCGTGAAGTGAGGGAGAGTCCTGGTGTCCCCTGAGGAGGAGGAATGGGGAGATGGAGAGAGGTTCTGCACAGGAGGATGGGTGGGGAGGGGTGTGTGTGGGTCTGGTTGTGTTGCTCGGGTGACAGACTGTGAGTTGAACCTATTAAAAAACAGATTCAGTTCCTCAACTCTCGCCTGGCTCCCAGATAGCTGCCCGACTCTCCCCTTGCACCCAGTTATTTGTTTCATTCCCTCTCACACATCTTTAGTGTTGTTTTGCCTGAGTTTCTCTTCCAACTTCCTCCTATAATTGTCCTTGCACCTCCTCAGCATCTCTCTCAGCTCATGCTGCACTCCCCTCAGCTTCTCCTTGTCTCCAGCCCTAAAAGCTCTCTTCTTTTTGTTCAGAAGCTTTCAGGCTCACTGGTGACCCATGGTCTGTTGTTGGAGAAGCAGTGTACAGTCTGAGCTGGCATGGTCATGCCTTCACAGAATCTAATGTATTTTGTGATGCAGTCAGTCATATTGTCTGTGTCCACCCCATGTGGTTCACACAATACGCTCCAGTCTGTCGTCTCGAAGCAGTCCTGTAGTGCATCAGCAGCCTCCTGTGTTCACCGCCTCACAGTCCGTGTATAAGCAGGCTGCCTTTGCACAAGGGGGACATACTTGGGTGTTAACATGACCATGCAGTGATCCGATTTGCCAATGGGGGGCAGAGCTGTGGCACTATATGCATCTCTGACATTGGCATACAGAAAATCCAGTGTTTTGTTCTCTCTGGTGGGACAATCAACAAACTGGTGAAAGTTTGGTACTGTTTTTCCCACTGAGACATGGTTAAAATCACCTGTGATGGCCATGAATGCATCCAGGTACTTCTCCAGTAATGTGGCCGCAGTGGAGCTGATGACATCACAGGCCACCGCTGCGTCAGCTGACGGAGGGACGTAGACGATAACAATAAAAGCGCACTTCATTTCTCGCGGCATATAATAAGATCATGACCAATCTGAAATATTTTTACTAAGAAGCAATCAGGCCAGAATGGTAGGCTACAGGTCTACACTTAAATTTTCATTGATTTAAACTATCAGCTAATTTAGCTAATTTAGTAGGTGACAGCCATGGGTAATTTTCTCATTTTCAGACATTTTTTTGTTATCTGTTGTTTTTTTTTTTGGTTTTCTTTTTTGCTATTCTCCTCTGGCTGAGGAAATGTTTAACTGATATTTACTTTTTATTCATATATGATTCAGAAGAAAAAACTAAAATTTATGAGAATCAAGTTTCAAATGCACATTAAAAAAAACTATTTTATAACAACACTGCAAAATCATGAGGGAAAACGGTACATGTAAAAAAAGTAAAAAAAAAAAAAGATGATTCTTTTTATGTGATTATCTAAATTGTAGAATTTACAGAAAATGCATATCATGGTATATACAGTATTGTTATTGTGACATAAGATGACTTATATTGTGATATGAATTTTTTGTCATATCGCACAGCCCGACTCACAAATGTACATTTTTCCCCTTTTTTGCCAAGTCATGGGAACTCACTGATTACATTAAAAAAAAAAACATAAATACATGGCTGTGGAACCACAGGTTGAAGACCCCTTGATTTAGGCACAGACACACAAGGCACCCTGAATGTGCCTGGAAGATGTTCTGTGTGTGTGTGCGTGTGTGGTGGCATGAAAACATTTGGGAGATGGCTGATCTGCAGCTGGGAGCTCCATCTCCGGAGCCTTATTACCTCCCGTCTGGGTCTCACCTGGGTCATGCAACACGGCTCGCTTGTCTCCTCGGTTTAGGAAACCCATCAAGACCAGCCGAGCAGGAGAGACAGAAAGAGAGAGAGAGAGCCTCAGGAAGGAACCGACAGATTCTCCTCTGTCTGTCTCGCCTTCCTGACTGGATGAGCTCTCTCTCTCAGCTGTTATATAAGGGGAGCTGCTAGAAATAGAGCAGCGGGGATGGGGGGGAGGAGAGATGGGGAAGCCCTCTGCTTTGATGCCAACGCCTTAAGGGGGGTGGATGGGTTGGAGGGGGGGGGGCGCGGGAGGGTGAAGCCAAAAGGGTTTTCCTTCCTAACTGTCAGGACGCAAACATATACAGGGGACATGTGCACATACAACAATAAGGCTTGTGGAGGGCATGCATGTACAGTATACTAAGAGAGGCATGCCGGCATGTCAGTGTGCAGCAGCAGCAGCAGCAGGAGCCTTTGCGGGAATCAGAGCAGACTTTGAATCCTCTGGGGTGCAGAGCTTAGAGAAGCAGAGCGTCCTCGTCTTCCTCGCTCATGAGAGCTTCTCTAAGGATAAGAGGAGAGATTTAGACGCTGAATGAATGTGATATTAATGTGGTATGAATTTCAGTCGTGGCATAAAAGAGGAAAAATGGAATTGTCAAGTGATTTGATTGAAAGTAACTGCAAGATCACACCTCCCACCACCCTGACTCTCTTTTTAAATGTGTCAGAAAACTGAGAAAACAGGCAGATGAATTGAAGTAGATGACAGAATGTGATTAAGTAGCAAGATATTATATAAACTTGGAATAATGATTAGGATTGGCAGCAGGTGATTTGAAGAGGGATGAGGGAGGATGCTGCCCCAAATGACCCATGGGAGGGGAACAACACTGCCCATCCCAACATGGAAAAAGATAGAATTGTCCCATCAATATCATCATAAACCTTTCTACAGTGGTGTGAAGAAGTGTTTGCCCCCTTCTTGATTTCTCATTTTTTTGTATGTTTGTCACGCTTAAATGTTTCAGATCATCAAACAAATTTAACTGTTCGACAAAGATAACACAAGTAAACACAAAATGCAGTTTTTAAATGAAGGTGTTTATTATTAAGGGTAAAAACAAAATCCAAATCTACACGGCCCTGTGTGGAAAAAGTAATTGCCCCCTAAACCTAATAACTGGTTGGGCCACCCTTAGCAGCAACAACCGTAATCAAGCATTTTGTGATAACTGGATAACTGGCAATGAGTCTTTTACAGCGCTGTGGAGGAATTTTGGCCCACTCATCTTTGCAGAATTGTTGTAATTCAGCCACATTGGAGGGTTTTCAAGCATGAACTGCCTTTTTAAGGTCATGCCACAGCATCTCAATCGGATTCAGGTCAGGACTTTGACTAGGCCACTCCAAAGTCTTCATTTTGTTTTTCTTAAGCCATTCAGAGGTGGACTTGCTGGTGTGTTTTGGATCATTGCCCTACTGCAGAACCCAAGTGTCAAGAATTGCCCCTCAGGGCAGAGAGAAAGACCCAGATGCTGAACTGCTAGTTTGTGAAATTTATTAAGAAACAAAAACACAAAGTCCAAACAGAGCACCAACACAAAAATCCAAACTGTCAAACAAACAAACAAACTTACGAGTTAAACTCACCAGAACAAGGGCAGGGTTCTGGTGAGGATGAGGGGAAGAAACGAGAAATGAAAATACAGCCCTTAAATAGGATCAGGAACAATTAAACACAAATAACAACCAGTGTGAATCACATGAACGGGCTGAAGAGAAAATGACAATCAGCTATGAGCAATGAGAGGGGAGAGAATGGGCTGACAGCTGACAGGGACACTGCCCACAAGGAGCAGAAACCTGGAAACGTCACTGACAGCTGTCAACCCAGAGGGAGAATACAATAGAATGAAAATATAATGAGATGGCAAAATTAAAGTGGAAACAAATAAGGACAACTAAACCCAAATCTGTAAATAACAAAATTACACTGAACGCAACCAGGAAAAATAAATCATACAAAGAAACAATACCGAATATGTGAAAACAAGATAGAAATAACACCACAGGCAAAGAACTCCAAAATACAATATTATACAAATAAGGAAAAACAAAAAAGCAAAGAGACAAAGCACGGTGAAATCCCCCCGTGCACAGATCGTGACAGAGCCCAGACACCCCGGGCAAAATCAAAAGAAGACAAGGACCCACCCACACTAAGAACCCACCACACCAAAAGACAAGAAAACGACCCAACCCCGGGCGGGAGGAGGGGGACCCAGGCACGGAGGGACCGAAACAAACCAGAGAAAACAATAAGAACTCCCATGACTCACACCCCAGCAAAACCCAGATTAGGAGAAAACAAAAGACAAAAGCCCTGCTCAGGATTCACACCAGGCAAAACCAGAGACCTAGGCCCCTGACCAAGGAGCTAGACTGTTCCGGTGGCCAGCCGAAGTCCCAGGCCTGGCAGACGGTGATGTGGTAAGAGTTGGGTGGCCTGCCGGAGAATATGGGTCACCCAACCCAACAGCACAGTCCGTCAAACGGTCAATCAGAGTTTTTTAGCCACCTAAACAGAAGGGGTGGCCCAGGAGGCGGCTCCCCCACGGGAAGGCCCAATGAAGGGAAGGACAGTGGAGTAGGGGGAACCATGACAATGTCGGGCGGAGGAGGGGGAACCACGACGACGTCGGGCGGAGGAGGGGGAACCACGACGATGTCGGGCAGAGGAGGGGGAACCACGACGGTATCTGGCAGAGGAGGGGGAACCACGATGGTGTCTGGCAGAGGAGGGGGAACCATGATGGCATCTGGTGGAGGAGGGGGAACCACGACGGCGTCTGGCAGAGGAGGAGGAACCTGCGCTCCTCCTGCTCCTCGGCTGATGGAGCGGGCCAGTATTCAAAAGGAGGAGGCGGAGCTGCCTTTTACGATGGTGTCTGGCAGAGGAGGGGGAACCACGACAGCCTCGGGCAGAGGAGAGGGAACCACGACGGCCTCGGGCAGAGGAGAGGGAACCACAATGGCCTCGGGCAGAGGAGGGGGAACCATGACGCTCTCGGGCTGGCCAGTAGCACCCTTGGTGGTCCCGGGCTGGAGCAAAGCTGCACCCTCAGTGGCTCTGGGCTGGAACAAAGCTGCACCCGCAGTGGCCCTGGGATGGAGCAAAGCTGCACCCGTGGTGGCTTCGGGCTGGAGCAAAGCTGCACCCGCGGTCGCTCTGGACTGGGCAAAAACTGCACCCATGGTGAACCTGGACTGGGCCAAAGCTGTACCCATGGTGGACCCGGACTGGGCCAAAGTTGCACCCACAGTGGACCTGGACTGGGCCAAAGCTAAACCCACGGAGGCTCCGGGCTGGGACGGAGCACCCACGACGACCTCAACTAATGGGAAGCAGCACCCTCGGAGGCCCCAGGCTGGAACGGAGCACCCGAAAGACCTCTACCGGAGGGGGAGCAGCACCCACAGAGGTCCTGGACTGGGACAATGCAGCACCTGCGGTGGCATCGGACTGGAGCAAAGCGGCGCCTGTGGAGGTCCCGGGCTGGGACAGAGCACCCATGACAACCTCAGCTGACGGGGAAGCAGCACCCTCAGAGGTCCTGGGCTGGGATGGAGCACCCGCAAAGACCTCATCCAGAGGGGGAGCAGCACCCACGGAGGCCCCAGGCTGAGATGAAGCACCTGCGACGACCTCGGCTGAAGGGGAAGCTGGACCTACGACAACCTCAGGCAGTGAGTCTGAACCCACGGAGACCTCTGGCAAAGCTGGATGATCCTCAGTGACCCTGGGGACAATCTCATACAGGACAGGCAGAGACAAAGGGTCAGGGTCACCGGTGGCAATGGAGTCTGGCAAGGTGAGCTCAGGCGCAGCCCATGACTACATGTGGCTCTCCCCACCAAGAGCCAGGCAAGATCTCTCTAAAATAGAAATAACAAAGACAAAGGAGAGCACTTGCCTGATCTCAAGCTCCACCGCTATCCAGGACTCTGTTGATCCAGACAATGGTTTCTTGGGCCCACTCCTCTGGAGGTCCAGCTTGGACTCTGCTGTGGCGGCCTCAGCAGCAGGCATGGTGGTCGATGCAGTCCCGGGACCCCCCCAGTGATGTGGCCCACGCAGGTGGCTCGCCCGGCGTGAACACAGGAGGTCAGCTTCCTGCTGGCGCTGGATCCTGTTCTGCTGAGGCCAGGGGATGCTTCATCATCGGCACAGGCTTCAGCTCGGTCGCAGCGCTCTCCCTCTGTCCAAACCATGGCTGCGGGGCTGAAACCAGGTCTTCCAGGGCCGCAGGCTCCTCCATAGCCCTGCAGCTTAGTCCTGGGGCCGGCAGACACTCAAGGGGGACAGGAGGAGACACGGAGAGAGCAGGCGAACAGTTTATGGCTGCAGCAGATGGTGAGGACTCAGAGGACTGCCTAATCTGAAATCAGGAATCAGGCAAGATAATTCACGAGAGTTGAAAAACACTTGCCTGAGTTCCCTGGGTGTGATGTCTTCTGCTGTAGCTGGGTGGAAATCAGTCCTCTCCGTGACTTCAGTGGATGTGGGCCCCCCAGTGGAACGTGGAGCCGCCCCTGCAGACACGGTGATGGGCGGAGCCAGGAAGGAAACATCTAACCCCTCAGCAGCAGGAGGGAGCATCGAGGAGAAGCGGGATACAGCAGCTGCGGAGAGAGAGGAAGCTGGCGGAACAGCCGGAGAGTTAAAACACAAAGAGGGCACTGTTGTGGGAGTCTTCTGCCTCGGCAAGGGAGAAACTGCTGCCTGAGAGGTGGAGGTGTTCCTCTGGCGAGATTTCCCTGAGCGACGGTGGGGAGCGGGAGGTGGAGACATCGGCTCCTGGAGAGGTGGAAGAAGGCCCGCTGGAACCTCCTTCAGTTCCTGGGTGAGATCCTGGAGGAGCCATGGCTTATACTCTAGAAGGAGCTCAGTCTCCGCTAATATGACCTGCCTGCGCTCCTCCTGCTCCTCGGCTGATGGAGCGGGCCAGTATTCGGGAGGAGGAGGCGGAGCTGCCGCTGGAGAGCGGCGAGAGGCTGGAGGCTTCCGCATGCGCGGGCGCTTGTTCTTTGTCAGCGCAGACACAGACATCTGAGTGGATTCCCCCAGTCCTTGACTCGTAGATTGTGAGACAATTATGGAGAGGAGTAGGTCTGTGAGCTCCAGGTGGTCCCACAGGCTGGGGCGTGCCTCGAGTACCTGTGCCGTGCCTCCAGACACTCTCGAGCTGCATCGGGGGTATGGGAGGCACGAGCCTGCGTGATGATGTCCTCTAACACACACACAGACCACTGCTCTGGTTCGCCCAGTCCCAGGGTTGACAAATCTGGGGTGACAGACATGGTTACCCCCAGGTGGAAGGAGAAAAAAAACCCCAAGAAAACAAAACGCACTACAAACTAGCAGCAGCTTAGTCTCTTACTGGCTGAAGTCTTTTGTCAAGAATTGCCCCTCAGGGCAGAGAGAAAGACCCAGATGCTGAACTGCTAGTTTGTGAAATTTATTAAGAAACAAAAACACAAAGTCCAAACAGAGCACCAACACAAAAATCCAACCTGTCAAATAAACAAACAAACAAACTTACGAGTTAAGCTCACCAGAACAAGGGCAGGGTTCTGGTGAGGATGAGGGGGAAGAAACTTGAGACTCTGGCAACGAGAAATGAAAATACAGCCCTTAAATAGGATCAGGAACAATTAAACACAAATAGCAACCGGTGTGAATCACATGAGCGGGCTGGAGAGAAAATGACAATCAGCTATGAGCAATGAGAGGGGAGAGAATGGGCTGACAGCTGACAGGGACACTGCCCACAAGGAGCAGAAACCTGGAAACGTCACTGACAGCTGTCAACCCAGAGGGAGAATACAACAGAATGAAAATATAATAAGATAGCAAAAATAAAGGGGAAACAAATAAGGACAACTAAACCCAAATCTGTCCATAACAAAATTACACTGAACGTAATCAGGAAAAATAAATCATACAAAGAAATAATACCGAATATGTGAAAACAAGCTAGAAATAACACCACAGGCAAAGAACTCCAAAATACAACATTATACAAATAAGGAAAAACAAAAAAGCAAAGAGACAAACACGGTGAAATCCCCCGTGCACAGATCGTCACACCAGGTGCGCTTCAGCTTGAGGTCATGAACAGATGGCTGGACATTCTCCTTCAGGATTTTTTGGTAGACAGTAGAATTCATGGTTCCATTTACCACAGCAAGTCTTCCAGGACCTGAAGCAGCAGAACAGCCCCAGACCATCACACTTCCACCACCATATTTTACTGGTGGTATGATGTTCCTTTTATGAAATGCTGTGTTACTTTTACGCCAGATGTAATGGGACACACACCTTCCAAAAAGTTCATCTTTTGTCTCAGTCCACAGAGTATTTACCCAAAAGTCTTGGGGATCATCAAGATGTTTTCTGGCAAAACTGAGACGAGCCTTTATGTTGTTTTTGCTCAGCACTGGTTTTTGTCTTGGAACTCTGCCATGCAGGCCATTTTTGCCCAGTTTTTTTTTTTATGGTGGAGTCATGAACACTGATCTTAACTGAGGCAAGTGAGGCCTGCAGTTCTTTGGATGTTGTTGTGGGGTCTTTTGTGACCTCTTGGATGAGTCTTTGTTGCACTCTTGGAGTAATTTTGGTCAGCCGGCCACTCCTGGGAAGGTTCACCACTGTTCCATGTTTCCGCTATTTGTGGATAATGGCTCTCACTGTGGTTTGCTGGAGTCCCAAAGCTTTAGAAATGGCTTTCTAACCTTTTTCAGACATATAGATCTCAATTACTTTGTTTCTCATTTGTTCCTGAATTTCTTTGGATCACAGCATGATGTCTAGCTTTGAGGATCTTGTGGTCTACTTCACTTTGTCAGACAGGTCCTATTTAAGTGATTTCTTGACAGAGAACAGGTGTGGCAGTAATCAGGCCTGGGTGTGGCTAGAGAAATTGAACTCAGCTTTCCAAAGATGTGATAAACCACAGTTAATTTATGTTTCAACGGGGGGGGGGGGGGGGATCAATTTTTCACACAGGGCCAGGTAGATTTGGATCTTTTTTCCCTTAATAATAAACACCTTCGTTTAAAAACTCCATTTTGTGTTTACTTGTGTTATCTTTGTATAATATTTAAATTTGTTTGATGATCTGAAACATTTAAGTGTGAGAAACGTCCAAAAAAATGAGAAATCAGGAAGGTGGCAAACACTTTTTCACACCACTGTATGTCATGTTACATAACAGAATGACTTTGAACAAACAATTCTAAGAAGAAATGCAAAAAAAAAAAAAATATTTTCTCGTAGCTTTGCAGCTTTTTTCCTCCAAGTTGTGACTTTTTTCTCATAAATCTGCAACTTTTTTCCCCCAGTAAATTTCTTTTTCTCATAAATTTGTGACTTTTTACTCAAAAAATTTTGATTTTTTTTCTCATAAATTTGCAACTTTTTTCTCAAAAAAATTTGTGACTTTTTTCCTGAAAATTTGCAACTTTTTTCCCTATAAATTTTCAACTTTTTTTTCCTCATAAAGTGACATCAAACAGCTTACAGTAATGCAGTAATGTAAAGCAGTTAAGCAGCTGTGTCTGCCTAGTGTTGTCAATCACATCAATAGCATTGTGCAGTATACAAATCAGCTGCCAGACTGGTGGTGTGGATGGTATGCTGCTCATGTCAATTGGGAACAGTGCATTCTAGGATTTCTCCTTCAGGTGGGTTGCCGAAAGAACCCAGAAGCTTGAGGACCATTTACTCCTGGTTAACCTCTTCAAGTTTTCTACTGCAACTCAGTGAAAAAAGAATTTGATTTTCTTTGCGTATGCTAAATTTAGGGAAATTGGCTGGAATACTAAGGGGTTAAAAGTTTGAAATCTGTAAGAAAAAAGTAGCAAATTTCCAGGAAAAAGGTTGCTAATTTTTGAGAAAAAAGTTGCAAATTTATAGGAAAAAGTTACAAATATTGGAGAAAAAAGTAAAAAAAAATAATACAAGAAAAAGTTGCAAATTTTTGACAAAAAAGTTGCACATTTTTGACAAAAAAGCTGCTAATTTACAAGAAAAAATTTGATAATTTTTGAGAAAAAGGATGTAGATTTATAGGAAAACATTGCAAATATTTGAGAAAAAAGTAAAAAAAAATTACTAGAAAAAAGATGCAAATTTTTTGAGAAAAAGTTGCAAATTTACATGAAAAAAACTGCAAATTAATGAGAGAAAATAAGTAGCAAATTTACAGGAAAAAAGTTGCTAATTTTTGAGAAAAAGGTTGCAAATTTATAGGAAAAAGTTGCAAATAGATGAGAAAAAAATAGCAAATTTACATGAAAAAGGTTGCTAATTTTTGAGAAAAAGGCTGCAAATTTATAGGAACAAGTCGCAAATATTGGAGAAAAAAGTAAAAAAAAATACAGGAAATAGTTGCAAATTTTTGACTAAAAAGTTGCAAATTTCAGACAAAAGTTGCTAATTTACAAGAAAAAATTTGATAATTTTTGAGAAAAAGGACGCAAATTTATAGGAAAAAGTTGCAAATATTTGAGAAAAAAGTAAAACAAAAATTTACTAGAAAAAAAGATGCAAATTTTTTGAGAAAAAGTTGCAAATTTACAAGAAAAAAACTGCAAATTGATGCGAGAAAATTAGCAAATTTACAGGGAAAAAGTTATTAATTTTTGAGAAAAAAGGTTGTAAATTGATTGAGAAAAAAATAGCAAATTTACAGGAAAAGGTTGCTAATTTTTGAGAAAAAGGCTGCAAATTTATAGGAAAAAGTTGCAAATATTGGAGAAAAAAGTTAAAAAAAATTACAAGAAAAAGTTGCAAATTTTTGACTAAAACGTTGCAAATTTCAGACAAAAGTTGCTAATTTACAAAAAAATTTTTTGATAATTTTTGAGAAAGAATGCAAATTTGTAGGAAAAAGTTGCAAATATTTGAGAAAAAAGTAAAAAATGTACAAGAAAAAACTGCAGATTTTTTGAGAAAAAGTTGCAAATTTACAAGAAAAAAATTGCAAATTGTTGAGAGAAAATAAGTAGCAAATTTATAGGAAAAAAGTTGCAAATATTTGAGAAAAAAGTTTTAAAAAATTACAAGAAAAAAGTTCAAAAAAATTACAAGAAAAAAGTTGCAAATTTTTGATAAAGTTGTGAATTTACAAGAAAAAAATAGCAAATTGAGAAGAATAAAGTTGCTAATTTATAAGAAAAAAGTTGATAATTTTTGAGAAAAAGGATGCAAATTTGTAGAAAAAAGTTGCAAATATTGGAGGAAAAAAGTAAAAAATTCACAAGAAAAAGGCTGCAAATTGAGGAGAAAAAAACTGCAAATTTAACCTCTTAAAATTTCGATGTTCCGGAGTGGTGGCCTAGTTGATAGAGCATCCGCCCCACAACTGGCAGGTTGGGGGTTCAAGTGCCGGCTGGGTCATACCAACGACCATATAAAAATGGTACTTCCCGCCTTCTACAGCAGGGCCCATTGGTGACCATCTGGTGGGCGAGCCTTACCTCATATGGGTCCCTACTGGTCGATGCAAATGACTTCTCCTGGGGTTTGGGGTGAATTCTCTCTGGAGCAAGCAACCGCAGCTGTAGCCCCAAGGGACGCTGTGTTATGGAAGTCGGCTCTCTAGAGAGGTGAACGGGACTTGTCAGAGCTCTGGTGACAAAGGAGTTTGTGGAGACTGTTACGTCTTAGAATGATGAGGAGTCGAGGTGCCTTTTATAGTTTTATTAAACACGATAACCAGAACGTACAGGAGTCACTACGCTAGCTTGGACATTGTACTGGTGTCATCCTTCTCTCCTTCCTCTGCCCTCACCCCTCCTCGACCCTCTGCCTGAACACTTGGCTCATCTTGTTTATCCCATCTTTCCCTCTCTGAGCTCTGTCTAATTCAGGTTCTCTCTCTGTCTATGGTGGTATACAAACAGGTTAGAAAATACCAAGTGTCATGTTTTGTCCTGCAGGATTTTTTTTGTCAAGGTTTACATAAATGACAAAAAATATGTGTATTTTTTGTGTTTTTATTCTAGTGTTTCTTTTTTTTTTTCCCATTGAGAGAGTAGGGAATAGAAGGGAAAAATATTCATAATAGTAACTTACTCATGCATACTTAAATTATCTGATCAGAGGTGGGTATAGTAGCCAGAAATTCTACTCATGTAAAAGCAGTGCTATGAAATTAATAATTAAAAGTAGACAACCAAAAATTTCTACTTGTGTTAGGGGTACAAAGAGCACCTACTTAAATACTTGAGTAATGACTTCAGTCTTGAAGGTCTATCTAAATTTTATCTAAAGGCTTATCTAAATTTGCAACTATTTTCCTCATTTGTAATTTTCTCTTGTAGAACTATGACTTTTCTTGTATATTTGAGACTTTATTATAAACTTGTGGAATATTTTAGAGCAAATTTTTGTCTATTTTTTATATAATTGTCTTTTTTAAATAAATTCAAAACAGATTGTGGGAAAAGTTTGACTTTTTTTCCTTATACAATTTACACTTTTGACCATAATTTTGCAGAGCTAGAACAGAACAATAATTTAACTCTGATTTCAAAGAAAAAATGGTAATAAAATTATATTTAATGAAATAAATTAACATAAATGACCAAAGATGCAGTAATTTCTGTTATAATGTTTCTATGTATTTATAGTTTTTTAGAAATCTCTTCATCAACCAGACAGCAGGAAAAACCTCCCTTATTTTGAATTCCAAACGTTGGCAGATTTAGGTTTGTCTGAAGGCTGCTGACGGATTAAAGTCATTGACTTCATGAATTTCAGTCATCTTAACTTGCCAGGTACATAACAATGAACATAAATTAGTTATTATTATTGTAGTGGCTGGTAAAGTAAATCCTCAGAGCTTCATCAGTCACTCTTGCCTTTCCCTGTATAAGAAACCCCACCACACCTGTTAGCTAAACGACTCATCATTATTGTTCCCGTTACCAGCAGGTTAAAACCACGATAAATGCCTCCAGTGCTTACGTACCTCTTCTGATTTTTTCCACGTTTAAAGTACTTTAAGAAGCTCATGCTTCTCTCGGACAGCAATGCTAGAGAGACACTCTGCCTGCCGATTGATGGTCACGCGGGCGATGTGCTTCCGAACTCCGATGAGTGGATGACTGTCACGCACGTTGTTTGTGTGCGTGCTTGCGGAGTGTCATTCCTTAATTTATTTTACTTAAATTTGTATTTCCTCTTAGCGTGGTGGCATAACTTCAAGAGTGGCGGCCCGCCACACAGAAATTTTACCAGAGGAAACCCCGCGGTTGAAAGATACCAGCGGAATATTATCAGGCTTATCTCACTGCACTTCAGGGGTCTGCAACCCACAGCTCAAGTGTCGCATGCAGATGCCAATAAGCAACTTTCGCATCTCGGCTGGTGCAAAGCATCATGGGAACGTGGCTACCAAACATGCTCTATCGATACATTTAATTTATGGAAAGTTCCTGATCTACAAGCATATTGTATGTGTAGGGGTCTTCTCGGTTGTACCCACAAATGCAAGGATGAACTAGTTGCGTTTGCATTCGCGGCCACATTGCAGAAATTGGCCAAAATGGCCCCCGTGTGTACGTTGACATAGCAGATTTTTTTATTGTCAAAGGACCAAGCACCCTTACTTGCGAGACTCCGAAACAACTACAAAGAAGGTAAGCCAGTGGTTTGACAGCTCAGCTTTGGTTTTGTCATTTTGAGTAAATTTCACTACAAGGCATAGCCTGCTTGCTTAGATCTATAGGTTGATACTACTATAGTTTAAGTACCACATGTTTTCAATGATTTGCAATTTTATTTTATACCAGCCTACTTATCAATGGCCTTAATTATGTGTGTGTAGATCAAGCTTCATTATCAATATACAAAGAACTAGATCCTAGATCCAGGCCTGCCTGTCCGTACCTACTACTTCAGGGTTTAGACTCGTGTCAATTAGGCTAGAACTTGAACAATACACAACACTATTTAATTATGTTATAATATAGACTTAATGCTTTAATCCAACAATTACGTCCGTCCGGATCCTTAAGCTCCATGGGGAATATATATGACGTGAATAGCGGCAGACATGTGCACATGCTGGTCCCAAAGTTGCATGCATGTATGCTGCAAGTTTGCTTTTTCCACCATTCTAGATGATATATGCCGTTCCACACTTCACTATGGCACAATGTGTACCTGGCATAATGGAGATTTAAAGCTTAAAGCTGACTTTAAGTGGCAATTGTTCAGGTGTGACAGTACTGTCTCTATACAAAAGCAAAGTGGCTAGTGGAATGTTTGGTAGTCGTGAACTTTGAACTCACATAGTCTGCACATGCGCACTCGTAATGCGAAAGTTGTTTATTTACTAGTAAAATGTCTGAATTTTATCAGTAAAAAGCAAAATGTACCAAATGTATAAGTAAAAATTCTCAAAAATTGCAAATTTATTAGAATAGATTTGCAAATTTCAAAGAAAAAAGTTGCACATGACAGATTTTTTTTTAGAAAGAAGCAAAACCTCACAAGAAAACTGTTGCAGATTTCACAGTAAAAAGGTTGATTTTACAAATTTAAAAGTAGCATAGTTTATTTAAGCTATCATCTCTGCTGGAGTCCGAGTCCTACCCTATGCAGGAAACGTTGAACTCACTGAGGAGCTCATTTAGCGGTAGGCTGTGCCATCCTAAGCGCACAACGGAGAGGTTCCGCAGGTCCTTCCTACCTACGGCTGTCAGACTTTATAACCTAACCAGGGCTGCTTGTAGAGGTTGCATTAAATGTACTAAACAAACCAACTTTGCACAATAGAGCTCGTCCTCTCCATTACGCAACTAGGACAACAGCAATCATTACTGAGGGTGGCAACACCACTGTTGATTCAAATGTGAAATAAACTGTCTGGGTACACGTAATTTAACAAACCATAATGCTGTTTATTCCATCTAGCTGCAATGCTCCTGCACTGTGTATATATCTGTGTACATATGTATATTCATTTACTGCTTTGGCTAACCAGTTCTTATTATCTTATTAACTACTGCTCTGAGTGCTACTATCCCTTTGCTGCTGTAATCCTGGAATTTCCCCATTGTGGGACTAATAAAGGCTTATGTTAGAATAGAGGTTGTGAAGGCCCCCTCCATGGGTAATTAGTCAGTGGTGCAGTCCCTGACACCTGAGGGTATACCTCCACTCCTAGCCAAGTTGCTAGGGAGGAATTCCTCTTTGGCTCAGTGGTAGAGTAACAGGTTTTCAGATCATGGGTTCAAGATTCAGCCTGGGATATTAGGAGGTGTGTGTCTACCATCCCTGAGGGTCAAAGTAACATAGGTCTGTCAAAATGTGATTTGTGATCCCAGGCTGAGATAGGCAATTCTGGCCTTGGCCCAGAAAGTGGGTTGCAACCGAGGCACAAATATAAACTTAACTCGGTCTTGAGGGGGAGACGTTTTTTCCCTCTCTACCTAAACAATTGGCCCCAACCAAAGTTCTAAACAATAAAATGACCAGCCTAATCTCCTGCATTTTGCTGTTGTGCCTACATGAAAAATGTTATTTTATTCTCTAACGTACTGAAAACTACTCACCAAAATTCCAAGTCAAAAAATCGACGTTTAGAGCATTTATTTACAGAAAATGACAACTGGACAAAACAACAAAAATATGTTGCTTTTAAATGTGCTTTCAGTCATTATCCTGGGCCATGGTGCACAAAACTGAGCATGTCCTTCAACCGATAAGTCTTTTTATCATAGGATTTATTCTGTTTAATGTAGTGCTAGCCACAGTTAGCCATGTGGTGTGTGGATGGGCCTAGTCACAAAACCTGGTATTTGAAAGAGGAAGAAAAGTGAAAAGATTTTGACACAAAACAGTGAGGCAATGAAAGTTTTTTTTGCAGAAAAAAAGGGCATAAGATGCCATTTTAGATAATGTAGATTTGTTTTTATAGGGGATTTATATCCACTGGAGTGCGTTGCTAAGGTTTAACTTAGGAAGAACTCAGAAGGTTAATTGGCATCAAACTGGGGATTCTAAATTGTCCTTAGGTACGACTGTGAGAGTGAATGGTTGTCTGTCTCTCTGTGTTGTCCCTGCGATGGACTGGCGATCTGTCCAGGGTGTACCCTGCCTCTCGTCCAAAGATGCTGGGATAGGCTCCAGCCCCCCCGCGACCCGAAAAGGATTAAGCGGAAGAAGATGAATGAATGAATGAAAAAGAACTCAGAAATCTGTCTGTGTAATAACTCTGATTTTTATTGACAGCTTTCATCCATCTTACCATGCTTAGATGATCTCCTAATCAGTACCTCCTTAAGTAGACTGAGGTGTCTTTGTGTTGGAAGTCAACAGATACTCAAACTGAATGGCTGCCATACATGTAGAGAAGCTAATATAGGAAAGACTTTGCAGTGGTCTCTTATTTTTTTCCAGAGCTGCAAGTCTGCGACTCACCATCGCTAGTCCTGGGCCACCATTCATAGCCTAGGCCCATGTGTTCCTACATTTACTTAGCCTTGATGAAACGATCACTGCAGATTCCACTTGTGGTGGAAGGCTGCCAACCCCCGCATCTGATGTCGCTACCCACTTGACTCTCCAAACTGGATCAGATGGAAAGTGATAAAGACTATGTCTTTACTATCTAATATGGCCACCCACCGCCATGCGTGTAGTGACCATGGTCAGAGTTTAAAGTTATGCCACTCAAATCCATAGACAGTATAAAATAGTTGGTAAAAGTTTTTTTTTTTTTTTAAAGTACTCTAATCTAGCACAAACACACTGGCAGTACTATGTGCCCATTTACAGTTTTGCTTACCAGTATGGAGGTGTAGACAGAACGTCACGTGATTTGGTGATGTTGCTGCAAATCCTCAGTAGTGTACTGTTAAGCAATAACATTCAACAGGTAAAAAAAAACAAAACAAAACATGCAGGTTTATTATGGTTAATTCAGTGAAAAGTGCAAACACTGAAATCTATGTTAGATGAAATATTATAAATCACTGCAACATACAGGCTACTTGATTTTTGTCTGACAAAACATGTCTTCTGCTCATGCTGTTTTTGTATAAGAGTATTTCACCTGCTTTAAGATCATTTTACTTGTTATTACAATGTTAAAAAGTCCAGATTTTCTTGTTCTGATGACAGATAAGTTTGTTTACATCAAGTAACATATTTCTCCTTTTTGACTTCACAAATGTCTATTATGGACTTCTTGCACAATGAAGAGTGACACATTTCCACATTCTGGACCCAGAGCAGCTCCAGTTCCTGTTCCATTATATTTTCCCATTCTCTGGTACTTTCTCCTCAATAAATCAATTTTATCACTTTCACTTATCATTGTACATACTGGAAATAGTGTGCGGGCAGATTGTTTTTTCTTTATAAACTTGGGGCTGTATTACAACGGGGTGGGTTAGTCAACAGTCAGTGACGCAGAATGCATTTGTGGGCATTTCCAAGTTAACTTCCTCGTCACAACGGCATAAAAATGAACTTTCCTCCGGTGCATGATGCAAAGAGGCCAGTCTAATCATTCAGAGGTGTGTTTTGGATAATCCAATTCAAAGCGCTCCTTCCCATCCCTTTAATGCACAGAGGCGCATTATCTAAAGCGAATTGTGATCATGACGGTTTAAGACAGGTTTTGTGCTGACCAAAGCCTGTGTGTGTGAGCCAAAATGCACTTGATAGTAATGTCGCTTGGTAATAAGGAAGACATTAATCACAGTTGATGCCCAATTAGTTATTTTAGAGAGAAAAAACAGGGAAGAATGCTGAACTGAAAAATCAGCTGAATGGTTTAATGTAGTGTGCACAGATGCAACACAGACATGAATGGGTTTCACACTTCAGGGAAAGATGATGATGCCTGCGCAAACTTTCATAAACTTTAATTAGCGATAGCGTGGAGGTCGCCACTGGCCCATGGAGAGATAGAGGGCTCACTTTCCTGTTGCTTTCGCCGACCGAGGGTCTCCTCCATCTTGTGCGGGGGTCTCTGTCCCTCCCAGCTGGAAACCCGGGGCGCGCGGTCAACGCAAATGTGGATGCATCTTCTGTTTGTCTGAGGAGTTACAGTGAAAAGTACAACACTGCACACTACTTGTTCATTCATTTATTCTCCTAAAAATACACCCATTAATACTTAAGTCTGTGATGAGAACGAAAATGTGAATGGAATACAACTCATCAGACTAACAAGGTCCCCCGCGCCGCACATCCCACTGCCTGTTCATTCATTCATTCCCATCCATCCATCCATCCATCTATCTTCTACCACTTTTCCGGAGGTTCTGGTTGCTGAGGCAGCAGTTCAAGCAGAGAAGCCCAGACTTCCCTCCCCAACCACCTGCTCCAGCTCTTCAGAGAGGATACCAAGGCATTCCCAGACCAGCTGGGAGACATAGTCTCTCCAGCGAGTCCTGGGTCTGCCCCGGGGTCTCCTCCCAGAGGGACGTGTCCAAAACACCTCAAGTGGGAGGCATCCAGGAGGCATCCTGATCAGATGCCCATACCACCTCAACTAGCTCCTTTCAATGTGGTGGAGCAGCGGTTGTACTCTGAGCCTCTCCTGGATGACTGAGCTCCTCACCCTGTCTCTGAGGGTGAGTCTAGCAATCCTACGAAGAAAGCTTATTTCAGCCGCTTGTAACCGTGATCTCGTTCTTTCGGTCATTACCCAAAGCTCATGACCATAGGTGAGGGTAGGAACGTTGATTGACTGGTAAATCGACAACTTTGCCTTAGAGCTTAGCTCCCTCTTCACCACAACAGACCAATATAATGTCCTCATCACTGCAGATGCTGCTCCAATCCATCTGTCAATCTCTTGCTCCATTCTCCACTCATTTGTGAATAAGGCCCCAAGATACTTAAACTCCTCCACTTGGGGCAGGAGCTTGTCCCCAACCCAGAGAGGACAATCCATCTTTTTCCGGCTGAGGACCATGGACTCGGACTTGGAGGTACTGAGTCTCATCCCAGCCGCTTCACACTCAGCGGCAAACCATCCCAGTAAAACCTGTAGGTCATTTCTGGTTGAAGCCAGCAGGACAACATCATCTGCAAACAACAGAGATGAGATCCTGTGATCACCAAGCATGACACCCTCCGTTCCCTGGCTGTGCCTAGAAATCCTGTCCATAAAAATTGTGAACATGATCAATGACAAAGGGCAGCCCTGGTGGAGTCCAACGCTCACTGGGAATGAGTCCGACCGAGTTTTGGCAATATGAACCAAACTCACAATGGTCATACAGAGACCAAATAGCTTGTAACAGCAAGCCCGATACCCCATACTCCCGAAGCACCCCCACAAAAAACCACGAGGGACGCGGTCGAATGCTTTCTCTGAGTCCACAAAACACATGTAAACTGGTTGGGCAAACTCCCACGAACCCTCGAGGATTCTCGAGAGGGTAAAGAGCTGGTCCAGTGTGCCATGGCCAGGATAAAAACCACATTGTTCCTCCTGAATCCGAGGTTCGACCAATGGCCAGACTCTCCTCTCCAGTACCTTGGCATAGAGCTTCCCTGGGAGGCTGAGAAGTGTGACACCCTCCAGTCCCCTTTTTTGAAGAGAGGAACCACCACCCTTGTTTGCCATGCCAAAGGCACTGCCCCCAACCTCCACGCAATGTTGCAGAGGTGTATCAACCTTGACAGCCCTACAACATCTATGGCCCTGAGGTACTCGGGGCGAATCTCGTCCACCTCCAGGGCCCAGCCACCAAAGAGATTTTTAACTACCTTGGCAACCTCAGCGCCTGTGATAGGCAAGTCGTCCCCCTCGTCCACAAGCCCTGCTTCCTCTGTGGAAGGTGTGTCAGTGGTATTGATGAGGTCCTCAAAGTATTCCTTCCACCGCCCAACGATATCTCCAGTCGAAGTCAGCAGTGCCCCATCCGCACCATGCACAGTGTGGCCAGGGAGCTGCTTCCCCCTCCTGAGCTGCCAGACAGTTTGCCAGAATCTCTTGGAGGCCGATCGAAAGTCTTGTTCCATGGCCTCACCGAACTCCTCCCATACCCGAGTTTTTGCTTCAGCAACCACCCGAGCTGCACTCCGCTTGGCCTGCCGGTACACCTCAGCTGCTTTGGGAGTCCCACAAGACAACCAAGCTTGATAGGACTCCTTCTTCAGCTTAATGGCCCCCCTCACCACTGGTGTCCACCACTTGGTTTGGGGGTTGCCACCATGAGATGCCCTGACGACCTTGTGGTCGCAGCTCTGGGCAGCCACTTCAACAATGGAGGAGGATAACATGGCCCATTCAGACTCCATGTCTCCAGACTCCCTTGGAATGTGATTGAAGTTCTAACGGAGGTGGGAGTTGAAGACCTCCCAGACAGGGGCCTCAGTGAGACGTTCCTAGCACATCCTCACTATACGTTTAGGTCTGCCATGTCTGAATGGTATCCTCCCCTGCCATCGGATCCAATTCACTACCAGGTGGTGATCAGTTGACAGCTCTGCACCTCTCTTTACCCAAGTGTCCAAGACATACGGTCGCAGGTCTGATGACACGATAACAAAATCGATCACCGACCTGCATCCTAGGGTGTCCTGGTGCCAGGTGCACATATGGACACCCTTATGCTTGAACATAGTGTTCACTATGGACAAACTGTGGTTGACGCAGAAGTCCAATAACTGAACACCACTCGGGTTCAGATCGGGGAGGCCATTCCTCCCAATCACCCCCCTCCAGGTTTCACTGTCGTTGCCCACATGTGCATTGAAGTCCCCCAGTAGAACAATGGAGTCTCCAAGAGGAGCACTCTCCAGCACCCCAGTCAGAGACTCCAAAAAGGGTGGGTCCTCTGAACCATCATTTGGTGCATAGGCACAAATGATGGTCAGGACCCGTTTCCCAACCTGAAGGCACAGGGAAACAACCCTTTCGTCCACCGGGGAAAACTCCAATATCGAGGCAGCAAGGTGGGGGATACAAGAATACCCACCCCTGCTTGTCACCTCTCGCCCGAGGCAACTCCAGAGTAGGCCAAGCTCCAGCCCCTCCCAGGAGACTGGTTCCGGAACCAGAGCTGTGTGTTGAGGTCAGGCTGACTATATCTTGCTGGTATCTCTCAACCTCTTGCACCAGCTCAGGTTCCTTCCCCACCAGAGAGGTGACGTTCCACATCCCAAAAGCCAGTTTAGGAAGCTTGGGATCAGACCACCAAGGTCTCCACCTTTGACCGCCACCTGATCCACATAGCACCGGACCCCCATGGTCCCTCCTGCAGGTGGTGAGCCCACTGGAGGGCGGACCCATGTAACTCCTTTGGGCTGAGCCCGGCCGGGTCCCATGGGTGAAAATCTGGCCACCAGACCCTAGCCATCGAGCACCTCCCCCAGGCCTGGCTCCAGAGTGGGGCCCTGGTGACCCCATACCGGGCGGGGTACACGGAATCCTTGTTCTAGCATTCATCATGTGAGTCTGTTGGGTCGTTCTTAGTCTGGCCTTTCACCCAGAACCAGTTTTGTCGTGGGTGACCCTACCAGAGGCAAATTGCCCCGGACAGCATAGCCCCTGGGATCACTAGGGCACGCAAACCCCCCCACCACGATAAGGCGATGATCCATGAGGGGTCATTCATTCCCCTAAAAAAAATCCTACATTAATGCCTAATCTATGAACTCCAATGGTAAGTCCGCAATTAAAATGAGAGTGTCGATGGAATAACAATAAAACTAGTGTGTGATCATCATATAATTAAAATGATGGCCGATTATATGATGACTCTTACAACTCTATTAAAATAAGATCCCAGTGGATGCCGTTTCCTCATAAGCTCTGGAGCTGTGCAATTTCAAAACACGCCACTGAAATATCATTAAACAATGTGCTTCTGACGATAAACCTCCTTTTTCCTGATCAAAAGCAGATTCTGATGGAATGCACTATAATAGTAATGCGCATTAGATTGCGTGTCACCACGTCGCTCTGAAATGAGGTGCCTCTTCCCAGCACATAGCGGGCACACTGTCTTCTGGTAATTTGATGGTGTGACGCAAAGCATAAAAAACTCACAATGTGTTGACAGGAACTCACAAAAACACTGACGTACGGCGGGAAGTGTGACGGAAAAGTGCGTGGATGATCGTCAAAATAGGGCCCTTATGGGGTTTCACATTTTGATCGTTTTTGTAACCATACTATGCCTTTAATAGTTCACCCAGTTAGCTTAGCATATATGTAGCTATCGTGTTGTTTATGTCTGCCATTCCAAATGCTACTGCATGGGCTGTAATAGATCTGTGAATCTCACCCAAACATAGTGTAACGTCGGGGCCGTGTTAAAGGGGGCAGGGATTTCCCAGCATGCTTTGCCAGCAGAGAACTTTACTTTGTGTGTGTATTTAATGTGATTACTGAGTTATTATACTACTGTGTCATTACAACTGCGTTATAATGACCCAGCAGTGTTTATAGGCAGGATTAGGGCAAGATGTATCATGTGTGTGTAAACATGATTGAAACAGGGGTCTGGGAGAATGACCTCCCCTCCTGTCTGTGCTCAGTGGTGTGTTTTAATAAAGCCTGTTGTGTCGCAACCATCTGCTCCTCTTCTTTGTGTGAACCTCGCTTACGTCACACTGGTGTCAGAAGTGGGATGGAGCAAGATGGTGGCCAGGATCTGGGCGGAGGTCCAGCGGCTGGGGCGGTTCATCGCTCGGCTGGGAACGGACGACACAGCTGAGACGCCGACCCCCAGAGTGGCTCGCCGCGATGGATGGAGCAGCGGACCCGACGGGACGAGCATATCCCGCCTTCTGCCTTTTTCAAGGCAGAGCGGGCCGAGCAGAGCAAACCAGCCCCGCTTCCCGCCCTTTTCAGAGCAGGACAGGCTGGCGATTCCACGGCGATCAGGAGCGGCAATCGACTGGGAGGCGACTGTCCCATCCATCCGGCAGCGGGCCAAGATTCCCCGCTACAACGACGAGACCCTGTTGGATGACCACCTGGCTCAGGTTGAGCTGGCTGCCGCGCTGAACGACTGGGCACTGGAGGAAACCGCCGTGCTGAGAGCGAGGGGGAGGAGGGGGAGTTACGGCAGACCACGGCGGCGCATCCACCGAGAAGACGACTGTGGCGACGCGAGGAAGGGTGCTTCCGCTGCGGAGAGCCAGGGCACATCGCACGGTACTGCCCCGCACCCACCCCACGACAAACTGGCCCCTCGCCGACGTTAAACTAGAGTGAGGTGGCATGGACGGGGACAGGCTGCCTCCCGCAGATGCTTCCCCTGGCGGTGACGTCACAGAGGCCCTCGGCGCACAGCAGCAACGGCGCGAGTAGGACAGATCCAGTCTTTTCTCGGGCTCGGCAGGGGCTGGACGCCTGGACACGGGCCAGCGGCCGCCTGGGAGGTCCTGGCAGTGGTGGGAGTCGGCCGGAGCGGGCATATGACTCCCGCTGCCAGGGGAGGGACTGTGCGTAGTCCTACTGAAGCTGTTGGAAGTGCTGGTCGTCGGCACTGAAGCCGCCCCGACACCTGGACTGAATCGCGTTGGACTTCTGGGTTTGACTTTGATTTTTCTGGGGACAGAAACCAGTCCGGGGGGGGGGGGGGTGGCAGTGTAACGTCGGGGCCGTGTTAAGGGGGGCAGGGATTTCCCAGTATGCTTTGCCAGCAGAGGACGTTACTTTGTGTGTGTATTTAATGTGATTACTGAGTTATTATATTGCTGTGTCATTACAACTGTGTTATAATGACCCAGCAGTGTTTATAGGCAGGATTAGGGCAAGATGTATCATGTGTGTGTAACCATGATTGAAACGGGGGTCTGGGAGAATGACCTCCCCTCCTGTCTGTGCTCAGTGGTGTGTTTTAATAAAGCCTGTTGTGTCGCAACCATCTGCTCCTCTTCTTTGTGTGAACCTCGCCTACGTCACAATATGTCTGACTCCCAGTTGTTATCTGACTTGTTTTAATATTACTTTGTGTATGCAGAATACCTTGATTATTGCTGTTACCACTACTGTTAGTGATATTAGCCTAGTTACCTTCTAGTTGCTGGTGTGTTATTTATTCTTGTAATAAACTTCGACTCACTCCTAATAACACTGCATGGAGTTAAATAAACGTGAATTAGCTCGTGCAAAGACTTTGCACAATACATGTCCATTACACAGGTCTAATACAGCCCATGCAGTGGTATTTAGAATGGAAGAGACAAACAATACAATAGCTATGCTATGCTAAGCTAACTGGACAAGCTATTAAACGACACAGTATATGGTTGCAAAAATGATCATAATGTGAAACACAACCTTAAAAAATTATCAAAATGTGAAACAACCTTTATAAAGAAAAAAATGAACTGCCCGTACACTATTTTCAATATGTACAATGATAAGTGAAAGTGATAAAATTGATTTATTGATTAGAAAGCACAAGGGAATGGGCAAATATAATGGAACAGGAACAAGAGCTGCTGAGAATATGGAAATACGTCACTCTACATTGTGCAAGAGGTTCATTAGGAAACTGATTATGGTTAATTATTATGGAGGCGTATTGCATTCACTTGAAAAAAAATTCTGTCTTGAAGTAGCTCATTAATTCAGAAAAACAGCAAAAAAATTTGTGAAAATTTGCTCATTAATTCAGAAAGAACAAAAAAATGTTTTTGCCTTTAAAATTTATCTCACTTCAGAAAAACATCTTTTTTTGAGTCAGTGCAATATGCTTGTGTACATTATAGTCTACTACAATATATACTGTAATTGTTTGCAGTTTTGTCTTTTACATCAAACCGTATTAGCACAACTTATAGCAAGGATACCAGTAAAAGAAGCATTTTTGCTGAAGCAAGTTTACAGGAAACCGTTCACAGTGCAGAAACTTTAGTCTTTTCATCTCCCCCAGTGGGAATTCCTCCTGGTACAAAAGCCGAAGCCAATTAAGAAGAGTGGCCGTATGGAGATGGCTGCACTTCTTGTGATGCAGCTTTTTCTTTTTTTTTTTTTTTTGCTGGCAGTAACAAAAGACTTGGCGTCCAATGCCGAGCTACAGGATTATTTTCCTGAAAAAGCCTTTTTTTGTCAGCTGCTGCAGAGCTCAACCCTCATCGTGTGGCGTATTTCATTTTGATGGCTTGGACTTTACATTACAGTGTTTCCAGTATTTTCTGAAAGACGAAGAACTCCACGTTTTATCAGGATTTTGGGGATTTCAGCAGTCTCAGTTGTGCTCACATCCGACATGATGAGAGACTTCATCTGTAGTTTGAGGCGTGCACAAAGGCGCAAGTCGCTGTCTAATCCTGTGCAGGGAAACACAGTTTGAATAATTTATCCATGACTCTTTTTTTAAATGTAACGTAATGCTCCGTGTTCTCAAGCATGTGGCCCATAGGAAACCTCTTGAAGCCCTGAAGTTTTCTGATAAAGACAGTAGTGATGTTGTGCTTTTTTTAACTGTAGGAATATGAATATGTTGCCAACATTTACAAGCATAAAAAAAATTGTAGTCAGGTTTATGAATTATTCAAGGAGTTGCTCCATTTAATGCCATATGTACAACATTTTCCTCAAGGACTTACTTTGAATTAAGTTGGAACTCTTCCAACATCAAAGGATGGCTTACATCATATGCTTACTAAAAGTCAAGGGTTTACACATGTATACATCTGCCCAGCCAGAGGCATCTGTGGAGCATTTTTACATAAAATATATTATCTACTTTTTTTTTACTTCCTTGCTCTTCTTACTGTGTCAGTATGAATTAGTCCAGCATGATTTTTCGGCAGACCTCACTGATACAAACTGAGCTCGCTAGCTGTTAGCTTATCCGGAGCTTGACATCTGTTTTTGTCCATTTTCAATGTTTTTTTTCATCCCTGCTAGTAGGGCTGTGCGATATGACGGTATATATTGGTGACAAGGTAAAAAATGTCGGCCGTTTCATATAAAACTGTATCATTTATATCAGGATTTAAGAGACATACCCGTTTCTATTTGTCACCACCCTGCCTCGATCTCCCTCACAGTGCGCCAGGTGCGCCACAGCAGCTAACTGCAAGCTAATGTTTTTCCATTACTTCTGTGGAGCCACTACTTCTGTGCCAGCCAGGGATGTTGGACTTTTTCCCACCGTGCTGTGTCAGAGAGGATGGTCCTCTAACCTCGTTTTAAAGCGTACCTGTGGTGGTCGTGAAGACGCATTTGACTTGAAAACATTATGAAAAAGTATTTCTTATTTTGGTAAATAATTTTTGCCAGCCATATACCACCAGACATATATTCAAATAGGACCTTGGCCATGGGCAGCCAATGAAAACTGTGGGCGCAGCCATGACACATGCGGATGTGACGTCACTTCGTTGATACTCAACAGTCAATGCTCCGCCTGTATGAGAGACTAGGGTGCTGTTGTGAGTGTTTTTATTCTATTATGGCTGAATTGTCGGACTCTGAGGAAGAATTTGTCCAACATGGCTACAGGTTTGAGCCAGAAAGGTCTTCTGAGGGTTAAAGTGACGAAGTGGTCCTCACACACAACACAATTTCGTCTGAAATTATTCGTCTGTGCCCTGTTTCAGCTCCGATCTTCTGACAAGGTGAGCTGGGTTTGGGTACACAAAAAAGTGTTTCTTTGTTTTTTTCGCTTATTATTCAGACATCCAAAGACTTTACATTCCGCCATGTTGCGATATCCATATCGCATTGTATGTTTTTGTTTTTAAAAGAGCAACGAGTGTCTGCTGCTCTGTAGATAGTTTTAGAATCATCTTCCGAGATCAGATGAGACAAGCCGCTGAATTTAAGCATTTATTTATTTATTTTCTACTCGTTTTAGTTCTGCATTTAATATGAATCCTGAGTTTGAAATAAACGTTTGAATTTGAATATCCCCGAAGCCGCTCCACATCCAGGTACTCGAGGCTCAGCCAATACTGATCCAGATCGCGGTGTCAACGAAATTACATCACAGGAAGCGTCCTGGAAGTCCCTGTAGCCGCTAGTATGGCTGTACCCGTGTTTTGCTGACATAGCTGAACCAGCAGATCAGCAATGGATTTATATCAAATTGCTTTGAACGTGAATTTCAACTTAAACTTGAACTAGAACGTGAGACCACCACAGGTACGCTTTAATTGGAGGTAAGTGTTATATATGAGTAATGAGACAGGAGCCGTGCTGAACTGAACAGCGAACCACATCTTTATTATCAGAACATAGAATTATATACACCATTGGCCGTGCCCGCCTGACGTCACTCTGTGGGCGGGTACGGCATCTCACACACACACACACACACACACACTACACTCACAACACTGTTATATCATTAAAATGAGCGCAGGCAGAGAGCGTCTTGAACATTTAACTGAATTTATTTGGCGCACATTACTATTTATACTCCCCGCCATAGCCCGCCTGACATCATCCCGTTCTCCACCCCGACGGTGCTACGGCAAACCCCAAAGGCCAATTTCCATACACAACATTCCTCCCCCCCTCACAAGTTCAAACTATAACACAGAGAACCTGTTTCTACAACATAACACAACCAATAGAGTAACAGCATTGTTTTCCATATGTACATACAGTATAAACAAGTCCATCAGTGGGTGAACAAGCTGATGTTGTCCATGACAGTTCTTGCCACATAGTCCTCCAAATAGGCAGGCCTCTGATGCACTCTAGCCGGGCGTCCCACCCTAGGGGACTCTGCACCAGGCACCATCGGTACCGCCTGTGAGTCCACATCCGGCATAGCCGCCCAATCCCAAGACCATCAAGTCGCCCCATAGCGTCCAAGTCCTGGCCAGATACCGCACGCCTTAGCCTGCTGGCATGCCACCTGGACCCATCGTCCAGTTCAAATGTGTCCGGGCCCCGCTGTCTTTTAATCTCCCGTGGTCCCGTACACAGGGGCTGGAGCTTGTGCAACCAGACAGGGTGCCTAATCCACACCCGATCCCTCTCCTTCAGGCCGTGGCCCTTCACCCGGTACTTCCTGTCGAACCGTCTTTTCATTCTGCATTGTTGGTCCGAGACTCTGCTCCTCAGTGTCACATTACTTATCGGGGAGACCACTCTCGGAGGCTCCAACTGATTCACTGCCAGCGACAGCTCCCACCCCAGCATAAGCTTCGCTGGAGAACAGCCCGTTGTTGCGTGGACTGACGCCCTGTAATGGAGCAGCGTGTTCTGGAGCGCCTCCGAGAACAGGAAGCCATCTGCCAGATGAGCCCTCAATCCATTCTTCAGGGTCTTGTTAAATCTTTCAACCCCTCCATTAGCTTGGGGGTGGTAGAATGCTGTTTTGATGTGTTCCACCCCTTTGCTGGCCAGAAATTCTTCAAACGCCCCTGATACGAATTGGGGCCCATTGTCCATCGTGAGGGCGTCCGGGATACCCCACCTAGCGAATAAGGATGTCAGAATCCTGTGACCGCCTCTGTTGTCACTGAGCTGGTGGGCAGCACCTCCAGCCACTTGGAGAACAAATCATAACCCATCATCAAGAAATGACGGTTGAATGGTGCTGCATGAAATTTGCCACAAATGTCCAGCTCAACATGTTTCTACGGCCCCTCCGGAAACTCAACAGGCCGGAGCAGTGGTGGGGGAGGTCTGCCCGTCTTGCCACTCTCCAAGCACGGCACACAGTGTTTAACCATGGCCTCTATATCACCATCAATGCCAGGCCACCAGACTGCTCTCCTACTTCTCTGTTTCACTCGCACCACCCCTAGGTGGCCATCGTGCAACATGTCCACGACCCGCACCCTCAAGGCAGCAGGAATCAGGGCACACTGACCCCTGGCCACACACACCTCATTCCAACAACTCCACTCATCTCGGAACCGGTGAAAAGGAACCAACTCACTCAGCACCTTCGCTAGCCATCCTTCCCTGATCACCGTGCGCAACTGTGCCATAACTGGGTCCCATTCCGATTCTTCTTTGAGGTCTCGTGGGGAAACCACACCCTGGAGGGATCCGCACAGGGCATTGACCAGATCTTCTTCAGCAGAGCCAGTGTCCTCGTCGACCACATTTGAAGTTTTCACAGTGGCCCGGGAGAGAAGGTCCGCCACTAAGTTTTCTCTACCTGGGGTGAACTTAGTGGCGAAGTCGTAGGCCCTCAGACGCTCTGATCATCTGTGTAGCCTCAACGGCCTATGCCCCGATCCTGACGTCTCCAGCAGCATCGTGAGCGCTCGGTGGTCAGTCCTCAGGGTGAAGCGGCGCCCGTAGAGGTATATGCGCCACCTCTCGCATGCCCAGATGCAGGCCAGCACCTCCCTCTCACCCACAGCATACTTTTGCTCCGCTGCCGAGAGGGACCTAGACGCGAACGCCACTGGCCTTTCCACGCCACCCTGTAATTGGGACATGGCTGCTCCTAACGCCGTCCCAGATGCATGACAGGTCACCACCGTCTCCAGTTCGAGGTCAAAATGTGCCAGCACCGGTGGAGAAGTGAGCTGCTGCTTCAGTTTTGAGACCGCTGCTGAGCATGCTGGGGTCCATTCCATGGCGAGTCTTGTTTTAACAGGGCCCTCAGAGGTTCGATCGCCTCCGAGTAATGTGGGATAAACCGGCCATAGAAGTTAACCATGCCGAGGAATGATGAAATTTGGGCAGGTGTAGAAGGGTCCGGGATGCGGTGCACCGCCTCCACATTAGAATGCAACAACTGTAAGCCTTCACCCGTCAGCCGGAACCCCACAAACTCGATCGCCTCTGCTGCAAAGAGGCATTTGTCGCCGTTTAGGGTGACCCTGTGGTCCCGCAGCCGCTTCAGAACCTTCTCCAGCCTCACGTCATGAAGCTCACTCATCGTGCCGTATACCATAATGTCGTCCAAGTAGGCTACGACTCCTTTCAGACATGCCAACATCGTCGCCATAACCTTTTGGAAGCAGCTGGGGGCGGAGCTCAGCCCGAACGACATTTGGGTACATCTAAAGACTCCCATGTGGGTCACAAATGCCGTCAGGTTTCTGCTGTCCGGGTGTAGTGGCACCTGCAGATACCCCTGCCGAAGATCCAGCTTAGAGAACACCCTGGACCCACTGAACGTCGCCGTGAGCTCCTCCATGGTCGGGAGAGGGTATTTATCTGGGATGACTGCCTTGTTCACCATACATAGATCAATGCAAGGCCTGATCCCCCCCCGTCCTTCTTCTTTGCCACCACCAAATTTGAAATCCAGGGTGATGCATCCACCTTCTCGATGATCCCCGCGTCCAACAGCTTCGAGAGTTCCGCTGACACCTTGTCACGTAGTGCCAGGGGCAGGCGTCGAAGCGGTTGGATCCTGGGCGTCACTGACTTACTCACCAACGGCTGATGGCAAAAAGCTTCAATCCGGCCTAGGCCCATGAACAGCGCTGGCAAACGGAGCTGCCAGTCCGTAAACGCCGTCAGCACCACTGAACCCTCCGGATCCTGTATGGAGAAGCCCAGTTGTCCCAGTAGGTTGATCCCAAGCAGGTCCGACCCCTGCCGTGCCGCCTGGAAGACAAATTTGGGTGCCCTCTCCGGTCCACACGACACGTCGAACTCCCCTGTGCCGACCATGTCGATCTCGGCTTGGCCATAACCAAATATTCTCACCGCTCCCGCCTTAATAGCCTTCTTCGGGAACAGTCTTTTTAACGTTGACAAGTTCAAAATGGACCTGCCAGCCCCCGAGTCCGTCATGAGGGGCACCTTGATGCCATCCAGCTGCACGACATACCACTTTAGGGGTCCTCTTCCTCCATGTGCCACACACACTCAGTCCGCCTCCCACCAGCCCTCAACAATTCGGTCTGCGAACCTGACACGGACCCCCTTGCGCGCCACAGGCTGCCTTCTCTTCTTCTTCTTCGAGCAGCCCCAAGGCCTAGTTAGCAAGTTAGCTGACGCCCGTGGTGCAGATGCCCGGCCCCCCGGTACCCCGTCAGTAGAGGCACCCAGTCCCCGTAGGGACGTGGACTCCCATAGCTTCACCATATCTACGACCTCTTCCAGAGACAAAGACTATCGAGTCACCCTCAGTGTGTCTCCCAACCACTGGCTAGTCGTACCATGAGGTAGCTTATCATGAACTTGCTCATCAGTTAGCAGCCCGAAATCACACTTTCCGGCTAAAAAGCGCAGTTCCATAAGGAAAGCTAAAATGGACTCACCAGCTCACTGCATTTGGCTGTAAAACTTGTATCTCTTCTCGGTGAACGTGGCACTGTCACCGAAAAAATTGTCCATTTTCAGCAAAGCGTCCTCCAGCGAGCCATCACCACACAACGTGAAGAACACGCACTGTCCTTCTGTGCCCAAATGGTGAATCAGCAGACACCTTCGCCTGTCGTTGGAAACCCCGTCGAGTCCGGCTGCTGTCACATAAACCTCAAACATGCTCTTCCAGCACGCCCAAGGAATAGCCGGCGCACCCTGGTCCTGCAGGAGCGGAGGTGGCTCCACAACACACGCGCCCATAATTTTCCTTTGTCGCCAAATGTTATATCGTTAAATGAGCGCAGGCAGAGAGTGTCTTGAGGAACATTCAACTGAACTTTATTTGGTGCACATTTCTATTTATACTCCCCGCCATAGCCCACCTGACATCATCTCGTTCTCCACCCCAACGGTGCTATGGCAAACCCCAAAGGCCAATTTCCATACACAACAAACTCCACACTTCCCCTCTCCCTTACAAAATGCAAAACCACCCACACAATCAAGACCCTCCCCAATTTAGGACACAAATCATGCACTAAGAAAACAGGGGGACAATTAACTGTAATGAAATAGCCTACCACATTCACACAAAACAACTAAAATATGACCAGGTCTCTAAAATACATAAAATAATCCCATAACACACCACATACATACTCTCATGCACACCAACACTATGTACATGTATTTACATTTGATTGTGTTCAAGTCACACCTCTGTCCACTGGCAGCCAGCGGTAAAACCGGCCCAGAGACCCCGGGCAGCCCCACGACATGTGCACTCATGGCTGCCGTCTGCCTCTGGATCAAAAACAATCTCTCCTGCCATAGCGTCCCTCTTCACCGCCGACTGCGTCACTACTCGGGACCCGCCATGCTGCTGTCCGGCACACCATCCCTCCATGCTTGTCGGTCCGCTCCCGAACGCTCTCAACATTGCCGTCATGGCTCTAAAGTTTCCGGCCCCCTGTGGCCGCACTCCGTGGAAAACCGAAGGCTGCTCGTTGGCGTCGTTTGCTGCCTCAGGCGCCTCACCGTAACACCCAGCACCCTCGTCCAAGGCACTCCGCTGCGCTGCCTACGTGTCCAGCTGCTGCTGCTCTCCCTCGGGGCTCTCAGCGTCATTCTCGCCGGCGTCGTTCTCCGACCCAGGCACCTCGCCGCTGCTGCCAGCTCCCTCGTTCACCAGTGACCGTGGCCGCCTGACGTCACCATGTGGTTGAGTACGGCATCACACACACACTACACTCACAACACCACAGTAAGTCACATTAACACCATCTCTCTCTAATTATAAGACGGCAATTGCTAAATGACGATGCTAACTTGTCGCGAACAGAAAACATTATAGTGTATCAGACCATCGTTCTCGTTTACATCACTGCCGAGTTTCTTAATTTTGTCTGAAAAAACATTACTAAAGCTGCAAAAGTGCGTCACAACGGCCATATACACACTAAATAAATAAAACATGTTGGAGAAACAAACTGACTGTTAATGTAACTTGATTTCTAATTATTTTTAATTAGTCCAATAGTGATAAAGAATAAAGTTGAAGTCATCTCAAATGCACATTAAAAATAATTTTACAACACTGCAAAATTAAGAGGGAAAAAGTGCATAAAATTAGTGACAGATGAATTTGTGCAACTGATTTTTTTCAGTATGTAATTTAAAATGTAGAAAAAGAGATGGTCCTTTTTATTGGTTATCATATATAAACTATAGAATATATCGGGATATATATCCATCCATCTTCTACCGCTTTTCCGGAGGTCCGGGTCGCGGAGGCAGCAGTTCAAGCAGAGAAGCCCAGACTTCCCTCTCCCCAGCCACCTGCTCCAGCTCTTCAGAGAGGATACCAAGGTGTTCCCAGACCAGCTGGGAGACATTCTCTCCACCAAGTCCTGGGTCTGCCCCGGGGTCTCCTCACAGTGGGGCGTGCCCGAAACACCTCAAGTGGGAGGCGTCAAAGGATATATATCATTATCGTCAAATAAGATTACTTATATCATGATATGAAATTTTGGTCATATCGCACAGCCTTACCTGCTAGACAACTATTTTCCCAACCCTTAACCATGTACACTACTGTATATTATGCTATATTATACAGTTGAAACCAGAAGTTTGCATACACTGTTTAAAAAGACACATAGCCTTGTTTATTCCCACTGTCTGACATTAAATAAGACTAAACTTTTCCTTTTTTAGGTCAGTTAGGAATACCAAGTTTATTTGCTAAATAACTTTTTAGAGAATTTTTTATGACTTTCTTCAAAGTCAGAAGTTTACATACACTAATATCAGGAGGAGAATTGTGGCTCTCCACAAGTCTGGTTCATCCTTGTGTATAATTTCCAGATGCTTGAAGGCACTGTGTTCATTTGTTCAAACAATTATATGCAAGTATAAGCACCATGGGAATGTCCAGCCATCATACCCCTCAGGAAGGAGACGGGTTCTGTGTACCAGAGATGGACATGTTTTGGTAGAAAATGTGTATATCAACCCCAGAACAAAAGCAAAAGACCTTTTGAAGATGTTGGCTGGAGATGGTAAAATAGCATCATTATCCACAGTGAAACGAGTCCTGTATAGACATGGGCTGAAAGGTCACTCAGTGAGGAAGAAGCCATTACTCCAAAAGCAACATAAAAAAAGCCAGATTACAGTTTGCAAAGGCACACAGGGACAAAGACCTTAATTTCTGGAGACATGTCCTGCGGTCTGATGAAACTAAAATGGAACTGTTTGGCCATCATTTTTATTGCGCAGTAGCCTGGTGGAGCACCCACAATTTCATTGTACTGTACAATGACAATAAAGCCTATTCTATAATGACCACCATTACATTTGGAGGGAAAATTGGGAAGCTTGCAAGCCTGAGAACACCATCTCATCTGTGAAGTATGGGGGTGGCAGCATCATGTTGTGGGGATGTTTTGCTGAAGGAGGGAATGATGCACTTCACAAAATAGATGTCATCATGAGGAAAGAACATTATGTGGAAATATTGAAGCATCATCTCAAGACATCAGCCAGGACGTTATTTGGGTTTTTACACTCTGACATTCAGCCAGTTTTAATCAGTATTTTAGATAGTCCAACAGCCAAAGCTAACAGGTAATGCTAGCCTCAAACCTGGTGATGCCATCAAAACATAAATGTGAGAAATTACCAAAGAGGAAGAGTGGAGTGAGCTGGGGCTCATTACCATTTAAAGCAGTATGCTATAAGAACAGGCCATTTTGAGGAGAGTTTGTGTAAAATAGTACTGCAATAATCAAACCCTGAGGTGTCTTGACCAGAGCATGTCACAGACATTTCTGTAACAGCTCTAGAAGCTGTGCCAACATGTGGAAAAGGTGCATAATTATGGCACTTTAAGCATGTGATGTATTGATTAGAGCAATAAAAATCATTTCTTCATGACTAACACCACATTCCTTTATGTTCTGTGTGACAGACGAGGGGCAGACGGTGTGTGGTTCACCGGCCGACAAACAGGGCCACCATCTCGGAGATGTGGGCCTGGAGCTGCGGACGTTATGCCACCAAACTCTGGGCTCCTGGGATTACCTCTTCTTCGTCGCCATCGGCTTCGTCATCTTTGCTGCTGGCACCGTGTCGGCCTGGGTGATGGGCGTGGTTATGGTGCTCTACGAGCGCTACATCAAAAAGAAGGATGAGCAGCTGGACGTGGATGAGGAGGATGAGGACGAGAGCCACAACACCGGACGCACCTCGAGGGCCAGGGGTGGTCACCACGACAATGGGAATTTAAAACCCTTGCACACTGTCTGAACTAGCGACTCCTCCCCTACCTGCCATGGATTCTCACAGTGCCTCCTTTCAACTTCCACAACTTCCTGTGAAAGAATCAAACTGAGTCTGTGACCGGCTCAGATCCAGAGGTGGGGAGAGGAGCCGGAAACTGTACTCAAGTGAAAGTAGTGTCAGCTTACCCCGACAGCACGCATACGTACATTGTGCCAACAACAACCTCTTCAAGATGTATTCCTGATGCAGACTTGCCGATGTTGGCAGGGCGTATGTGTGCCGTTGGTTCAAAGGTGTAAATAAACCTGGAAAAAGCAGAGAATTGTCCCCCTCACCCCAATATCATCATAAACCATACTACAGTGGTATGAAAAAGTGTTTGCCCCGTTCCTGATTTCTCATTTTTTTGTAAGTTTGTCACGCTTAAATGTTTCACATCAAACAAATTTAAATATTTGACAAAGATAACACAAGTAAACACAAAATACAGTTTTTAAATGTAGACATTTATTATTAAGGGTAAAAAACAAAATCCAAACCTACATGGCCCTGTGTGAAAAAGTAATTGCCTAACCCCATTAAAACATAAATTAACTGTGGTTTATCACATCTTTGGAAAGCTGAGTTCAATTTCTCTAGCCACATCTAGGCCTGATTACTGCCACACCTGTTCTCAATCAAGAAATTACTGAAATAGGACCTGCCTGACAAAGTGAAGTAGACCAAAAGATCCTCAAAAGCTAGACATCATGCTGCAATCCAAAGAAATTCAGGAACAAATGAGAAACAAAGTAAATGAGATCTATTAGTCTGGAAAAGGTTATAAAGCCATTTCTAAAGCTTTGGGACTCAGCGAACCACAGTGAGAGCCATTATCCACAAACGGTGAAAATATGGAACAGTGGTGAACCTTCCCAGGAGTGGCCGGCCAACCAAAATTACCCCAAGAGGTCACAAAAACCCCCCACAACAACATCCAAAGAACTGCAGGCCTCACTTGCCTCAGTTAAGGTCAGTGTTCATGACTCCACCATAAGAAAGAGACTGGGCAAAAATGGCCTGCATGGCAGAGTTCCAAGACGAAAACCACTGCTGAGCAAAAAGAACAAAGGCTCATCTGTTCTGCCAAAAATTATCTTGATGATCGCCAAGACTTTTGGTAAAATACTCTGTGGACTGACGAGACAAAAGTTGAACTTTTTGGAAGGTGTGTGTCCCATTACATCCGGCGTAAAAGTAACAGCATTTCAGAAAAGGAACATCATATCAACAGTAAAATGTGGTTTTAGTGTGATGGTCTGGGGCTGTTTTGCTGCTTCAGGACCTGGAAGACTTGCTGTAGTAAATGGAACCATGAATTCTGCTGTCTACCAAAAAATCCTGAAGGAGAATGTCCAGCCATCTGTTCGTGACCTCAAGCTGAAGTGTACATGGGTTCTGCAGCAGGACAATGATCCAAAACACACCAGCAAGTCCACCTCTGAATGGCTTAAGAAAAACAAAATGAAGACTTTGGAGTGGCCTAATCAAAGTCCTGATCTGAATCCGACTGAGATGCTGTGGCATGACCTTAAAAAGGTGGTTTATCCTTGAAAACCCTCCAGTGTGGCTGAGTTTCAACAATTCTGCAAAGATGAGTGGGCCATAATTCCTCCACAGGACTATAAAAGACTCATTGCCAGTTGTCGCAAATGCTTGATTGCAGTTGTTGCTGCTAAGGGTGGCCCAACCAGTTATTAGGTTTAGGGGGCAATCACTTTTTCACACAGGGCCATGCAAGTTTGGATTTTTTTTCCCCCTTTATAATGAATACCTTCATTTAAAAACTGCATTTTGTGTTTACTTGTGTTAGCTTTGTCAAATATTTAAATTTGTTTGATCTGAAACATTTAAGTGTGACATACAAAAAATGAGAAATCAGGAAGGGGCAAACACTTTTTCACACCACTGTATATCATGTTACAGAACTGAATACATACATTTTAAGCACCAATACTAAAGATGCATGCAAAACAAATATTTTTGGGATGAAATTTGCAGCTTTTCTTATAGATTTATTATTTTTTTCCCTTCAAATTTACAATTTTTTTCATGTAAATTTACGACTTTTTTCTTGCTAATTTGCAACTTTTTAAATGAAACTTTACAACTTTTTTCTTATTAATTTACAACTTTTTTCTTGTATATTTGCAATTCATCTGACCCAATTTTATTTTTAAAGTTTTTCTGTTAGGTAGGACAATTGTTTTTTCTTAATTTTAAAGGGCTTGAACTCTTCCCCAGTACAAGAATAGGGGATCCCCAACACACTTGCATATGGCCCTCAAAAAGCTAGAAACGCCCCTGGGTCGTGCCTCAGGCCAAAACATTGAGGTGAAATTTTTTGCTTCATTCTCTCCTTCATTGCTTGCTCTGTGGCACCAACATAACTCTCCTCTATGTCACTTCATGTAGTTTTTCAACAACCACTAGATGTCACTTTTTTCCAAACATAATTGTAAATTGTATTACCTGCTAGTTAAATTCCCTCCATTTGTCTTTTTTTAAATGATATACCTATACTGTGCTGCCTTTTGCATATCAGAAATGACTGCATCTTTGTGAAATTATAATTTTATTCAATTGCAATCACTGTTCTATTCTGGCTCAGGAAATATTTAATTTACTGTTCACCATTCATTCATATGCTATAACCTGGATTTTATCGGAGGGTGCATGTGGATAGTTCGTATTTAATTTTCCTCAGGCAAAAACTTTGATAGAATAAACCTAACAAAAGTGTTCTCTACTCTACTTTTCATTAGTAGATACCAGTAGACAATTTATTTTTTGAACAAGGGGGATGGGGGAGGTTCACCAATTTAACATAAGGTACAAACATATAAATCTAAATTAAGTGCAGATTTGCAAGAATAAATATGCAATGATATGATAAAACATGCCAATTTAAAAAAAAAAAAAAATAACAAATTACAATATAATTACACAGAAACAAACAACCAGCATCCAGATAAGCATTGCAAATTTAGTTGAAAATTTACAGGAAAAAAATTGCTAATTTTTGAGGAAAAAAATTGTAACTTTATGAGAAATATGGAAATTTACAAAAAAAGTCCCACATTTTCCAGAAAAAAAGTTTAAAATTTACAGAAAAAAATGAGCTAATTTTTGACAACAAAGTAGCAAACTTTTGAAAAAAAAAAATAAATGGGCTGTTAATTTATGAAAAAAGATGAAATTTTATGAGGCAAAAAGTAGCAAATTTTTGAGAAAAAAAAGTTCAAAATTTTTGAAGAAAAAAGTCTCAAATTTATGAGAAAAAGTTGTGAATATTTGAGAAAAAAGTCAAACTTATGAGAAAAAGTTGCAGATTTATGAGGAAAGAAGTTGCAAATTTATGACAAAAAGGTTGAAAATTTACAGGAAAAGAGTAGCAAATTTCTGAGGAACAAAAGTTACATTTTTGAGAAGTTACAAATCTATAAGTAAAATGTTGAAAATTCACAGGAAAAACTGCAGATTTATAAATTTTTTGCAAATTTATGAGAAAAAAACTTCACTGTTTTTGAGAAAAAAGTCTCAAATTTATGAGAAAAAGTTGCAGATTTATGACAAATGTTGAAAATTTACAAGAAAAAAGTAGCAAATTTATGAGGAAAAAAATCGAAGTTTTGAGAAAAAAAATTACAAATCTATAAGAAAAAAATGAAAGTTTACAGGAAAAAAATGGCAAATTTTCAAGAATTTTTTTTTTTGCAAATTTATGAGAAAAAAGACTCAAATTTATGACAAAAAGTGAATTTTTGAGGGGAAAAAAGTCACAAACCTATGAGAAAAAGTTGCAGATTTATGATGGAAAAAGTTACAAATTTATGACAGGCTGAAAATTTACAAGAAAAAGTCTCAAATTTATGAGATTGAATTTTTGAGAAAAAAATGTCAAACTTATGAGAAAAAGTTGCAGATTTATGAGGAACGAAGTTGTAAATTTATCACAAAGGTTGAAAATTTACAGGAAAAAGATACAAATTTACAAGAATTTTTTTCTAGCAAATTTATGAGAAAAAAGTCAATTTTTTGAGAAAAAAGTTGCAAATTTATGAGGGGAAAACTGCAAATGCATGAGGAAAAAGTTGAAAGATTTCTTTTTTTTCAATAAGGTAACACTACTTTTACTGGAGTAGATTTCCTGGCTACTCCACTCACCTCGGATGAATAAACGTGCACATGGCATACTGTGTAATAATGTAGCAAAGTGTGTGTGGGTCTTGTAACAATAGCTCACCTTCCCCTCCAGTATCAACCCAGAAACAAACTGCAGTGAGGGGCGAAGGTTTTTTTTTTTTATGTCGCTGTCCAACAATGTTTGTGACACTGACAGAGAGAGAGGAAACGTGTGCTAACTGCTGAAATCTGTTTTGGCAGCGGCCCTGCTGGAAGAGAAGTGAACAGGATGGCGTGATGACTGAGTTCTATGTTGTCCTCTCTTGCTGGTTTGAGTGCTGTGTCCCGTCTTATTCTGCATGCACTGTTGATGCACCGAGAAGCCTTACAAACTCTGTGTGTGTGTGTGCTTTTATTGTATGATTTTATTTTATTATCTTTTTTTAAAGAATCATTACTAAATATGTTGTAATTTAAATTGCTTCGCTTTCTCTGAAGAATCAATTTTCCTTATTTCAAAGGAAATTATTCTTCTGTGGATTTATTCCAAACCTACTAGTGAATAAATCTTCTGACACATCTCATCTTGTGAGGAAAAGATGGAATTAGACTATTTCAGTTTTAAATGATGAATATTTATAAGTGCTTACTTGATGGTTTTTCTATAACCCCCATAGACTGTATATAAAAATGACCTGCATGAGAGTGAAGCCCACACCTCTTGACTGCCCCCTGGTGGCAGGCTGCAGTAAGACCATACATTCCTATTATTGTGGGCATTTTGCCAACACAAAGCCTATAAAAATACTCCAACAGGTTATTTTTTTTAAAAGATGGATTCTGTCCTCATAATTAATCTTTAATTGTACTAAATATGTTCAAATAGATACTTTTTGGACCTGGTTGCAAAAGCACAAGATGGCAGCACCTTAAATCCAGGAAGTGGAGCTTCACTTTTCGACAGTGCACCTAAGTGGTGCCATGTCGTCTTTATTTATATGCAGTCTATGGCTATCCCGAATCAAAGGTCATCATTTTAGGGCTATTACACCCTTTTCATGTTAAATTTTACAAACTTGTAATAATAAAAACCCTTGTTTAGGAAATAAAATAAAGTAAGCTGCCTGTCTAATTTGTGTGAAATCAGTTGTCTCAGTTATTGACTTTGTTAAAGAACATTTTTGATCTGAGTCCTCAGATGTTTTTTCTTTGATCTATGAATACTGGCAATTTTATGCAGTAATGTTTTTTTTAATATACATGTCTTCCAGATGATAACTCAATTATCATCTGCTGCTTTAGTTTGAGTCTCCTAATGATTTCCATTTGGAGGGGACATGTGATGAAAATGTTGCTTTTTCAGTGCCTTTATACATGTATTTGAGTATCTGAAGTTGCAACCAATAGAAAATCTGTAAAAACACAAACCTGTCACTGGCAGAGTAAGCCTCTTACTGATTGAGTGTTTTTGATTTCGCTCCGGCCGTGATGTGAGAACTGGAGTACACTACAATGACACCAACCTCCCAGCTTCGTCTCCAAACATCTGTCAGTGGCAGGATCCCCATGAACATCCAAATCCACACTGACAGTGCTACTATCTATGGCTGCTAGCATGCTATGGAGTTAGCTTGGCAACTGCAGTTTATATTGCTGTTTTCTTTAAATTCTAATCACCTAATTAGATATCCCTGTTTCCACCTGGTTCACTAATCCAGAACTGTCTCTCGTCATTCTGGTTTATATTGGTTGTAATAGGCCGACTCCACGTCAGGCCACCTATCACACACAGATAGAATAGAGTGCTCATCACTAGCCACAAGGCTAGTTTTAGGTGACCCAGGTGCAGACGCCATATTGGTGCCTATAAAAAACACAAACACGCCATAGAGCCACATAGGTATGTGTTGCATTTTCTTCATTTTTGTGCAAGAAGTCAAATATTACATGAAATAAACAGCACTCGTCAGGTACCATGCCTGAGCATGATAAGAAATTAAGGAAAATTAAAGATGCTCGGTTTTAACGTTATTGATTTAAACACCGATGTGACTGTTTTAAGCACCCAAGTATCCACCATTTCAAGATTGGCTCCGTATGCAAGTGATTGTTTTTCTTTCTTCTTATATTCATATGCTTTTTATAGTGATGCTCATTTACAGAATTGTAATTGTGAGGATGGCAAGTCCAAAGAGACAGGATAGGTCATTTGAAAAGAGCTTATTTGTAATAATATGATTTAATAATGCTAATACTGTGGAGGAAAAATAAGTTCAGGCGAGATGCGGCGAGCTGGAAGGTTGCAGAGTTTTATTTTCCTCCATCATAATGAGACGAACTTGTACCGCTGTGCGCTACTGTGCTGTACAGTGCTGTGCTGTATCGTGTTGCCCTGTGTGTGCTGTGTGCTGCTGTTTTATATGTTATACAAACAGAAAGAATGCATGGCACATTAGCATACTGATATACTGTACATATCAGTCAATACATATAATTAGCCTGAACAACTGGCGCCCAGACGTCCTCTCCTTAATCCGGGGATGTATAAACAATAGTCCATTGTTCTGGTTGTCCCCCCAGGGGTTCTCTGTCCGTATGCAATCCCTGCTGAGCGTGAATAGTATCAGTCTGCATTGTGCTGGGTGACCACACGGCTCCTCCCAGAATGCTCAGAAGGGGCTGTGACCCCCCGCCCCCTTTGTCCTTTGGCTTCAGCTGTGGTAGAACTGTCGGAGGGCATGTCAATCCGTGGGGGGGGGACAGGGAAGGGGTGGAAACAAACATTGTGCTCCGCTCCGGGTTCCAGCACGTTGAATGGCCATGGATTGTGGGCGCACGGGCCGGTGTGCGTCGTGTGTAATGGAACCAGACGGCGATCGGCCGGTTTTAGGGAGTGAGGTCCGGGAAGAGCGCTGTGGAGGGGGAGGGGGAGGGGGGTGAGAGTAAGTGAGTGCCGGCCCGGGACGTCAAAGGTGTCTGGGACATGCAAAAATTGCGTGTGGATCCGCGATGGTGAGGGACTTTCCTGTTAAACCTGGCAGTGATCCACAGCGGCTGTGAAAAAAAAAAATTAAGTCTGACTCCTCTCGCGGCTCGATCCAGCGAGGATGTGGGGAAGGCGAGTGGCCAAATTCCCCGAGGATGCGTAGGGGCTGTGAAACAACTGCAGCTGTGCGAGGGACCTGGCAGTTTGTCTTTTAGGTGTGGAAGCAGCCCTAAAGCCATCGGGGACAGCAATCTGCTAAATTCCCCTTGTGCATCGTGGCTGAGAAACCCATACAAAGTCCTGTGTATTGGCTGCACGTCTGCTTCAGGTGCGTGAGCAGCCCTGAAGGTTCCGAGGGTGGCAATCGGCCGTTTTTCTTGGGCATGTGCAGCGGCGGAGGACGATGTATCAGTCTGTGGAGCCATTTCGTCTCTGTGCCTGGAGCACGCTTGGCGCCGTGACCACATAACTGGCAATTGCGCTGTCCTCGTAATCCTGCGGTGTGCGTGTGGGGCTTCTGTGCGCGGGAGTTCTGCTGTCGTGTGAGTCAGGGTCGGGGAGCTTGGTGGAAATCAACGCAGTTGGCGTCAATTTCCCCATTCAGGCTGCTTCTTTAGTTTCGCTCGTGTTGTGGTTCATGGTGCGTGTTGGTCCAAGCGCTGCCCACTCCGGGGCGCGTGCTCCGGTGAGGATGAAGAGGTTGCAGGCGTTCTCTGGTCCTCTGTGTCCACAGCACGGTGAGAGGGAGCAGGCGGTCATTCTCTCTCGTCAGGTCACCAGTGTGGAGGGATAAGATCAGGCGAGGGGCGCACCATGACGCGTGCTGGGGCTTCCCATCCGGGTCATCTCCGGGGTGTTCGCCTCGTGTTCCATTCTTCGTCAAGGGTCACCAGTGTGCAGGAATAATAAGTTCAGGCAAGATGCGGTGAGCTGGAAGGTTGCAGAGTTTTATTTTCCTCCATCATAATGAGACACACTTGTAGCGCTGTGTGCTACTGTGCTGTACAGTGCTGTGCTGTATCGTGTTGCCCTGTGTGTGCTGTGTGCTGCTGTTTTATATGTTCTACAAACAGAGAGAATGCATGGCACATTAGCATATTGATATACATATCAGTCAATACATATAATTAGCCTGACCAACTGGCGCCCGGACGTCCTCTCCTTAATCCGGGGATGTATAAACAATAGTCCATTGTTCTGGTTGTCCCCCCCAGGGGTTCTCTGTCCGTATGCAATCCCTGCTGAGCGTGAATAGTATCAGTCTGCATTGTGCTGGGTGACCACAATTCTACTATTAATAATTATAACAATAATAAATAATAATAATAGTTAATACTACTACTACTACTAATAGTAGTAGTAATAATAAAACTAGTAAAAAATTAAGTAGCAACTCTTAAAGGTTGTCTCCTGTATACATTAAAATGTTTTTCTTTCTAATTGTTTCTCAGCAGAATAAGAAAGAATATTGAACTAACACAGTGTTTTAAAGGATAATATCCACCTTATTCCTGAGAGCGCTGCTGTAGAATCGATTATGGGCGCAACTTCCGGTTCCGGCTGAAGTGGTGTTAAATCAGTCAACAAGAGTGGAGTAGTGGGGCATTTACAATAGCATTTTTAAAAGTGTTTCAGATTCGTTTTAATGTATAGTCCACACAAGTGTGTTGCAGTCAAGTGGCAGATAATTTCAGCGCTTGTAGTTTTGGTATTTTTGAATGTTTTTGTGTAATTCTGGTACTTGCTGCCGTTTGTGGTGTGAAGCTCCTCACAAGTAAGCACAGCTAAATCTGTGGCTTCAACAGCAATGAGTAGATCATTCACTGAAAACTAAAAAGGACTGTTGGTGTGATGTGTGGTACAGACACAGCAGCGGCAGGTATGTTTTCACTTGTATGAATGTCAGATCTGACATTTATATATATCACCAGATCAAAGGCGGCATGAAGTAAAAAGGCTTAATAATTTAAGAAAGATATCAAATAGTTTTTTTTTTTTTTTTGGCATTTGTTGCACTGCATTGGAACGATATGGACTATATTAGCAGCTTCAGCATGCATTAATTTTTAAATTATCACAAAATATAGATCAATAAAATTTTGAACAATTGTCAGAAAAGGTCTTTATGTGTTAAGTTAAATAACAAGCATTCATGGCATGACAGCAGCATGAGCATTTTAATTTTGGAGTAAAACAAACAGCTGCAGCTGTCTGTTACCCCGACATTAAAACACCCAAGCACAGTGTTGTGGTTCTTTGTGGCTCTGACTAGATTCTACGTCTGCGCTAAGGTAAATTTGATTATGTCCAACATATTTTAACAAAATGCAGCCGACTTTATTGAGGTGGAGACATTGATACAGTGGTGTGAAAAAGTGTTTGCCCCCTTCCTGATTTCTCATTTTGTTTGCATGTTTGTCACGCTTAAATGTTTTAGATCATCAAACAAATTTAAATATTAGACAAAGATAACACAAGTAAACACAAAATGCAGTTTTTAAATGAAGGTGTTTATTATTAAGGGAAAAAAAAATCCAAACCTATATGGCCCTGTGTGAAAAAGTGATTGTCCCCTAAACCTAATAACTGGTTGGGCCACTCTTAGCAGCAACAACTGCAATCAAGCATTTGCGATAACTGGCAATGAGTCTTTTATAGTGCTGTGGAGGAATTTTGGCCCACTCATCTTTGCAGAATTGTTGTAATTTAGCCACATTAGAGGGTTTTCGAGTATGAACCATATTTTTAAGGTCATGCCACAGCATCTCAGTCGGATTCAGGTCAGAACTTTGACTAGGCCACTCCAAAGTCTTCATTTTTTTATTAAGCCATTCAGAGGTGGACTTGCTGGTGTGTTTTGGATCATTGTCCTGCTGCAGAAACCAAGTGCGCTTCAGCTTGAGGTCACGAACAGATGACCAGACATTCTCCTTCAGGATTTTTTGGTAGACGGTAGAATTCATGGTTCCATTTGCCACAGCAAGTCTTCCAGGTCCTGAAGCAGCAAAACAGCCCCAGACCATCACACTACCACCATCATATTTTACTGTTGATATGATGCTCCTTTTCTGAAATGCTGTGTTACTTTTACACCGGATATAATGGGACACACACCTTCCAAAAAGTTCCAACTTTTGTCTCGTCAATCCACAGAGTATTTTTCCAAAAGTCTTGGGGATCATCAAGATGTTTTCTGGCAAAACTGAGATGAGCCTTTATGTTCTTTTTGCTCAGCAGTGGTTTTCGTCTCGGAACTCTGCCATGCAGGCCATTTTTGCCCAGTTTTTTTCTTATGGTGGAGTCATGAACACTGACCTGAACTGAAGCAAGTGAGGCCTGCAGTTCTTTGGATGTTGTGGGGTCTTTTGTGACCTCTTGAATGAGTCGTTGGTGCACTCATGGGGTAATTTTGGTCAGCCGGCCACTGCTGGGAAGGTTCACCACTGTTCCATGTTTTCGACATTTGTGGATAATGGCTCTTACTGTGGTTCGCTGGAGTTCCAAAGCTTTAGAAATGGCTTTAAAACCTTTTCCAGACTGATAGATCTCAATTACTTTGTTTCTCATTTGTTCCTGAATTTCTTTGGATCGCAGCATGATGTCTAGCTTTTGAGGATCTCTTGGTCGAGTTCACTTTGTCAGGCAGGTCCTATTTAAGTGATTTTTTTTTTTTTGACCGAGAACAGGTGTGGCAGAAATCAGGCCTGGGTGTGGCTAGAGAAATTGAACTTAGCTTTCCAAAGATGTTATAAACCAGAGTTAATTATGTTTTAATGGGGGGGGGGGCAATCACTTTTTCACACAGGGTCATGTAGATTTGGATTTTTTTTTTTACCCTTAATAATAAACACCTTCATTTAAAAACTGCATTTTGTGTTTACTTGTGTCATCTTTGTCTAATATTTAAATTTGTTTGATGATCTGAAACATTTAAGTGTGACAAACATACAAAAAAAATGAGAAATCAGGAAGGGGCAAACACTTTTTCACCCCACTGTATATCTCAGAGCTTTTATTTGTTTACAGCGTTAGCATTTTCGCAGCGGAGCTAACTAATGAAGCTACTGTCTGCCAGGCAACTTTTTAAGGTCATCTTCTCATCCCTCCACAGTCGTGGGAAGTGGTATGATTAAATTACTCTTTGAAGTGTAAAAGGCTGTGTTCCCGAATTTTTGATGCCAAAGTCATTGTTTTTTAACAAGGAAAAACAACTGCAAAAAAAGCATCATGGGGGCTAGGAATAAGGTGGATCCACCTTATTCCTAGCCCCCATGATGCCTTGCGTGACTTATGCGCACAACTTATGTACTAGTTTAGAATGCGGACTTGTCACTGAAACGGAACACTTTTCCTTGTTAAAAAACAACGACTTTGGCATCAAAAATGCGAGAACACGGTCCTTTGCACCTTAAAAACAGTATTATAATCATACCACTTCCCACGACTATGGAGGGATAGGAAGGTGACCTTAAAAAGTGGCCTTACAAACAGCAGCTCCGTTAGTTAGTATAATATAGGGAATTGTACCTTGGGGGTTACCATAGCCTTGTCTGGGCGGGGCGGTGTGATGTCAGGCGGGCTATGGCTGGGCATATAAATATGAGTTCTGTTTAATAATAAAGAGAGAATGTTCCTTCCAGCTCTCCTCTGGCTTGTGGTTATTTTGGGATGTAACAATTGGCGACGAGGATAATAATGGCGGCGTGTGTTGGGCACATGCCTGTTTTTCTGGAGTACCCAGGTTTACTGACCGTGTCATGGCTTCAATGGAAAAACAGTTTCAAGGCGTTCGTGACAGCAACGGGCCTGGACTTGTCTAGCGAGGAAAGGCAGAAGAGTGTTTTACTCCATCACCTCAGCACCGAGGGATAGAGGATCGCTCTTGGTCGGTGCTGGGATGTCTCGCTGGAGAAATGCATGACAGTGTTGGACAGAGCGTTTGGTGACCCCTCCATGGTCTCAGAGAGCCGGTGGAAATTCTTCCAGAGATGGCAATGGAAGGGTGAGTCATTAAGCTCTTTTCTGCCTGGCACATAAGGGTAATATTGAGCCACAGGCTTTTGGACTGGTTAAGGACAAGTTAGTGCATGGTGCCAGATGCTCGTAGTTAGCAGCTAAGTTGCTGTTAGCTGTGGAGCTGACATCATTGGGGTGGAAGTGCTGGGGTTGGCGAAGAGAGACGACTCGGTGGCCCAGTTGGAGCAGAGGGCTAAGGCTAGCCAAGGGTCGCCCAAGCACAGTTTCCCGCCGGATGCGGAAGTTGGCGCCCTGACGGGGCAGCGTAGTGGAGGCAGGAAAAAGAAGAAGAAGAAGAAGAGACGAGTGGCCTTGCGGGTGGGAAGACCCAGAGGCCTGGCTCAGGTTCACGCTGCAAGGATGGGGAAAGGCCTGCTGAAGTGGTACGTCCTCCAACTGGACGGAGCTGACGTGTCACTTATGGTGGACTCGGGGGCCGGGAGGTCGATCCTGAGCCTCCCAACCCTGCAGCGTCTGCTCCCCACGAAACACATTAAGGGTGGAGCAGTGAGACCTTTTGGCTACAGCCATGTAAGATAAGATAAGCCTTTATTATTTATAGATAGATAGATAGATAGATGTACTTTATTGATCCCAAACTGGGAAATTACAGTGTAACAGCAGCATGACAGTTGACAGCCAAACAACAGAAACACACACAACAGACAAAGGGATTACCCATGGAAAGTAAAAACTAACACGACTATAGAACCTATATACATCATAGCTTAATATATGATGACCCGTATAAACACATGAATCATCCCATTGCACAAAGACGGACTATCAGGAGCAGAGTGAAAAGTGATGTACCAGTTAGTCTGTAAGATGCAGTGTGGCAGCTAGCTATTCTTCTTGCCTTGAGAGAGAGCAGTCGCATTTTTCTTCCCTCCTCCCCTGCCTTCCTGATCTATTCCCAGCTTTTGCAATGTTGCGTTTTTGTCTGTGTTTAGTCGCTCTTCTTCTGCTGAATCTTAATCTAAACGGAAATTATGGATTTGGAAGCGGCTTAAATGTGCTATTGTCACTATTTTTCAACAAGAATTGGGCCAAGGGGGAGCCCAAGAATTGGAACCTACGAGGAGACTCATGGACATTGGAATTCATGCGTCTATGGAAACATTATTGGTTATGATCTCAGGACTTCTATTTTTGGCTGTGGAGTTCCCTGATGCATCAGAAATTGAAGGAAAGTGAGAGAGCTGATCAAAGCGGACCCGGCAAGCTCCTTCATCAAATTCGACCAGTTGGGGAGAGCACGAGTAGCGGCAAATGGTGAACTGAATGACAGTGATTCAGTGAAGGAATACATCTGAAGCCCTGCGCTCTCTATGGAAAAACAGTTTAAGCCTGCATATATAATGGAAGCACAGAATTACACGGGTGAGGACAAATTCTATTCTCTGAGTGCACTGTGCTGATTTGATTTGATTTGATTTGACCTTGTTTGCCCCGTGTTTACATTCCTCCTGACTGAGATAAGCGGAAGGACCGGCTCTTATGTCTCTTATGTCTACCCAAACATTCAATAATCAGTTGTTTGTCGTCAGCGGATTGGACCCTCAAGGACAATGCCCATGTGCCTTCTGCAAGCAAGAGAGAGAGAGAGATAGACTCTGGACTCTGGACTTGTTTATAAGTCACATGATTATAACATCTATCCACTGCCAGGAGGCGCCCTCTGCTGCTCACTAACAACTGTTACATTTACACTACACAATGCATACAACACTACATGCATGTGATATACACACACTGCTCTCCCTCTGCTGTGTGATCTGTCTACTAAATGTCTGCTAAATATGCATTGAGGTTTTTTTTGCCTGCAATCAAAATTTCGCTTACTCATTAAGCGTCAATTTGATAAAACATGTTTTTTTCTCTCGCCTATTGTGTCATATCCTTCTCTTTTCTTTTTTTTCCCCTTTCTTCTTTATGACTGGCGCCTAGCGGCTGCCCCGGCCTTGGATGCGCTCTGCAGAGCGTGCCCAAATGCCAAGTCACGTTTCGTTACCTTGTATTCATACATGTGTAATGACAATAAAGTTGAATCTCATCTCATCTCATCTCATCAATACAACATCATAGTGAGTTATTGTATAGTGAAATTGCATGTGGCAGGAAAGATTTCCTGTACCTGGCCGTTCGACAACGAAGCTGTAGTAGTCTACTGGAGAAAGTGCTTCGCTGTCTATCTAGTGTGTGGTGGAGGGGGTGATCAGGATTGTCCATGATGGATCGCAGTTTATTTCGTGTTCTCCACTCCATCACTGTCTCAAAGGTCTCCGGTCTGAGACCAATTACAGAGCCAGCCCTCTTGATAATCTTGTTAAGTCTGTTGGTATCTCTGGCCCTGATACTGCTACCTCAACAGACCGCAGCAAAGAAGATGGCACTGGCGACAACAGTCTGATAGAAAAGCTCCAGCATCCTGCTGCACACGTTGAAGGATCTCAGCTTTCTCAGGAAGTAGAGTCTGCTAATCCCCTTCTTGTGCACAGCATTGGTGTTGGATCTCCAGTCCAACCCGCTGCTGATCCTGACACCCAGATATTTGTAGTCCTCAACCACTCCCACATCCTCCCCCCTAATCTGCAGTGGCTGTAAAGGAGCCTTCCTCTTCCTGAAGTCAATCACCATCTCCCTGGACCTATTAGTCCCACAATGGGGAAATTCCAGGATTGCAACAGTACAGGGACAGCAACACTCAGAGCAGCAATCAAGAAGACAAGAAAACAAGAGCAGCGAATATACATATGTACACATAAATATATAAATATATATACACACAGTGCAGAGCATTGTAGCTAGATGGAATAAGCAGCATAACCGTCTACTAAGTTATCCTAAATAGTATGAATATGTACCCATACATATTGTCACCCTCCGTAGCGACTGATATTGTCCTAGTTGTATACTGGAGGGGACCATTTGTGTAAGTCTATTGCATCTTTTGCATTCAATACTATTAGGTCGTCATGTTTTTTTTTGCTATCTCTGCGAGCAGCCCTGCTTAGGTTATACAGTCTGACAGCCGTAGGTAGGAAGGACCTGCGGAACCTCTTGGTTGCGCACCTAGGATGATGTAGTCTACTGCTAAATGAGCTCCTCAGTGCGTTCAGTATGTCCTGCATAGGGTGGGACTCGGACTCCAGCAGAGATGACAGTTTAGCCACCATCCTTCTCTCTCCTATCTCTTCCACTGGGTCAAGGCGTTGCCCCAGGACAGATCTAGCTTTCTTGATTAGTTTGTTCAGTCTCGTCCTATCGGCTGCTGTAATGCCACTGCCCCAGCAGACCACTCCAAAAGTGATGGCTGATGCCACCACCGTGTCGTAGAATGTCTTCAGCAGCGCCCCTTGTACACCAAAAGACCTGAGTCTCCTCAGTAGGAACAGCCTGTGCTGTCCCTTCTTGTGGAGTGCATCAGTATTGTGTGACCAGTCTAGTTTATTGTTCAGATGAACACCCAGGTACTTGTAGGATGTTACCCTCTCAACGTCTGTTCCCTGGATGTTCACTGGTGCTGTGAGGGGTTGTCCTTGCCTGCGGCAGTCCACCACCAGCTCCTTAGTTTTCCTCGCGTTGATCTGGAGGCAGTTTCAAAGTCCTGGATTAGTCCTCTGTACTCAGCTTCATCTCCTTTGGAGATGAGGCCGACGATCGCAGAGTCGTCAGAGAACTTCTGTAGATGGCAGTGTGTTGTGTTGTGTGAGAAGTCCGCAGTATAAAGGGTGAACAGGAAGGGAGCCAAAACCGTTCCCTGGGGGGCCCCCGTGCTACCGATGATCGTGTCGGACACACAGTCCCGGGTTCTCACAAACTGTGGGCAGTTAGTGAGGTAGTCCAGGATCCATGATCCTGGACTACCTCACTAACTGGTCCACCCCTGCGCACAGCAGCTTGTCCTTCAGGATCATCGGTTGGATGGTGTTGAAAGCACTGGAGATGTCAAAGAACATGATCCTCACCGCATTCCCGGGCTTCTCCAGGTGGGACAGAAAACGGTGAAGGAGGAAGATCACTGCATCCTCCACCCCAATGCCATGCTGGTAGGCGAACTGGAGTGGATCCATCGCTGGTCCCACCAGGGGGTGGAGGTGAGCAAGGAGCAGTCTCTCCAGGGTCTTCATCATGTGAGACGTCAGGGCCACTGGTCTGTAGCTGTACAGATCTTTGGGGTGGGAAGTCTTTGGTACAGGTACCACACAAAATGTTTTCCACAACTGTGGTACCTTCCCCAGCTTCAGGCTCAGGTTGAAGATGTGCTCCACAATCCCACACAGCTGGTCTGCACAGGACTTGAGGAGCTACGCGCTGATGTCGTCCGGTCCCGAGGCCTTCCTCGCCTTGATCTTCCTCAGCTCCGTCCTCACCTGGGTCTTAGTGAGGGTCAGGTTGGGGGGCTGTGTGCTGGGAGTGGGGGGGGGTGTTGGTGGAGTGGGGTGTGGACAGCAGGTCTCAATGACTTTAGAGGCAGCAGTGGTTGTTGTGCAGTCGGTGGGGAGGGCGGTTGGTCAAACCTATTAAAAAACAGGTTCAGATTGTTCGCCCACTCCCTGCCCCCCGTGGCCTGGGGGGAGGTATTCTGGAGCCCAGAGATGGTTTTAAGGTTTCTCCAGACCCCGCCAATGTCGCTCTGTTGCAGCTTGTCCTCCATCTTCTTCAATGTGGAGATTGAAATGGTGCGCACAGCGGACTTTGAGGTGACTTGCAGGTCGAAGAGGGTCCCTAACTTTACATTTCAAGTGGCACGTCAGGGGACCAACCTGCTGGGGGTTGACCTGTTGGGACGGTTAGGGTTTTCCATAACGGACCCTGAATGCTCACGGGTGCTGTCTTTGGGTGCAGACTGGCGCCTCCGCTGGCCGAAGCTATTCGTGGGTTTAGGCTGCATTGACGCATTTTATCACCGGCCTCTAGTGAACGAGAGTGTCATGCCAAAGATTCAGCCATTGAGGCGTCTCCCACTGGTGCTGCAGGTGGAGGTGTCGGCAGAGCTGAATAGACTGTTGGAGTCGGGTGTCATCAAGAAGACTGACGCTTCCCCGTGGATTTCCAATCTCGTGGTGGCAAAGAAGGGGGGGGGGCATTAGGCCTTGCATCAACCTCAGAGCAGTGAATAAGGTGGTTGTCCCGGATAAGTACCCGCTGCCTACTATGGAGGAACTGATGGCGACGTTCAGTGGGGCTAAAGTTTTTTCAAAGTTGGACCTGTGGCAGGGCTACCTGCAGGTGCCGTTACACCCGGACAGCAGAAACCTGATCACCTTTGTGAGAAACATGGGTGTTCTGGTACACAAGGATGCCTTTCGGCCTAAGCTCAGCACCGAGCTGCTTCCAGCAGGTCATGGCTACCATATTAGCCGGCCTGAAGGGGGTAGTCGTGTACCTTGACATCGTGGTACACAGGGTGTCAAGCGAACATGACAGGAGGCTGGAGAGGGTCCTGGAGAGGCTGCAGGAACAAGGGGTTACTCTGAACAGCGACAAGTGAGTCCTGGCGGTGGAGGCGGTGGACTCTGTGGGTTTCCAGCTGTCAGGAGATGGACTGAAGCCTTTGGTTTCAAACATGGAGGTGGTGCTCCGCCTCACGGACCCCTCCTCGCCGGTGGAGATCTAATCGTTTCTGGGAATGGTGAACTTTTGTGGACAGTTCATTCCGAGATACTCTGAAATGATTGAGCCACTCAGAGCACTGCTGAAATAGGATGCGCCTTGGGTTTGGACTCCTGCCTGCTCGGCGGCTCTGAGGAAGCTGAAACGGCAGCTCACCTCACTCCTGGTCTTGGCCCATTTTGACCCAAACTGTGCTACGATCGTGACCTGTGACGCTTCTGGTTCCACCCTGGGGGCAGTAATGTCACAGGTGCAGGATGATACAGAGCATCTGGTCGCTTTCACGTCAAGATCTCTGTCAGGGGCTGAGAGGAAGTATGCTGTCGGCGAGAGGGAGGCGCTAGCCTGTGTTTGGGCCTGTGAGAGGTGACATATGTACCTCTATGGCCGGCGCTTCACGTTGAGGACGGACCATCGGGCATTGACAATCCTACTGGAGACTCCGGGGTTGGGCCACAGGCCGCTGCATATCCACAAGGGGTCCAAAAGACTCGGGCTTACAACTTTGAGACTAAATACACTCCGGGCAAGGACAACATCGTAGCGGACCTTCTGTCTAGGGCCCCGACGTGTGTGTTGGTGCCGGATGTAGAAACCGTGGACACAGTCAAGACGGTACTGGTCCACGCCCTGCATGGGACTCTCCAGGACATTGTGTCTCCTGAGGAACTTAAGGAGGTTTTGGAGAACGACCAAGTGATGAAAAGACTGCGCACGGTGATCAGAGAGGGCTGGCTGGCAGGAGCACCAGGGGTCCTGGCTCCGTTCCATCGGTTCAGAGATGAGCTCAGCTGCTAGGATGAGGTGTGTGTGGCCAGAGGCCATTGCGCAGTGATCCTGGAAGTGTTGAGAGGACGTGTGCTTTACATGTTGCATAAGGGCTACCTTGGGGTGGTTAAAGTCAAACAGCAGGGCAGGGATTCAGTTTGGTGGCCAGGGATTGACAAAGACATTGAAACGATGGTCAGAAACTGTGTCCCGTGCCTGGAGAGTGGTAAAACTGGTAGGCCACCACCACTCCCTCTCCGGCCGATCGCTTACCCGGAGGGGCCCTGGGAACACATCGAACTGGACATTTGCGGTAAACTGCATGCCCCCCCACCCAGGCAGCAGGTTCCTGGTGGTGCACGACTTGTTTTCTAAATGGTCAGAAGTGCTTCCGACAGGCTCAGTGATGACTGAGGTCATTACGGGGTTCTTGTCGTCGTTGTTTGCTAGATGGGGGACCCTGACTTCAGTGACAATGGACAATGGCCCACAGTTTATTTCGGAGGCTTTTGAGAGTTTCCTGCGGGCAAGAGGGATTAAGCACATCCGGACGGCGGTGTACCATCCACAGGCTAACGGGGGTGTGGAAAGAATTAATAGGACTTTAAAGAATGGGTTGAGGGCTCATCTGGCTGATGGGTTTTCATTTGTTGACACTCTGCACAACACCCTGCTTTATTATAGGGTGTCGGTGCACTCCACGACGGGTTGCTCCCCAGCGGTGCTGATGCTAGGAAGGGAGTTGCTGCTTCCGGTGAGACGACTGGGGCTCGCTCAAAGGGAGTGCAGTGAGGATTTGGGGGCACTGAGGCACGGGGTCACGGAACGGCAACAGTGGATGAAGGACTTATTCGACAGGAAGCATCGTGTGAAAGGACATGGCCTGAACGTAGCAGATAGGGTGTGGGTCAGACATCCTGTACACACCCACAAGCTTCAACCGCTGTGGATTGGGCCACTCATGATTGTGAGACGGAGAGGTCCGGACACTTTCGAGCTGGATGATGGGTCCAGGTGGCATGCAAGTTGGCTGTAGAGGTCCCCATCGGAGGTGGCAAGTGACCCTGCATTGGATGTTTTGAATGGCTCTTTGGACTGGGGAGATTAGTCGGGTGCTGGCTTTCAGATGGAACCGTTGGTGCCGGTGCGTCCCCGCGAGGGTCGCCTGGTTAGGGAACGCCAATGGCCAAAGTACTTGGACGATTTCGTTACTGGGAGGACTGGTAAAAAATAGGAGTGTGGTATTTGATTTGTTTTGGTTGGTGTTTAGAGATGTATATAGTTGTCTTCTGTTTTGCATGTTTATTGTGGTTCTGGACTTTTCCAAGGGGGGCGGGGAATATAGCATAGGGAATTGTACCTTGGGGGTTGCCGTAGCCTGGTCTGGGTGGGGCGGTGTGATGTCAGGCGGGCTACAGCTGGGCATATAAATATAACAGTTCTGGTTAATAATAGAGAATGTTCCTTCCAGTTCTCCTCTGGCTTGTGGTTATTTCGGGACGTAACAATTAGCTCTGCTGCTAAGATGCTAATGCTGTAAACAAATAAAAGCTCTGAGATATATCAATGTCTCCACTGCAATAAAGTTGGCTGCATTTTGTTAAAATATGTTGGACATAATCAAATTACCTTAGAGCAGACGTAGAATCTAGTCAGAGCCACAAAGAACCACAACACCGTGCTTGGGTGTTTTAATGTCGGGGTAAATACAGACAGCTGCAGCTTTAGTCCGACATTAAAATGCTCATGCTGCTGTCATGCTATGAATGCTTGTTATTTAACTTAACAGGCACAGACCTTTTCTGACAATTGTTAAAAAATTTATTGATCTATATTTTGTGATAATTTAAAAATTAATGCATGCTGAAGGTGCTAATATCAAATCCATATCGTTCCATGGCAGTGCAACAAATGCAAAAAAAAACCTCCCAAAAATCTATTTGATATCTTTCTTACATCGTTAAGCCTTAAGAAGCAAACTGTTACTATTTTTATTTATTTTACTTCATGAAGCCTTGCATCTGGAGACATATATGACTCATAAACATCAGATCTGTGACATTCATACAAGTGAAAACATACCTGGTGCTCTTGTCTGTCCTGTGTCTGTACCACCGATCACACCAACAGTCCTTTTTAGTTTTCAGTGTATGATCTATGCATTGCCGTTGAAACCACAGATTTAGCTGTGCTTATTTGTGAGAAGCCTCCATTTATACAGTCTATGGCACAACCATAGACCAATGGTGGATTGAAAATGACTACAGGTATTATTTTTTTTTCAGTGAACAAGTGTAGTCATTTTCAATTTATATATGTAACCGAGTGTTTTGTGCCTAAACTGGATCAGTTAATCATGAAAACAAGGAAGTGGGAGCTCTTCAGTCAATGGCATGGCACCTTCATTCTTTTTTCCCACTTCCGTTCTAATCCCTTTTCAGGCTAAAAGTCCTAGAACCATCGAACAAGATACAGTGCATTCGGAAAGTATTTACAGCACTTCACTTTTTCCACATATTGTTATGTTACAGCCTTATTACCTCCGCTAAGGAGGTAATGTTTTTACCGGGGTTTGTCTGTCTGTTACCAACATAACTCAAAAAGTTATGAATGGATTTTGACAAAATTTTCAGGAAAGGTGTGTAATGGCACGGGGAACAGATGATTAGATTTTGGTGATGATCTGAGAGTGCATACCTCCACCAAGGGCTTTGTTTGTATTTGTGCAGCAGGATTACACAAAAACTACTGGATGGATTTGGATGAAATTTTCACCAGAGGTGGTACTTGGCCTACAGAGGAACCCATCATATTTTGGTGATGATCTGAGAATGCATACCTCAGCCAAGGCTCTTATCGTCTCAGTGTGTTAGCAACAATACTCCAAAACTGATGGACAGACTTTGATGCAATTTTCACCACAAGCGGCGATAGGCCTACACACAAACCCATTATATTTTGGAGGTCATCCATGAGAAATGGAAGGAGCCTTGGCAGAGGTATGCACTCTGAGTGCTTTTCTAGCTCCAAAAGGGATTAAATTCATTTTTTCCCCTCAAAATTCTACACAAAATACCCCATAAAGATGTTAAAGAAGTATTTGAGATTTTTGCAAATTTATTAAAAATAAAAAACTAAAATCACATGTATATAAGTATTCACAGCCTTTGCCATGAAGCTCAAAATTGAGCTCAGGTGCACCCTGTTTCCACTGATCATCCTTGAGATGTTTCTACAGCTTAATTGGAGTCCACCTGTCGTATGCTCAGCTGATTGGAAATGATTTGGAAAGGCACACAGCTGTCTATATAAGGTCCCACAGTTGACAGTGCATGTCAGAGCACAAACCAATCATGAAGTCAAAGGAATTGTCTGTAGACCTCTGACAGGATTGTCTCGAGGTACAAATCTGGGGAAGGGTACAGAAAAAAATTCTGCTGCTTTGAAGGTCCCAATGAGCCCAATTGCCTCCATCATCCGTAACTAGAAGAAGTTCAGAACCACCAGGACTGTTCCTAGAGCTGGCCGGCCGTCTAAACTGACCAATCGGGGGAGAAGAGCCTTATTCAAGGAGGTGACCAAGAACCTGATGGTCACTGTCAGAGCTCCAGCATTCCTCAGTGAAGAGAAGAGAACTTTCCAGAAGGACAAGCATCTCTGCAGCAATCCATCAATCAGGCCTGCATGGTAGAGTGGCTAGGTGGAAGCCACTCCTTCGTAAAAGGAACATGGCAGCCTGCCTGGAGTTTGCCAAAAGGCCCCTGAAGGACTCTCAGTTCATGAGAAACAAAATTCTCTGGTCTGATGAGACAAAGATTAAACTCTTTGGCATGAATGCCAGGCATCATGTTTAGAAGAAACCAGGCACCGTTCATAACCACGCCAATGTTGGTAGCAGCATCATACTGTGGGGATGTTTTTCACCGGCAGGACCTGGGAGACTTGTCAGGATAGAGGGAAAGATGAATGCAGCAATGTACAGAGACATCCTTGATGAAAACCTGCTCCAGAACGCTCTTGACCTCAGACTGAGGTGATAGTTCATCTTTCAACAGGACAACGACCTTAAGCATGCAGCCAAGATATCAAAGGAGTGACTTCAGGACAACTCTGAATGTCCTTGAGTGGCCCAGCCAGAGCCCAGACTTGAATCAAACTGAACATCTCTGGGGAAATCTGAAAATGGCTGTGCACCGATGCTTCTCATCCAACCTGATGGAGCTTGAAAGGTGCTGCAAAGAGGAATGGGCAAAGCTGCCCAAAGATAGGTGTGCCAAGCTTGTGACGTCATATTTAAGAAGACTTGTGTCATGAATGGCCCTGTCTGAGGGCAAACAGGATACCAAGCACAGACTGTGAGTTTGTAAATTTATTAACTAAAAGAAACACAACATACAAACACATGACAACGAAAAACACAGCTTAGGGGCTGGAGCGATAAATGCAAATAAACAAGAACATGGGCAAGACAGAATAAACAATTACTTGATTTGACAAGATGTCCAGGGGATTCCTGACATGAGTCGTTGACGCCGCTGCACCGGGGAAATGGTGCCCACGGCTTAAATAGGCCACCCCTGAGTACAAACACCTGTGGGGTCCTGAGTGGGGATTATTGCTGGCAGTCGTAACAGCCCGCGCACAGAATCTGACAGCCGGAAGTGATGGCTGTCACAGTGCCAGCAACGATCAACACAAAAACCAAATAAGGAAATACAGACTCTAATAATGAATTAACCAAAAACAGAAACCAAATACAGTCACAGGGAGAACAGAAAAATAAACAAACATAAAAAAGACAAAATAAATCTAATGACAAAGTACGACCTCCGCCTGTGCACTGGATCATGACAGAGCCCCCCCCCTCCCAAGGGGTGGAATCCAGACACCCAAGGGTAACATCACAAAAACAAAAAAAACCCCCACACGCACAGAAGACCCCCCCCCCCGATACATAGCACAAACATGACACTATAACCAAGACCACATGAGCAAAAACTGAAGGCGAGGCATGACCAGATCCAGATACAAGGTAAACATAAATAAACCAAACTTAACCATAACTAGGACACTAAAATTAAATACTAAAACCAAGATATAATCAAACTAAGGGTGTATGTTCAAAATGTAACAGAAAATAAAGCCAGTCTAAAATGAAATATGACAAAGGCTCCAAACATGAGATAATAACTAAAAACAAATTAGCAAATAAATCAAACTTTCAGTTTGGACGCAGTTACTCTTTCTCTTAATAGCTCTGTGAGGAACCTTGGAGTTATTTTTGATCAGGATTTGTCCTTCAATTCACATATTAAATTTGTTTCTAAGACTGCCTTCTATCATTTGCGTAATATTGCCAAGATTAGGAGCATCTTGTCTCAGAGTGATGCTGAGAAGCTGATCCACGCTTTTGTTAGCTCGAGATTAGATTATTGTAATTCTTTATTATCAGGCTGTCCTAAAACATCTTTAAAAAGTCTTCAGCTGATCCAAAATGCTGCAGCAAGAGTTTTAACAGGTACTAGAAAGAGAGATCATATCTCTCCGGTTCTGGCCTCCCTTCATTGGCTTCCCATAGAGTTTAGAATTAAGTTTAAAATCCTTCTTCTCACTTACAAAGCTCTAAACAATCAGGCTCCTTTTTATTTAAAAGATCTGATACTACCGTATTATCCTAACAGAGCACTACGCTTCCAAAATGCAGGATTACTTGTAATACCTAGAATCTCCAAAAGTACAATGGGAGGCAGAGCCTTCAGTTATCAAGCTCCTCTCCTGTGGAATCAGCTGCCAATCTGGATTCGGGAGTCAGACTCGATCTCTGTTTTTAAGAATAGGGCTAAAACCTACCTTTTTGATCTAGCCTACAATTAGGGAGGGATCATGTGTTTCTGAACCCTCCCTTAGTTATGCTGCTAATAGGTTTAGTCAGCCGGGGGACCTCCAGTAATGCACTGGGCCTCACTCCTTTCCTTACTCTCTATGAAATATTTTTTTTTGCTGGTCATTAACATTTGTTTGTTCTCTCCCATAGATTGAGTCCCCATCGTGCTGTTTGCTCTCTACATGTCTGTTCTTTTCTTCTTCTCTATCCCCTCACCCCCCAGCCAGTCGCAGCAGATGACTGCCCCTCCCTGAGCCTGGTTCTGCTGGAGGTTTCTTCCTGTTAAAAGGGAGTTTTTCCTCTCCACCGTCGCCAAGTGCTTGCTCACAGGGGATCGCCTGATTGCTGGGGTCTTTCTGCAACTGTGGGGGTCCCCCCTACAGCTGATAGTGCTATGAGATGACTGTTGTTGTGAAATGGCGCTATATAAATAAAGTTGAATTGAATTGAAAATACATTTCCTCAAATAATTACAAATAGTAAAGAAACAAAAAGAACAGAAAAACAATTCACAGCAACAAACAAAAACAAAAAGTTCATAGTTTTAGCAAGAACTCGTCATCTCAAAGGCAAGGAGAAAATAAGAACTAAGCATATTCAGAAAAAAGATCCCAGAAAAAACAAAACAAAAAACACACAAGCCAAAAACAAAGGAAAACCAAAAGAAACCACTCAAGACCCCCAACGCAGAACAACAGTTGGCAAATGTTCAAGGGCCTCAGGGGAGAAACTGAAGCAGCTTGAGCGGCCTACCAAAGTCCCAGGATCGCTGGCATCTATGCTGGAACACATCGGGTGGTCTCTCCATGACCCAGAACCACTCGAGCAGCAGGGGCAGACCATCGGACAGCCTTCTGGCATCTCTAAGCTGGCGAGCTGCAGCACACACCCCCCCCCCCCCCCCGGGGGCAGCAGCCAGGCAAAGCGGCCCCCCTGGAGCGCAGGAGCCGAAAAGTGGTGTTTACCTAAGATGAGCGGACAACCAGTGGAAACCTCCCATGATGCCCCCACAGCGTCCCCGGGCTGGGGCATAGCAGCACCCACGGCAGCCCTGGTGTGGGGCATAGCTGCACCTGCGGTGGCCCTGCGCTGGGACATAGCTGCACCCACGGTGGCTCCGGGCTGGGGCATAGCTGCACCCGTGGCAGCCACAGACAGCGGGACAGCAGCACCCTCTGAGACCATAGACGGTGGGACAGCAGCACCCTCGGAGACCATGGATGGTGGAACAGCAGCACCCTCGGAGACCATGGATGGCGGAACAGCAGCACCCTCGGAGACCATGGATGGCGGGTACAGCAGCACCCTCGGAGACCATAGACGGCAGGACAGCAGCACCCACGGCAGCCTCTGACTGAGGCGTGGCACCCGCGGTGGTACCCGGGCTGGAACGCAGCACCCTCAGTGGACCCAAGCTGGGGCCCAGCACCCACGACGGACTCAGACTGGGGTGCATCATCCACGACGGCCCCAGGCTGGGGTGTACCACCCACGACGGTCCGGACAGAGGGGGAGCAGCACCTACAGAGACCTCAACCGGAGGGGGACAGTGACCCTAGATGGTGGCTCGGATGAAGAAACACAGACAGGAACACACACCACATCAGGGTCACCAGCAGCAGTGGAGCCTGGCGAGGGAAACTCAAATGTGGTTGAGGGCTGCACCTGGTTTCCCCCACCAAGAGACATGCAAGACTTCTGGGGGCTACAAAAGGAAACTTGCCTGTGCTTGAGCTCCACTGCCATCCAGGACTCCGATGATTCCCCCGTGGTGGTCCAGACCTCCGACTGGACGGTTGCCGCTGGACTCTGACGCTGCAGGCTTCTCCATCACACGTCGGTTCCCTCCTAGGACCGGCGGACCCTCTGGGGATGGAGGAGGAGGAATGGGAGAAGCGGGAGAGGTAAAAGTTGTAGCAGCTGATGGTGAAAGCTCAGCCAAGCTGGACTGCTGTGGCTGAGCTTCCCCATCGGGAATAAGGCAAGGCATTTCATCATTGGTTGTTAAAAAATGAAAAGACACTTGCCTTAACTCCTAGGGCTTGGCGATGGCTGCCGTCAGGCCAGGCGATGTCTTCCAGGGGGCTGTGGAGGTTGTCTGGTGTGGTAGGCGGAGCACCAGAGGTGGGCAAAGCTCTGCTGTAAGCTCAGGCTCTGTCTGGGCTGGTGGTGTGCTCTCCAGCTGTGGCAGCAACTCAGGGAGGATCATGTCTTGTAACCCACAAGGAGCTCCATCTCAGCTGCAACCACCCATTGCCGCTCCTCCGGCTCCTCCGTGCTGGGTCCCTCAGGAGGTGTGAAGGCTGCGAATCCAGTGCAGCCAGCTTCTGGACTTGACTCGACTGAGGGAGGTGGGACCGCAGCTGGGTAGCAGCCGTGGGGTCAAGGCTTCCGTCCCCGGGAGCGTTTCTTCTGCGGCACAGGTTCCGATGGCGGAGGAGCTCTCCTCAGCCTGTGAAACCGGTGTTGAGTGTGACAAACAGATGAGGAGGTCTGAGTTCCGGGACACTCCACAGGCTGGGGAGCCCCTCAATCACCTGTGCCGCGCAGTCCCAAACCTGGAGCTCCTCCTCGGGAGTGTGGGTTAGGAGAACGTCTGATATAATATTCAGCAACTCCTCAGCCGGCCAACACTCCTCCTTGTCAAGCCCAACCCGACCAAGGTCCAGTAACGCTGCCATGTCAGGGGGGAAAAAACGCATTCTAAGAAAAAAATACGCGAGGGAAACAAAAAAACCCCAAAACTCACAGTCTGCTGGCGTCTGATGGGCAGCAGTGTACTGTCATGAATGGCCCTCTGAGGGCAAACAGGACACCAAGCGCAGACTGCGAGTTTGTAAATTTATTAACTAAAAGAAACACTGCATGCAAACACACAACAACGAAAAACACAGCTCAGGGGCTGGAGCGAAAAATACAAATAAACAACAATGTGGGCAAGACAGAATAAACAATTACTTGACTTGACAAGATGTCCAGGGGATTCTTGACATGAGTTGTTGATGCTGCTGCACCAGGGAAATGGTGCCCACGGCTTAAATAGGCCACCCCTGACTCCAAACACCTGTGCGGTCCTGAGTGGGGATTATTGCTGGCAGCCGTGACAGCCCGCGCACAGAATTTGACAGTCGGAAGTGACGCATGAGCTGTCACAGTGCCAGCAACGATCAACACAAAAACCAAATAAGGAAATACAGACTCTAATAATGGATTAAACAAAAACAGAAACCAAATACAGTCACAGGGAGAACAGAAAAATAAACATACAAAAGGCAAAATAAATTTATTGACAAAGCACGGCCCCGCCCGTGCACCGGATCATGACAACTTGAGGCTATAATTGCTGCCAAAGGTGCATCAACAAAGTATTTAGCAAAAGCTGTGAATACTTATGTACATGTGATATTAGTTTTTTTATTTTTAATAAATTTGCAAAAATTTAAAAGAAAAAAAACTTCACATTGTCATTATGGGGTATTGTGTGTAGAATTGTGAGGAAAAAATTAATTTAATCCCTTTTGGAATAAGGCTGTAACATAACATAATAAGCGCTGTGAATACTTTCCAGATGCACTGTGTATGAGCTTGTCACATTTCAAAATAAAAAGTATTCACCAAAATGGGTTACACATGTCCCCCCTATGGACATGTCCTTGTTTCTAACTGAAGACAAGACAGCGCCATTAAATATACAGTACAACAGGATTCCCAAGAGAACATTTGCCATAACATTTCAAAGTGCAAACAGAACCTAAACCAAAATAACTGTGCACTTTACATTCAGGAAATGCCACCTTAATTCAACAAAATCCTTGAACCGGACAGGCCACTTCACAGATCGTGACACTTTGTGCATCACTTTAGGTAAATTACCAGCACCAGCCATTAAGTCCTTGGGATCCAGGTGGAGCTCAGGAACCCCCTCATCCCTCACTGAGGGAGAGCTCAGCAGGGGAGGAGAATGATCAAGTGAGGGACTGCTAGGTGCTAGCACAGTATAAGACTTCAACCTGTCGTGAAGGACTACTTGTTCCTTACAAGTCAAAGGGTCACAAATACGATATGTGAGACCCGCCATGTCATGGCAGTCCAGCACCACTAAAAACTCATTAGTCCCATTGTGGGACTAATGAGATATCTTATCTCTTATCGCCCCTTCCGGTGAGGTGCAAGCTTCAAACAGTCCTCTGTGGGAGTGCGCAACCACATCAGGTCACCCACAGAGTAGGGTTGATGGCAAACATTCCCATCATGATATAACTTTTGTTTCTCATGAGCCTCAGCATTATGCAGAGTCTGCATGAGAAAGGGGTAAATCTATATGTAATGGCTGAGGTGGAACCACCACATCTAATGGAACACGTGCTTCCCAGCCATAAGCCAAATAGTAGGGAGTGTAGGCCGTGCAGGAGTGAACAGAAGTGTTATACGCGAAGACCACCTGTTTCGAATAGAATAGGCTTTGTTATTGTACAGTTGTACAGTACAATGAAATTATGGTTGCTCCACCAGGCTACTGCACAATGAAGTAAGAGAGAAGGATTAGATTAAACACAATTACAGGACACACGAATGAAATAAAAATAGCCCACAATTAAGAAAAAATATACAGGTATGGTAGTGGCTTCACAGATGGAACTATGTACATAAGGGTGCAGAGCGCAGAACACAGTTGAATGCACAATTGAGTAAAATGGCCCAAGGATTATGGAAAATATGCATAGATGTTTCACGGATGGGTCAGTATACATCAAAGTGTGGAGTGCAAAGACAGGTGTGTTATGATAATTAGAAAGGTCCTCAGTTCTGTGCATGTGAGCGTTCGGATGGAGGGGGTGGGGCCTCTGAATGTTTGCAGGTCGGATGGCCCAGGGGAAGAAACTGTCAGTCTGGAGGTGTGGGACTTGATTGACCTGAATCGTCGTCCAGAGGGGATTCAACTCAATTCAAATAATTTTATTTATCCCTCAAGGGGCAATTAATTTAAAAATCAACTTGTACATTGATGCACCGAGTTGCGCAGACACAATAGATAGTAAAAGACAAACTGAAAGTCAGATCTAACCAACCATCAGAGACATCCATCCATCCATCGTCTACCGCTTTTCCGGAGGTCCGGGTCGCGGAGGCAGCAGTTCAAGCAGAGAAGCCCAGACTTCCCTCTCCCCAGCCACCTGCTCCAGCTCTTCAGAGGGGATACCAAGGCGTTCCCAGACTAGCTGGGAGACATAGTCTCTCCACCGAGTCCTGGGTCTGCCCCGGGGTCTCCTCCCAGTGGGACGTGCCTGAAACACCTCAAGTGGGAGGCGTCCAGGAGGCATCCTAATCAGATGCCCATACCACCTCAACTGACTCCTTTCAATGTGGAGGAGCAGCGGTTCTACTCTGAGCCTCTCCCGGATGACTGAGCTCCTCACTCCTCACTGTCTCTGAGCTATGTTGTCCGGGGCAATTTGCCTCTGATAGGGTCTCCCAAGACAAACTGGTCCTGGGTGAAGGGCCAGACGAAGAACGATCCAACAGACTCTCATGATAAATTGTATATCAAGGATTCAGTGTACCCCGCCCGGTATGGGGTTACCGGGGCCCCACCCTGGAGCCAGGCCTGGGGGAGGGGCTCGAAGGCTAGCGTCTGGTGGCCGGGTTTCCACCCATGGGACCCGGCCGGGCTCAGCCCGAAGGAGTTACATGGGTCCGCCCTCCAGTAGGTTCACCACCTGCAGGAGGGATCATGGAAGTCCGGTGCTATGTGGATTAGGTGGCAGTCAAAGGCGGAGACCTTGGCGGACTGATCCCAAGCTTTCTAAACTGGCTTTTGGTACGTGGAATGTCACCTCTCTGGTGGGGAAGGAGCCTGAGCTGGTGTACGAGATTGAGCGATACCGGCTAGATATAGTTGGCCTCACCTCAACACACAGCTCCGGTTCCGGAACCAGTCTCCTGGAGAGGGGCTGGAGCTTGGCCTTTTCTGGAGTTGCCCCGGGCGAGAGGCGACGAGCAGGGGTAGGTATTCTTGTATCGCCCCACCTTGCTGCCTCTATATTGGAGTTTTCCCCGGTGGACGAAAGGGTTGCTTCCCTGCGCCTTCGGGTTGGGAAACGGGTCCTGACCATCATTTGTGCCTATGCACCAAATGATGTTTCAGAGTACCCACCCTTTTTGGAGTCTGTGACTGGGGTGCTGGAGGGTGCTCCTCCTGGAGACTCCATTGTCCTACTGGGGGACTTCAATGCGCACGTGGGCAACGACAGTGAAACCTGGAGGGGGGTGATTGGGAGGAACGGCCTGCCCGATCTGAACCCGAGTGGTGTTCAGTTATTGGACTTCTGTGCTAACCACAGTCTGTCTATAACGAACACCATGTTCAAGCATAAGGGTGTCCATATGTGCACCTGGCACCAGGACACCCTAGGCCGCAGGTCGATGATCGATTTTGTTATCGTATCATCAGACCTGCGACCGTATGTCTTGGACACCCGAGTAAAGAGAGGTGCAGAGCTGTCAACTGATCACCACCTGGTGGTGAGTTGGATCCGATGGCAGGGGAGGAAGCCATTCAGACCTGGTAGACCCAAACGTATAGTGAGGGTGTGCTGGGAGCGTCTGGCTGAGGCCCCTGTCCGGGAGGTCTTCAACTCCCACCTCCGGAAGAACTTCAACCACATTCCGAGGGAGTCTGGAGACATGGAGTCTGAATGGGCCATGTTCTCCACCTCTGTTGTTGAAGCGGCAGCCCAGAGCTGCGGCCGCAAGGTGGTCGGTGCATCTCGTGGTGGCAACCCCCGAACCAAGTGGTGGACACCAGTGGTGAGGGGGGCCATTAAGCTGAAGAAGGAGTCCTATCAAGCTTGGTTGGCTTGTGGGACTCCCGAAGCAGCTGAGGTGTACCGGCAGGCCAAGCGGAGTGCAGCTCGGGTGGTTGCTGAAGCAAAAACCCGGGTATGGGAGGAGTTCGGTGAGGCCATGGAACAAGACTTTCGGTCGGCTTCAAAGAGATTCTGGCAAACTGTTCGGCGGCTCAGGAGGGGAAAGCAGCTCCCCGTCCACACTGTGTATGGTGCGGATGGGACACTGTTGACTTCAACTGGGGATATCGTCGGGCGGTGGAAGGAATACTTCGAGGATCTCCTCAATCCCACTGATACGCCTTCCACAGAGGAAGCAGGGTTTGGGGAAGAGGGGGATGACTCGCCTATCACAGGGGCTGAGGTCGCCAAGGTGGTTAAAAATCTCCTTGGTGGCCGGGCCCCGGGGGTGGACGAGATTCGCCCCGAGTACCTCAAGGCCCTGGATGTTGTTGGGTTGTCATGGTTGACACGCCTCTGCAACATTGCGTGGAGGTCGGGGGCAGTGCCTTTGGCATGGCAAACCGGGGTGGTGGTTCCTCTCTTCAAAAAAGGGGACCGGAGGGTGTGCTCCAACTTTAGAGGGATCACACTCCTCAGCCTCCCTGGGAAGGTCTATGCCAAGGTATTGGAGAGGAGAGTCCGGCCGTTGGTCGAACCTCGGATTCAGGAGGAGCAATGTGGTTTTCGTCCTGGCCGTGGCACATCGGACCAGCTCTTTACCCTCTCGAGAATTCTTGAGGGTTCGTGGGAGTTTGCCCAACCAGTTTACATGTGTTTTGTGGACTTGGAGAAGGCATTTGACCGCGTCCCTCGTGGATTTTTGTGGGGGGTGCTTCGGGAGTATGGGGTATCGGGCTTGTTGTTACGAGCTATTCGGTCTCTGTACGACCGTTGTGAGAGTTTAGTTCGCATTGCCAACACTCGGTCGGAGTCATTCCCAGTGAGAGTTGGACTCCGCCAGGGCTGCCCTTTGTCACCGGTCCTGTTCATAATTTTTATGGACAGGATTTCTAGGCGCAGCCAGGGAATGAAGGGTGTCATGCTTGGTGACCACAGGATCTCATCTCTGTTGTTTGCAGATGATGTTGTCCTGTTGGCTTCATCCAGCAATGACCTACAGCTCTTGCTGGGACGGTTTGCCGCTGAGTGTGAAGCGGCTGGGATGAGAATCAGCACCTCCAAGTCCGAGTCCATGGTCCTCAGCCGGAAAAAGGTGGATTGTCCTCTCCGGGTTGGGGACAGGCTCCTGCCCCAAGTGGAGGAGTTTAAGTATCTTGGGGTCTTGTTCACGAGTGAGGGGAAAATGGAGCGAGAGATCGACAGACGGATTGGAGCAGCATCTGCAGTGATGCGGACGTTGTACCGGTCTGTTGTGGTGAAGAGGGAGCTTAGTTCTAAGGCAAAGCTGTCGATTTACCAGTCAATCTACGTTCCTACTCTCACCTATGGTCACGAGCTTTGGGTAATGACCGAAAGAACGAGATCGCGGATACAAGCGGCTGAAATGAGCTTTCTCCGTAGGATTGCTGGACTCACCCTCAGAGATAGGGTGAGGAGCTCAGTCATCAGAGACAGTGCTATAATAAATAGTACTATATATAAAAAAATACAACAATAAGATTGGGGGTTACTAAACGAATGAAAGAACGGTCATGATAAAAACAAACCTAAAACTTGTATAATAAATAATAATATATTTTAAAAAAAACCTATGTGTGACATTTAACAACTGCTTAGTAGCTTTATTGCTAAGGGAATAAAGAACTTGGCATACCGATTAGTTTTGCCAGCAGGTAAAACATAACAGCGCCCCGATGGCAACAGAGAGAATTCATTAGAGAGGACATGATCAGGAGAAGATAAAATGCATTCTGCTTTCCTAATGATCTGCTGGTTACAAAAGGAATTCAGATCTCTCAGGTCAAACAGGTGGTGGGCAGGACGTGAGGGGTCTCCTGTGATGGCCTTGATCTTTCTGAGACAGGAGGATTTGGAGATGTCCTCCAGGGAGAGCAGAGGGCCGCAGATGATTTTTTGAGTGGTGTCGATGACCCTCTGCACAGCCTTCCTGTTCTCGGCTGTGGAGCCAGTGTACCATACACCCAGACAGTAGGTGAATACGTGCACCACTGAACAGTGGTAGAAGGCCATCAGCAGCCTCTGGTTCAGGTTGTTCTTCCTCAGGACACGGAGGAAGTACAGTCGCTGCTGGGCTTTCTTCACCAAGGCCTTGGTGTGACAGTCCAGGAGAGGTCAGAGGAGATGTGGGTCCCCAGGAACCTGAAGGTGGGGAAGGTTTCCACGTGGTTGCCATTTTTAAGGGGGGGTGGGGGGTGGGGGGGTCTTGTCTGTTCTTTCTGAAGTCCAGTATGAGTTCTTTGATTTTTTTTGACATTCAGTTTCAGGTTGTTTGCTTGGCACCACAGCAGCAGATTCTCTACCTCCGCCATGTATGCCTTCTCATTGTCGTCAGTGATTAGCCCAAACAAGGTGGTATCGTCCGCATACTTTACGATGATGCTAGTTGGGTGGGTTGGAATACAGTCAAAGATGTACAGGGAGTACAGTTGAGGGCTTAGCGCACAGCCCAGGGGGCAGCCAGTGCTGAGAGACAGTATGGAGAAGTGGTGGGAGCCGAGTCTGACTGTTTATCGGCGGTTGGTGAGAAAGTTTTTTATCCAGGAGCAGGTGTATGTGTGTGTGTGGGTGGTCTGGAGGAGGTGCAGTTTATTAATCAGGATGTCCAGGATGATGGTGTTGAAAGCTGAGCTGTAGTCCACAAAGAGCATCCTCACGTAGCTCCTTGGGTTCTCCAGGTGGCTCAATGCTCTGTGCAGTGTGGTGGTGATGGCTTCTTCCGTAGACTGGTTCTCACTGTAGGCGAACTGGTGGGGGTCAAAGGAGGGGGGAAGACAGTCCCTGATGTGCTGGGACACCAGTCACTCAAAACACTCCATGGCTACAGATGTGAGTGCTATGGGTCTGTAGTCCTTCAAGTTGTCAATTGTGGACTTTGGGGGGATGGGGATGATGGTGGAGGCCTTGAGGCAGGAGGGGATGGTGGCATGCGGCAGGGAGAGGTTGAACAGCTTGGTGAAGCTCTCTGCTTGCTGGTCTGCACATGCTTTGACCACCACTCCTGGGATGTTGTCAGGACCAGCAGCTCTGCAGGGGTTCACTGCTCTCAGTTGCCTCCTCACTTCATGCACCTGTAGAGAGAGAGGGTAGGGGAAGGGGAGAGAGAAAGGGGAAAGGGGGGGACGAGTTGGGAGGGGTGAGCTCAAACCAGGCAAAGAAGCTGTTAAGCTCCTCTGCCAGAGTGAGGCTGGTGTCCGATGTTGGGGGGGGCATTAGCCCCTGTAGTTTGTGAGAGCCTGGATGCCTTTCCACGTCTGTTGGGGGTTGTTGTCTGTGAGGAAGCACTTCACCTTCCTCCTGCAGGCATTCTTAGCGAGTTTTATGCCTTTTCTCAAGTTGGCTCTGGCAGTGCTGTACAGAGAGCTATCCCTCTGCCTGAAGGCTGAGTTGCGGGCAAGATGGCAGCGCGTGTCTGCGCAGTGGCTCTTTGCTCCCTACTTTTGTTTGTATGTATGCTGTTTTTGGATATTGGACCATGTGAAACTGGATTTGTGTACAGTCGTACTAAGCTGATAAATATTGGACTTCAACAAAAGTCTGCTGTTACAGCAGTTTTTGAGAACACACAAAACATACCGGAGGCCATCTGTAGACCAGTGGGATCACCATGGATTGTTGTCGGTCCTGGGAAGTGACACAGACGGAGGAGGGAGAGAAAGAAAAAGCGGGGATGCCGGTCGGGCCTGCTAGCGAGGCTAAAGAGACAGCCGCATAGACCTCCGCTACCCAGCATTTTTCTCTCCAACGCCAGAAGCATCGTCCACAAGATGGATGATCTAGAGCTACAGCTGGCAACTAGTAAAACTGAGAGACTGCTGTGTGCTGTTGTTAACGGAAAGCTGGCTCCACCCGCTGATCACCGATGCTGCAGTGCAACTACCAGGGCGCACACTTCACCGAATGGACCGAACAGCGGAATCCAGTAAAAAGAGAGGGGGCGGTCTCTGCATTTTTCTTCACAACACTTGGACTAATCACAGTCGTATTATTAACACTTAGTGTTCTCCTGATCTAGAGACAATATCAGTCTTATGTTGGCCTTTTTATCTTCTGAGAGAGCTGAGCGTGGTTATTATAACAGCGGTCTATATTTCTCCTGATGCAAATAGTAAAGCGGCCCTTAGTCATTTGTACAGTGTAATAAATAAATAAACAGCAGCAGGCCTATCCCGAGGGTGTTCACATCATAGCTGGTGATTTTAATCAAGCATGCTTGAAAACTGTGCTGCCTAATTTCACACAACATGTGAAATGTGCCACCAGGGGAAAGAATTGTCTTGATCAGGTGTATTCAAACCTGAAGCATGCTTACAGAGCTGTGCCGTGTCCACATCTTGGCCTGTCAGACCATCTATCATTGCTCCTCGTCCCAGCATACACCCCCCTCAGGAGAACTGCTAGACCTACTATAAAGAACATCATGTGGAGAATGGTGAAGGACGAGGCTGAGTTTATTTCTCAAGTCAGTTTTATTCACATTCTCAAACATCATCCAAAAAACCAGAGAGAGTGAATCTTCCAACATCTGTCCCTTTTATACCCAGGACATCAAACATACAGTCACATGGTACTTAATCCCAGTCACAATGTAACTTCCCCCCGATCTTAACACAGTCCACCTCTCAGTCTCTGGCCGCTGGGCGAAATCCCCCAAGGCTATCTCTTTGCATGCCAAAGACTAAACTTCACACCCTCGTGTTATCTCCAGAGCGGCTCAGTCCTTTGTTCCGTCTCAGATGTGAAGCCTAAGGTGGTATACGTATGAATCATGCAGTCATATACATATGTGCATATATGTGTCCCACATGACCCCCCCCAAACATGTAAGATGGAACAAACGTAATAACAGTCTGCAAGTCATGGTAGAATTATTACACATCAGTCCACATGTCGCTTGGGCCTCAGTCGCCTCCCATATCTGCTGTAAGCGGGCTTTACCACTTTCGCGGTGCCCTCCTGCTGGGGAGCTGCTGTCTGGGGATTAGAACTGTTAGTCAATCCCTGTGGGTGTCCTGATGAATGCTCCTTAGGGGGTCTGCCGCGCCGAGGAGCCGTAGCCAACAGCACATTTTCGTCGGCCAACACAAAGGCGGGTTTGAGTCTGTTTATGCCAATCTGTTCTTTCCTGCCCCCCAAATCTAGCAAAAAATGCTTCTCCCCTGTTTCCAGCACTCTATATGGTCCGTCATAAGGTGGTCGCAGCGGTGGGCGATGCGCATCGTGTCTGACAAAAACAAACTCCGCATTTTTAAGAGCCTTGGGCACAAAAACACGCGGAAAACTGTGGTGAACGGGGCCGGGCAGCAAACCTGCTTCCACGCCACTCTGCAACCGGTGAGCCGGGGAGCATTCTGGCGCAGGATTATCTGGGAGAAATTCCCCGGGTAGCCGGAGTGGCTGCGCAAAAACTAACTCAGCTGGGGAGGCTTCTAAATCCTCTTTAGGTGCAGACCGCAACCCCAATAAAACCCATGGTAGCCTGTCCACCCAATTTGCATCTGTAAGCGACGCTCTGAGGGCCGCCTTCAATGACCTATGGAAACGTTCGCATAACCCATTAGCTTGCGGGTTGTACGCGGTAGTGCGGTGGAACGTTACCCCTAGGCTGCGGGCCATCGCTGACCAAAGCTCGGAAACAAATTGAGGACCTCTGTCGGACGTAATGTCCGACGGAACTCCGAAGCGCGCTACCCATTCCGTTAAAAAAGCACGCGCCACCTCCTCGGCTGTGGTTGACAGTGGGACCACTTCTGGCCAGCGCGTGGTGCGGTCTACCATTGTCAGAAGGTGTGTGCACCCCTGCGACGGTGGGAGGGGGCCTACAAGGTCCACGTGAATGTGATCAAACCTCTTAGCTGGGATGTGAAACGGCTCCAAGGGAGCTCTCATGTGCTTGTGAACCTTGGCTCGTTGGCAAGCCATGCAGGTTGCTGCCCACTCTTTAACTTGCTTGCGCAGGCTCGGCCATACAAATTTCTCCCCTACCATTTTGACCGACGCGTGCACTGCCGGGTGCGCCAGAGAATGAATCAAGTCAAAAATGTGGCGGCGCCACGCGGTTGGTACCACCGGATGCGGTTGACCCGTGGAGACATCGCAGATTAGGAGGGGCATACCATCTTGTAACACCCTGTTCTCCAGCCTTAACCCTGTTGGTCCAGACTGGAGCGCGCGCACGTCCGCGTCACTAACCTGATCTGCGGCCATGGCTGCATAATCTGTCCCTGTGCGGACTGCGGCGGCGCGCACTTCCGCGTTGCTAGCCTGCTCCGCGGCCATGGTTGCACAATCTACCCCTACACGGACTGGGGCCGCTACAGCGCGCGAGAGACAGGCTGCCACCACATTAAGTTTACCCGCTACGTGCTGAATATGGGTAGTAAACTCTGAGATTGCAGCCAGCTGCCTCTGCTGCCGGCCCGGCCACGGTTCTGAAACCTTGGCCATCGCGAAAGTCAGCGGCTTGTGTCAACGAACGCGGTGAAACGGCGTCCCTCCAGCCAGAACTGGAAGTGGCGAATGGCTAAGTGGAGAGCTAACAACTCCCTGTCGAAAGCGCTGTATTTTCGCTCACTATCGCGCAACGTCCTGCTGAAAAAGGCGAGCGGCTACCAAGCCCCGGCGACCTGCTGCTCCACGACTGCTCCTATGGCCACATCTGACGCGTCAGTAGTGAGCGCTATGCGGGCCGTGGGGTCTGGATGTGCAAACAACGCAGCGCTTGCCAGGGCTGTTTTGACCTCCGCAAATGCTCGCTCAGGAGACCATTCGATTTTGCTTGTGGGTTTTTGTTTTTTTTAAGCACGGCATACAATGGTTGCATGAGCTGCGCTGCGCGGGGGAGGAAATGGTTATAAAAATTTACCATTCCCAAAAACTCCTGTAACGCTTTGACCGTTTGTGGTTTGGGAAAATTTGTTACTGCGCGCACTTTGTCAGGCAGAGGAACGTCTTCTTCTGGAGAGACGCGATGCCCCCCCCCCCAAAAAAAAAATCAATCTGCGTCACCCCGAAATGACACTTCGCTGGTTTGATTATTAACCCGTGCTCCCCCAACCTCCGGAAAACTGCCGTGAGGTGATTTTTGTGTTCGTCTTCGGACGCGCTGGCTACCAAAATGTCGTCCAGGTAGACGAACACGAAGGGAAGATCACGCAACACCACGTCCATCATGCGCTGGAATGTCTGCGCAGCGCCTTTAAGCCCAAATGGCATGCGCAAAAACTCGAAAAGCCCAAACGGAGTTATTACTGCTGTTTTAGGGATGTCCTCAGCGCGTACTGGGACTTGATGGTACCCGCGGACCAAGTCTCTTAGAAAAAATGCGCGCCCCCGCCAAATGAACGGAAAAATCTTGGATATGCGGGATTGGGTAGCGGTTGTGCGCTGTAGCGTTGTTCAGCCTGTGGAAATCTCCGCAAGGACACCATGAGCCGTCAGCTTTGGGGACCATGTGAAGCGGGGAAGCCCATGGGCTCTTCGAACGTCTGATGATGCCCAACTTTTCAAGGCTGGCGAACTCCTCGCGCGCTATGGACAGTTTAGCTGCATCCAAGCGCCGAGCTTTTGCAAAAACAGGTGGTCCGGTGGTAGTAATAAAGTGTTCCACTCCGTGTTTAGCGACAGCTGCTGAAAATGTTGGAACCGTGAGTGCTGGGAACTGAGTGAGCAGTATGTGAAACTTACCACCTGCTGTTGCGACGTTGGCTTGTGCTGTGGGCGGGGTCACTCGGGCTGCACAGGGAATAGAATAAAAAGGAAGTGCATTAACCAGGCGCCTGTTAGCAAGATCAACCAACAAACCATGTGAGCACAGAAAATCAGCCCCTAACATATTGAAGTTCACTGCAGCTATAACAAAAGTCCACTCAAATGTACGGCCGTGTAGGGACAGAAGCAGAGTCTTCTCACCAAAGGTCTTAATCCTCGAGCCGTTCGCTGCAGACGCTCCGTGACCTCCGGGACCCGCCAGCCGGTCAGCGTATGTAGGCATGATGAAGCTCACTTGGGAGCCTGTGTCCACGAGGAATTGCCTCCCCGATCGCGCATCCGTCAAGTAGAGCAGCTTGTTCTCCTCCCCGAGGGCCGCAGCTGCTATCGACCCCCGGTCTTGGCGTTTCCCGAGCTCCTGAACTGGCACGGTGGTATGCATTTGCGTGCCCTCTCTGCGAAGCGGCGATGGTAAAAACAGAGGTCGTCTCCCCCGCAATCCCTGGCCCTCGCCACCGCCGTTGTCGGTGGGTCTGCTACCGCCGCCTTTGGCCCCCTGTCGTTTCCGGCCATTGCGCCAAGCTCTGTCGCAGCTGCGGTGGCCACGCGCTGTCTGCTGGCGTTGAGAATCCGTTGTGCCTCCTGGGCCAGCGCGCGGAAGTCCCGTTGGGCCATCAACGGTGAACCGGCCAGGGTCGCTCTCGTGGCCGACGGTAGGGTTCTCAGGAAAATGTGGGTGAAGAGGAAGTCATCGCCGTCTGAGCCCCTCAGCCTCAGCATGTCTTCCATCAGGTCGACGGGCGTGCTATCTCCCAAGTCGTTCAGGGCCAGGAGTCTCTCCGCTCTCTCCTGGACTGAGGGAGTGAAACGCTGGATGAGCGCAGCCTTCAACCCGCCGTATTTGTCGTCGGCCGGTGGGCGCTCCAAAAAGCTCTGCACATATCGAGCCGTGCGGTTGTTGAGCTTGGAAATAACGTGGTAGAATGTGGTGTCATCTACCGTTATCCCCCGGAGGGCAAACTGTGCCTCGACCAAGTGGAACCAGGAGCACGGGTTGTCTTGCCAGAAGTCTGGTAGCTTGACTGTGGCTGCGTTCGCCTGGCTGGCTCCTGCCGAGTCCGGCTCGGGGGAATTACTTCTGCTCATGATACGTCTTAGGGTCACCAGTGTGGAGAATGGTGAATGACGAGGCTGACTTTATTTCTTAAGTCAGTTTTATTCACATTCTCCAACATCATCCAAAAAACCAGAGAGAGTGAATCTTCCAACATCTGTCCCTTTTATACCCAGGACATCAAACATACAGTCACATGGTACTTAATCCCAGTCACAATGTAACTTCCCCCCGATCTTAACACACTCCACCTCTCAGTCTCTGGCCGCTGAGCGAAATCCCCCAAGGCTATCTCTTTGCATGCCAAAGACTAAACTTCACACCCTAGTGTTATCTCCAGAGCGGCTCAGTCCTTTGTTCCGTCTCAGATGTGAAGCCTAAGGTGGTATACGTATGAATCATGCAGTCATACATATGTGCATATATGTGTCCCACAATCACAACATAGCCTGAGGGAGCTCTTTCTCAGCTGCAGGACTGTTTTTCAAACACTCTATGGGATTTATTCAAGAATGAGGATCTGGAAATGTACACACAGACTGTATTATGCTACATCACCTACTGTATCAACCAGGTGACTGTGGAAAAATGCATCAGGGTTTTTCCTAACCAGAAGCCTTGGATGATGAAAGAAGTCCAGGCACTCCTCAAAGCCCGTGATACAGCCTTCAGGTCAGGGGACACAGATCTGTATAGCACCGCCCGGGCTAATCTGAAAAAAGGCATTAGGGAGGTTAAACAGACCTATAAGAAGAAAGTCGAGGACCATTTTTCTGATAATGATTCGAGACGAGTATGGCAAGGCTTTCACCATATCACAGACTATAAGGGCAGCAGCATCATTTCTAGTGACATCAGTGCCTCACTGGCAGAAGAATTGAACTGCTTTTTCGCACGGTTTGAGGCAAATACACCTTGCCTGGACCCACTGATGTTATTGAATGCCAGCTCTGATGTGCTTACCCTGCAGGAACATGAGGTGAGACAGACACTGAGAGCAGTTCACCTGAGAAAGGCTACTGGTCCTGATGGAGTGCCAGGAAAGGTGCTCAGAGCATGTGCAGATCAGCTATGCTCTGTTTTGACTGACATTTTTAACTTGTCTCTCAAGGCAGCCGTTGTTCCACAGTGTTTAAAATCTGCAGTCATTATTTCTGTGCCTAAAAAACATTACTAGCAGTCTGAATGACTATCGACCAGTAGCATTAACGCCCATTGTTATGAAGTGCTTTGAGAAAATGGTACTGAAACATCTTTTGCCTAGTCTCCCCCCAGACTTTGATCAGTACCAGTTTGCCTACAGGCGGAGCAGATCCACTGAAGATGCTATTGCTATAGCTCTCCACTCGGCATTCAGCCATTTAGAAGACAAGGGGAGCTATGTAAGAATGTTGTTTGTGGACTATAGCTCGGCATTTAATACAATTATTCCCAACATTCTCATCACCAAATTGCTTCAGGTTGGTCTGCCTACTCACACTTGCAGCTGGATTAAGGACTTCCTAACAAACAGAACACAGACTATTAGACTTGGACTCCATTCCTCCTCTACAGTCATGCTTAACACAGGCTCGCCACAGGGCTGTGTGTTGAGCCCCACTTTGTATTCATTGTACACATATGACTGCATACCTGTTCATCCCACAAACATAGTGAAGTTTGCAGATGACACAACAGTAGTGGGGCTCATATCAGGAGGAGATGAGTCCGCATACAGAGATGGGGTCTAGAAACCGGTGAGATGGTGCTCAGATAATAATCTGCTATTGAATACAAAAAACCAAAAGAACTCATTATTGATTTTAGGAAGCATAGCAGTGATCTGCCTCCTCTATGTATAGGCAAGGAGTGTGTGGAGAGGGTGGAGGCTTTTAGTTTCTGGGTGTTCATATTTCTCACAACCTTACCTGGGCAGTTAACACCATAGCTACGATAAAAAAGGCCCAACAACGTCTACACTTTGAGGCTCCTCAAGAAGAATGGCCTGAATGCACAGTTGCTGGTTTTATTTTATCTCTCTGCTATTGAGAGCATTTTGTCATATGGCATCACGGTTTGGTATGAGGGCTGTTCAGCCGCAGACCGCAAAGCCTTCCAGAGAGTGATCGAGACTACGTAAAAAAAAAAAAAAATAATCACTGGCTGTTCTCTCCCTTCTCTGGAAGAGATTTCCAGCTCTCGGTACCTCAACAGAGCTACTGCCATCATTAAAGACTCTGCTCATCCAGGCCATGATTTCTTTCACTTGCTCCCCTCAGGAAAGCAGTACAGATCCCATAAAACCCGAACTACCAGGTTTAACCATAATTTTTTCCCCGCAGCAGTATGTATTTTGAACGGATTTATGTAACACGTACAGACTGCTGATATTATTTTATGCTATTTTAGGTTATTTTGTGGCAATAATCCCATGTGTATAAGCTGGTCTTATATATTTATCGCTCAGTATGTTTTCATTATTGCTATGTACATATTGTTTTCAACTTTTAGGTAATATTGTTTCAAGCATTATTTATTGTTGTAATTACAAGAATGTTAAATGCATGCGTGAACTGTGAGTGTGATAGTTTGTTTTTAGGGAGCAGTATCTCAGTTTCGTTGCATTGTTTATTAGCAAAGGAATGACAATAAAGGCACTTTGACTTTGATCAGAGCCTGGACCTCACTGGTCAACCAGGACTTCCGGTTTGGAAAGACCCAGATATGTTTGGTGACTGTCACATTTTCTACACAGCATTTAATGTAGAAGAGGACAGAGGCAGTGTAGGAGTCCAGGTCCTGCTGTTCAAAGATGTTTCAGTCGGTGCAGCTAAAGCAGTCCTGTAGCTGGAGGAGAGCATTTTCAGGCCAGGTTTTAATTGTTTGTTTGGTTGGGGGAGGGATCTTCCTAAGGGGGGTGTAAGCAGGTATTAGAAGCAGGGAAAGATGGTCTGATTGTTCAAGGTGAGGGGGGGGGGTGACTCTGGAGGCGTGCTTAATGTTGCTGTAAACATGATCCAGTGTTCTATCCCCTCTTGTGGGACACTTAACATGTTGGTGGAATTTGGGGAGTATGGGCTTTAAAGGGCTGATGACACCATTGACATTTTTTAGGATGTTGTGTAAACCCAAAAGTCATTGTTGATGATGAATATAACATTTACAACTGCACCTGCATAAACTAGTTATCAAAAAACAGCAGCCGCTGACTGGACTGTGGTGCCGCCCACCAAATTAAGGGTGGCACCCCCATGACACAAGCGGGAGAACAGACGCCGGTGTTGTCAACTCGAATGACAGCAGCTTTGTAGCTCACAGTTTCTCTGGTTTCTTGTTTTAATTTTATAGACTTAGACTTAACTTTATCCCTTTGGAATAACTCCCTCTGGGAAATTCAAAATTTCCAGCAGCACATAAAAGGAGCATACAGATCAGAAAAACAAAAAAGAAAAAAATAAACACTTAACATAATATACACAATATAAATACAAAGCTAAATATGGCCTGTACAAGTATGGTTAGGTTAAGGTTATTGCACTATGAATGTCCTACTGTCCTCTGTACTCTATGCCCCCCCCCCCCCCAAGTGAGGAGTTATAGAGTGTGATGGCATGGTGGACAAAAGAGTTCTTGAGCTTGTTGGTCCGACACTTGGGAAGGAGCAGTCTTTCACTGAAGAGGCTCCTCTGGTCACTGATGACAGTGTGCAGAGGGTGGCTGACGTTGTCCATTATATCCAACAGTTTATCCAGAGTCCTCATCTCTGCCACCGTCACCAGGGTGTCCAGCTTCGCGCCGACCACAGAGCCGGCCTGCCTGATCAGTTTATCCAGTCTGGACGCATCCTTCTTGGATATACTGCCCCCCAGCACACCACGGAGTAAAAGAGGATGCTGGCAACCACCGACTGGTAAAACATCCGCAGAAGTTTGCTGCAGATGTTGAAGGACCGCAATCTCCTTAGGAAGTACATCCTACTTTGTGTCTTCCCATACAAGTGGCTAATGTATGTTGTCCAATCCAATTTATTATCCAACCACAACCCGAGATATTTGTATGAATCCACAACCTCCACCTCAGCTCCCTCTAATAGGACTGGTTGAGGTCTTGGTCTAGACCTCCCAAAATCAATAACCAGCTCCTTCGTCTTAGAGGTGTTGAGCTGTAGGTGGTTAGTGTGGCACCATGCAGCAAAGTCCCCTACCAGTCTCCGATACTCCTCCTCTCTGTCATCCCTGATACACCCAACAATGGCTGTGTCATCGGCATACTTCTGAATATGACACAGCTCCGAGTTGTAGCAGAAGTCCGAGGTGTACAGGGTGAAGAGAAGATAAGCAATAAAATAAAATAAGCAATAAAAATAAAGCAATTTATGGCTGTGCCTTCGCATTGTGTTGCAGGCTTAGATAAACAGCAAACCGTGAAAGACCACATCACACACTTCAGCTCCAACTGTTGTCTCCTCATACACTTTTATGCAGGAGGAGGGGATGGATTAATGGATTTACACACAGCTTTGACCTACTTTCTGTGATCCCATGCTGACATCTCACCGGTCCAGTCATATCCCCTCTCTCATTATCATCAGCTGATTCAAACTCCCGCTGATCATGTTTCCCGGTCCTCACCCAGGTGCTTCTAATCTCACCATCACCAGCAGCAGTGCGTGTACTTCGCGACCGTTTGCCAGTCATGCACTGATGGTCCATAGTATTGTCATCTGTGCTGTTTGTCTGCCAGTATTTTCAGCACTCTCACGACGTGTTAGTCACTCCATGTTTGCCGTGGCTCTTGTGCATCCTTGAAGTGATGTCGGCTCTGAGGCGCACCTGTGGCAAACACGTCTCCTCTCATTTGTTTGCTGGGCGATGCCGGCCCCCGAACGCCATCAGCAAGTGCGTCTGTGTTTCTTGTACGTCTTCACCTTTCAGGGAACTGTCTTTCTGTATTAAATGTGCTGTGGTGAACCCTGCACGTGAATCCTTGTTATTTCATCCTCCCTCTCCCTGCCATGCGTAAGAGCACATGGAGGGTCATGATGAATGGATTTACGTGCAGAATTCAACACAGCACATGTATTGAACATAAGAATGATACCAGTTCCCAAAAAGGTGAAGACCCACAAAAATAAGCAGAAACACCCACAGTTGGCATTCGGGGCCGCAGAGTGAAGGTAGAGCACCCTATTTAAAGGGCCTCTCTGACTGGCAGCAGGTGAGGAACAAGGCTGCAGGGCATGAGCCTAATCAGAGGGAGAGAGGACAGTAGAGTACACACAGAACCATTACAGTACTCCTCCCTCAACGAACACCTCCTGGCATCACTCTGGGCTTGTCCGGGTGCTCCTGATGGAAGGTGGTGACTAGGGAGTCGTTCATAATGAAGGACCTGGGGATCCAGGATCTTTCTTTGGGGCAGTTGCCCCTTCAGTCCACACGGTACTGTATGCCACGACCCTGGTGACGTGCATCAATGATGCAGTTAACTGCATAGACCAAGCCTCCGTCGACCATCTTCGGGGGAGGGGAAGGCTTGGACGGTGGGAAAAGGGAGCTGGCAAACACCGGTTTGACTTGTGAGACGTGGAACACTGGGTTTGTGCAAAGTGAGGGAGGGAGACTAAGCTGAACTGAAGCGAGATTCATAATCACTGTGATGGAGAAGGGGCTAACAAAGCGAGGGGTTAATTTCGTGCTGTCCCACTTCAAGGGGAGGTGTTTAGTGGATAACCAGTCCCTGCCACTGACAGAATAGATTCAAAGATTTTATTTGTCAATACTGCTATACATACAGGAGAATTGAAATGCTGTTTCTTTCTCTTCAGTGGTGTGCACAATATATAAAAAAAGGAATAAGGCTGGAAAAAACAACAGCAGTCTATGTACAGTAATGCTACCTATAGTGCAAATAACGACAAAAGATAAAACCCAGACATCTCAGTGCAAATAAAGAAACAATAAAACCTGGCAATCCTATATACAGAAAAGGTAGAGCAGTAATACTTGTAGTTGCAAGTTCGATGAGGTAGTGTAGGTGCAGACAGTGACAGATTGGACTGCACATGATCAGTATTGTAATAACAGAAAGCAGCAGGTATGGTATTTGTGCAAATGGTTGCAGTAAGGTGCAGAGACATACAGCAGCAGATGTGTTACTGTCGTTGTGCCAGTCTTTCTGTGCAAACAGCTGAGGTCGTTCTTGTGCGGGTGAGTGCGTTACGGTCCAGGGGTGGAGGTGGGGGACGTGGACACAGTTCAGGGTCCTGATGGCCTGGTGAACAAAGCTGTTTAGCAGTCTTGTGGAGCAGACCTGGAGGCTCTGGTACCTTTTCCCCGACGGCAGGGGGCTGAAGAGGGAGTGTGAGGGGTGGGAGGTGTCGCCTGCAATGTTGATGGCTCTGCAGGTGAGGCAGGTCAGGTAGATGTCCGGGGGGGCGGGGGGGGCAGAGGGACACCGATGGTCTTGCTGGCAACTTTCACTGTGTGGTGTAGTGTCTTCCGGCAGGAGGTGGTGCAGCTTCCATACCACACTATGATGCAGCTGGTGAGGATGCTCTCAATGGTGCCCCAGTAGAATGAGCACATGATTGGGGGTGGGGGGGACTCATGCTGAAAGTCCAGTACCCAGTTACAGAGAGGTTTTGAGTCCCAAGTGTCTGAGTTTTTGTATTAGGTGCTGGGGGATGAGTGTGTTGAATGCTGAACTGTAGTCCAAGAACAGCATTCGCACATAGGAGTTCTGAGTCTAGGTGGGTGAGGGCTGGATGGAGAGAAGCAGAAATGGCGTCTTCTTTGGATCCGTTTGACTTATATGCAAAATGAGATGGGTTGTGGGAGGGAGAGAGGATGAACTTGATGTTCTGCATGACCAGCTGCTCGAAGCACTTCATAACTATAAGCGTTGGCTTCTTCCCACTCCTTTTGAACAAGACTTTTTTTTTATTTTATTTTTTTGGTTTTGATTTTTGTTTTAAAACATTTTTTGTCTTGATGTTCAAATAAATAAAATCACAATCATTATGATGGATGTCAGTGCTACGGGCCGGTAATCATTGTAGCTGGGTGGGACGGACTTCTTTGAGACTGGTATTATGATGGAAGTTTTGAAACATGTGGGGACAACAGTTTGACTCAGGGAGATGTTGAAGATGTCAGCCAGGACATTCTTGAGCTCTTCCACACAGTCCTTCACAACGCGACCTGGTATGTTGTCTAGTCTAGCTGCCTTGCGTGGGTTGATCATGGAGAGGGTCCTCTTCACGCTAGCTGGATGCAGACTCATGGCCTGCTCGTCTGGGGGAGGAGTGGTCTTCTGTGATGTGCTCTTTTGTGCTTCAAAGCGGCCAAAGAAGTCATTTAGGTTGTTAAGCAGTGTGATGTCCCTTGCACAGCTAACTAACTAACTAACTAACCTGCACTTATATAGCGCTTTTCTAGTCACAAAGACCACTCAAAGCGCTTTCATTAATACTAACCCTCTATTCTAAGGGCCTATAGGAAACAGATATCTAGGGACAATTTAGAACAGCCAATTAACCTAACATGCATGTTTTTGGCATGTGGGAGGAAACCGGAGAAATCCCGGAGTAAACCCACGCAACACGGGGAGAACATGCAAACTCCACACAGATCACTGTTGGTCGGGGGCTGGGATCGAACCCACGATCCCCACAATCCCCCGGCCAAGGGTAAACTGTGCTGCCGCAGTGCTAACCACTGCGCCACCGTGCAGCCCACAGGTCTGAGGTGGAGGTTTGTAGATGGTGAGGATCTGTATGCCCCGCCAGAGAGAACGTGCATCTCTGGTGTTACTGAAGTGGCTGGATATTTTCTTGCTGTATTGTCGTTTTGCCTTCTTGCTGCCATGGGACAGGCTGGCCCTAGATATCGTTAGTCCTGCAGTGTTGCCAGCCCTGAAGGCTGCGTCCTGAGCCGTCAGGAGCCTATGGACCTCTGCTGTCATCCATGGCTTTTGGTTAACACGAACAGTGATGGTTTTGCAGTGAGTGGCATCATCAATGCATTTCGCTATGTATGCTACAACAACCTCAGTGTACTCCTCTATGTTTGTGTGTCCATTGTGAGTAGCTGCATGCTTGAAAGTGTCCCAGTCTGTAGTGCTGAAGCAGTCTTTCAGAGCATCCAAGGACCTCTGTCCACACAGGTACTTGCTTTTTTGTTTGTCTGATTGCTTTCACTCTGGGTCTGGATGCAGGCCTTAGCAAGCATCCAGGACTCAGTCCAAGGATGGATAATTTTTTCCACATACAAGGAGCTCTTCAGAACTCCTTATAAGAACTCCTGATACAAAGATATAGAGTGATGATAATCAAGTCAGTGGCGGTAATGCACCTGTAAGCTGGTTGCCAACCACCAATTAAATCTAAAAGAAGAAGATGGTGATATGATCAGAGAGACCCAGGTGGTGGTGGTGGTGGTGGTGGTGGTGGGGGGCTCTGTACAGTGACTCATCTGTTGGCCAGACAGGGCGACTGTGCCAGTGGGCTGCGGAGGTCATTACAGGGAATTTTTAATCAGGTTGCCAGACTCTCTGAAATGAAGTTTTGTTCAGCCCCAGAATCGATCAAAGTGGAGCTGACATGTTCGGCGTGATTAAGCAACAGTCGTATGGGTAAACTGAAGCATGTATGTGGGGATTCGAATGCATTGCCCGCTAGTCCCCCTACTGCAACAAGCGAATGGTGCCTACTCTTCGTGGGACATTGTGCAGCAGAGTGACCTGCCTGCCCACAACCCCACTTTGCGACGTTGCTGCCGTTTGGCTTGGGGGAGCTTCAGCCAGCCTGTGGCCATAGGTTCTGGTGCATCGGGTAGCGGAAGAGAAGGAAGCTGTGTGTGTGTGTGTGGGGGGGGGGGGCGGAGAAGAGTGAACTAGGGGCCGAGGGTTGGACCGCCATTCCATTGAACAGTCTCGCAGCCTATTGTCTATCTTAATGACAAGGGAGATGAGCAAGTCAAGAGACTCGAGTTCCTCCCGAAGGCGGGCAAGTTCATACCGGAGAGGGGAGCTAAGGCTGTGGGTGAATGCTGAGCATAGTGCAATGTCATCCCAGCCCACAAAGGCTGTGAGAACCTGGAAATTGATAGAGTGCTTGGCTGCTGATCTAGCCCCCTGGCGAATCATGAGATGGGAGGACACTGACCCCTTCCACTCGGAAATACCAAACATAAGGGTAAATTCTTCCGTAAAATGGTTGTAGGTGTGTGTTATAATTTGGCCTCTAGATAATTGCTTGGGCCCATGAAAGAGCATGCTTGTTGAGCAACCCCATAAGATAAGCAATCTGACTGGTCGGGAGGGAAAATCATCCGGGATGTGGTCAAACACAAGCTGGCATGGAAAGAGAAACCTACTGGCACCACCCACCCAGCCATTATAGCAAGGAGGTGTAGCGACTAGATGGGAGCGGCCTGACTGGGTGGAAGAGCTAGCTGAAACAGCAGGAGCGACAGTGAAGAGAGATGTGGTGAGGCCCTGCACAGTGGTCTCAAACTGGACCAAGCATTTGGTAAGTTGGTTAATTTGATCCGAAATTACCATATTCTGGTAAATGGCCTGATCTAACCATTGCACAAGGGACCCAGACTGGTCCTTTAAGGCTCTTTTCCACTAGCCCCACTTAGCCCAACACGTTACGGCTCAGCCTGCGTTTGTAGCCTTTTCCATTAGCCCCAGCACCGGTTAACAGGTGCCAACAGGCGCTATTTTCGTACCTATTCGAGGCCAGGGTACAGCCGCGCTGAGTCGAGCCGAGATGTGACGTCAGACTGCGAGCCACTGATTGGTAAGGGCGTAACGTCACGAAAGCGTCTGTCTTCTGTGAAATGTACACAACCGCCATTTGCAATATTTCACGGACTAACTCGGTCACCGAGTAAATACGATATTAATATAGATGGCGTAGGTTCTGCAGAAATCTACACCGTGGTTCAACGAAGAGGTGCAGAGTTTTCTGTGCTTGGTGGCAGATCCACAGTGAGAGGAGCGACCCGCCCCCGTTACAGATGTAGCCCAGCAGAGAACCGGACTACGGACAAGCTGAAGACAAACGTGAGAGAACCATCGATGGTGAGTGATTTGTAATATTATGCATCTGTTCGCTTATTTATCCTGTTGGTGGTAAGCTCACTTTTGAGCGATACAGCACCGTCCGGTGCTGGCTAACAAGTGTTAGCATTTATTTATTTTAATTTGGATGATTATGGCTTACAGCCCCTGAAAACCCCAAATTCAATTTGGCAAAAAATTAGAATATTAATTCAATTCAATTCAATTCAATTCAATTCAATTCAATTCAATTCAACTTTATTTATATAGCGCCATTTCACAACAACAGTCATCTCATAGCACTATCAACTGTAGGGAGGACCCCCACAGTTGCAGAAAGACCCCAGCAATCAGGCGATCCCCTGTGAGCAAGCACTTGGCGACGGTGGAGAGGAAAAACTCCCTTTTAACAGGAAGAAACCTCCAGCAGAACCAGGCTCAGGGAGGGGCAGTCATCTGCTGCGACTGGCTGGGGGGTGAGGGGATAGAGAAGAAGAAAAGAACAGACATGTAGAGAGCAAACAGCACGATGGGGACTCAATCTATGGGAGAGAACAAACAAATGTTAATGACCAGCAAAAAAAAAAAATATTTCATAGAGAGTGAGGAAAGGAGTGAGGCCCAGTGCATTACTGGAGGTCCCCCGGCTGACTAAACCTATTAGCAGCATAACTAAGGGAGGGTTCAGAAAACACATGATCCCTCCCTAATTGTAGGCTATATCAAAAAGGTAGGTTTTAGCCCTATTCTTAAAAACAGAGATCGAGTCTGACTCCCGAATCCAGATTGGCAGCTGATTCCACAGGAGAGGAGCTTGATAACTGAAGGCTCTGCCTCCCATTGTACTTTTGGAGATTCTAGGTATTACAAGTAAACCTGCATTTTGGGAGCGTAGTGCTCTGTTAGGATGATACGGTAGTATCAGATCTTTTAAATAAAAAGGAGCCTGATTGTTTAGAGCTTTGTAAGTAAGAAGAAGGATTTTAAACTTAATTCTAAACTCTATGGGAAGCCAATGAAGGGAGGCCAGAACCGGAGAGATATGATCTCTCTTTCTAGTACCTGTTAAAACTCTTGCTGCAGCATTTTGGATCAGCTGAAGACTTTTTAAAGATGTTTTAGGACAACCTGATAATAAAGAATTACAATAATCTAATCTCGAGCTAACAAAAGCGTGGATCAGCTTCTCAGCATCACTCTGAGACAAGATGCTCCTAATCTTGGCAATATTACGCAAATGATAGAAGGCAGTCTTAGAAACAAATTTAATATGTGAATTGAAGGACAAATCCTGATCAAAAATAACTCCAAGGTTCCTCACAGAGCTATTAAGAGAAAGAGTAACTGCATCCAAACTGAAAGTTTGATTTGGAAAGGAATTTCTAAGGTTTTTTGGACCAACAAGAATGACTTCAGTCTTATCTGAATTTAATAGCAGGAAATTACAAGTCATCCAAACTTTGATTTCCTTAAGACAGGCTTCTAACTTGGCTAATTGATTAGTATCATCTGGCTTCATTGACAGGTATAATTGTGTGTCATCTGCATAACAGTGAAAATGTATACAGTGCTTTCTAATAATGTTGCCTAACGGAAGCATATATAAACTAAAAAGAGTAGGGCCAAGCACAGATCCCTGTGGAACTCCATGACTAAGCTTTGAGCTGAGAGAAAACTCATCATTTACATGAACAAACTGGAACCTATCAGATAAATAAGATCTAAACCACTGCAACGAAGTTCCATTAAGTCCAACATAGTGTTCTAATCTATCAAGTAGAATATTATGATCAATAGTATCAAAAGCTGCACTAAGATCTAAAAGGACAAGTACAGAAACTAGTCCATTATCAGATGCAATGAGGAGGTCGTTAGTGACCTTCGCTAAGGCTGTTTCAGTGCTATGATGGATTCTAAACCCAGATTGAAACTCCTCAAATAAACCATTTCCCTGCAGGTGGTCAAATAATTGCATAGCAACAACTCTTTCTAAGATTTTTGAAATGAAAGGGAGATTAGAGATTGGTCTATAGTTAGCTAAAGCTCCTGGATCTAGCGTTGGCTTTTTGAGTAAGGGTTTAATTACAGCCGTTTTAAAAGCCTGCGGTACATGGCCTAAAGTTAATGAAGAATTGATTATATGAAGAATAAAGCTACCAATAAGTGGGAAGACTTCTTTAAATAACCTGGTAGGAATAGGGTCTAAAAGACAAGTTGAAGGTTTGGATGAGGAAACTATTTTGTCTAACTCACAAAGGTCGATTGGAGTAAACTCATCAAGACAGACATCAATAGAAGGAGTTGTAGTAGTTACAGTATTTAAGTTAACTGTGGGAAGAATCTGATTGATTTTATCTCTGATGGATGAAATTTTATTATTGAAAAAGTTCATAAAGTCCTGACTAGTAAGCTCTAAGGGGATGCTAGGATTGACAGAGTCCTGACTCTTTGTCAACCTGGCTACAGTACTGAAAAGAAACCTGGGATTATTCTTGTTCTCTTCTATTAATGCAGAGTAATAACTCGTTCTAGCTTTTCTAAGAGATTTTTTATAAATTAAAAGATGATTTCTCCAAGCTAAATAGATTTCATCTAAATTAGTAGAGCGCCATTTTCTTTCTAATTGACGAGTCTTCTGTTTTAAGCTACGAGTTTCTGTGTTGAACCAAGGAGTTAAAAATCTCTGATTAGACTTTTTCTTTTTTAAGGGGGCCACCAAGTCTAGAGCCTGATGTAGAGAAGCTGAAACACTATCCACCATGTTATCAATTACAGAAGGAGCAAGCTGTCTATAGCTTATTTCCGTTGTGTTGACACATGGCATAGAGGAAACAATCTGCATAAATTTGGAAACAGCATCATCTGAGAGGCATCTACTGTGATAATATTTTTCTTTAGGAGCCAAATAGTCAGAAATAGTAAAATCAAAGGTTAACAGACAATGGTCTGACAGTACAGGGTTATGAGGAGACACTACCAGATTTTCTATTTCTATGCCATATGTCAGAACAAGGTCCAATGTATGGTGGAGGTAATGAGTAGAATTTCCTACTTTCTGAGAAAACCCAATCGAGTCTAATATTGAATTAAAAGCCACATTAAGGCAGTCACTATCTACATCCACATGTATATTAAAGTCCCCTACTATAATTATTCTATCAGATTTCAGCACTAAATCAGCTAAGAAATCAGGAAATTCGGATAAAAATTCTGAATAGGTTGATGGGGGACGATAAACTATGGCAAATAAAATTGGGTTTAACCTGGAATTGCTAAAGTGCCCAATACTGAGGACCAGGCCCTCAAAGGAATTATAACATGTTTTTTGCTTTACATTAACTAGTAATTTGGAATGGTAAATTGTTGCTACTCCTCCTCCACGACCAGAACTTCTGGGATTTTGACAGTTTAAATAACCAGAGGGAGTTGATTCATTTAAACCAACATAATCCTCTTGTCCTAACCAAGTCTCTGTAAGGGAAATTAAATCAATCTGATGATCAATTAACAGATCATGGACTAACAGAGACTTGGAAGTTAGAGACCTAATATTTAATAAACCACATTTAATTTTTAAATTATGAGGAGGAACAGAGGCCAAATCATTCAATTTAGAGGCTTTATGTTTAATTTGAGTTTTACCAATATTTTGCTTTATCACTTTGGGATGCTTATGCATTATATTTTTATTTACTTTGGAGGGAGCAGACAACGATTCTCTGATGGGGAAGACAGGGGCTAAGCTGAGGGGTGGCGGATGAAGAGGAGCTGCAGAGAGGCGTGTAAGACTGCGACTCTGCTTCCTGGTCCCAACTCTGAGTAGTCATGGTTTTGGAAATTTGGATAAAAAAGATGCCAGATTGTTAGATAAATGAGAAGCACCATCCAAAGTGGGATGAATGCTGTCTCGTCTCATAAGACCAGGTTTTCCCCAAAAAGAGCTCCAATTGTCAATGTAGCCCACGTCATTTTTAGGACACCACACAGACAGCCAGCGATTCAAGGATGACGAGCGACTAAACATGTCATCACTGGTCAGATTGGGGAGGGGCCCAGAGAATACTACAGTGGTAGACATCGTTTTTGCAAAGTCACACACCGATTCTACATTAAGTTTCGTGACTTCCGACTGCCGGAGACGGATGTCATTAATGCCGGCGTGAATAACAATTGTGGAATATTTACAGTTACTTTTAGCCAGCATTTTCAAATTTGACTCGATGTCGCCTGCTCTGGCCCCAGGAATGCATGTGACTATGGCCGCTGGAGTCTCTAGGTTCACGTTTCTGACTACAGAGTCGCCAATGATCAGAGTTTTTTCCTCAGCGGGTGTGTCGCTGAGCGGGGAAAAACGATTAGAAACGTGAACAGGTTGGTGGTGAACCGGGGCTTTGCGACTAGGCTTCCTTCTCACCGTCACCCACCCAGTCTCCTCGCTGCAGAGGAGAGCCGGGGAACCGGTGACAGGGGGACCTAAGCTAGCTAGCTCCGCTGCAGCTAAGGGGCGTCCGTCGAGATTAACTGGCGCAGACGGTGTTTCAATGCAGCGGAGCCGGGATTCCAAATCAGACAACCTCGCCTCGAGCGCCTCAAAAAGACAACATTTATTACATTTACCGTTATCACTAAAAGAGGCAGAGGTGTAGCTAAACATCTGACAGAGAGAGCACACCAGAGGAGGAGAGGAAAGAGAGCTAGTAGCCATAGCTAGTGGCTCGAGAGCTGGAGAGCAAACCACACAGGCAGACAGCAAAACAGGAAGTGACGATCTCAGCCCCCAATGACCAACACAGAGGAGGTGTTAAATTAATTTACATAAAATTAATTTTAAAAAATACTTTTTAAATAGAAATGTTGGTCGCTGAAGTGTTGGTTAATATGGGCTGTTGCCATAATCATCTAAATTAAAATAAACACTTGCAATATATCCATCCGTGTCGGTGTAATGAATCTATATATGGGTTTCACTTTCTGAAATGAGTGACAAAAATATTGGACTTTTTCATGATATTCTAATTTTTTGAGATGTGCCTGTATAAATGTTGAACTTGCGTGAAACTAACCATCTATTTCTGTCGTTCGTCTAGGCAACAGGAAAGGAGCCGCCCCACAACGGACCTCGCCACTGTGGAAAGTACTGAAATCCTTTGCTTTTATAGGTAAAGTGTCAAAACCAAAGTAGCACAATTTCCACTTAATATAAAAGGGACTGAACTGAGATTTATTTGATTGTGTGAATATTAATTACAGAATAATTAAAAATGACTGGCACATCAACCGTAAAATAAACCGCTTGTCAATGCATTTATTTTTTTGTCAGATCACTTGTGTGATCCTGTGTGAGTTATGTTCATAACTCTTTTGGGGAATGGGAGTTGTTCAGTCATCAATATAATTTAGTCTATCATCAATAAACTCATGCAGTAACAGGACACATTACAAATATTTGAGACCCATTGTAGTGCTTACTTTTATATTTTAGCAATAAAAGTACAAAACACCGCCCACACTTGAAGCCAGGGCAAGAAGAGATAAAGCTGTGGCTAAACTTTTATTGATAAAAACTCCATATTTTGACTGAGCGAATCCATACTCGGTGATGCACATCCTCAGTTAAAGTACTAGATTCCATTCAAGTGAATGTATTAATTCATTCTGATTGCTGAGGCCACAGTAAAAACAGATGATTTTAAACATAACCCAGCCCTTGTAAAATCTACTTTACTGAAGCGCAGCTACATGAAAATTGTGGTTAAATACAACAACGAAGTATTTTATTGTCACATTTAAATTGTAATCGCTCCTGTTTTGTTTTTCTTTTGAATTCTTGGATGGAATATGGGTGGGCAATATAAGCTGCAGCTTCAGCCATCACCCTTTTCAGATAACTTATGTTGAACTGTATAATCAGAGGAGTTATTGTTTAATTTGAGCTTGTTAGATTTTTTCCCCGTTGTTATATTTTCTTTTAATCTTTACTTTTAATCTATCCAAAACAAAGATTTGGCTTTTAGCAACAAGTGTATTTCCCAAATATGTTTAAAACTTGCTTTAATTAACCACCACCCATTTCTGTCTTTTGTCTAGGCAAGAGGGAAATGATCCACCCCAAACCGGACCTTGCCTCACTATTTACAGAGATGCAGGCTGAAGATCTGCTGAACCGGGTCCAGCTTGAGCTTCACATCCCAGCTGTTTCTCAGTGGGGCAGCGTGGCCGGCGTGTGTGACCCATTCTAACTTTTTTTTTACAGTTTGAATTTTGCACATTCTGAATAATCTGGAATTTGCTGCTGATTGTAATAAACAATTTAGTGACTTTGTAGGAACTTGGGTGAGTCGGCAGACAGCGTCCCAGTCAGGGTGCAGAGAATAAAGAGAGGTGGACAATAGCAAGGAAATCATGGGGAGCTTGGCAGGAAGAAGGAGCTGTGGGGGGGTCAAGGGTGAATGTATTGTGATATGAAATGTCATGCTTTGTGATGTGAAGTGTCGTGGAGATGTGAGACGAGCTATATAAAAGGAGAAGCTGTGCTTAGCTGTTCATGCTTTTTGTGTATGACTGATAGGAGAGTGTAATAAACTTCGTCTGCTCGTAACCTCCTCATTTCACACTCCCCACACTGGTGACCCTGGACGCATCATCCTACACTTTATTACATGTATAGTTTATTTCTCTTATCTTATCATGTTTAATGTTGCAGCATTGTACCGAGACAAATTCCTAGTTTGTGTACTACATGAACAATGGCAATAAACCTGATTCTGATTCTGATTCTGATTCTGATTCTGATCATGGAACACGAGGCAGGAACCCTGGAGTTGGCCCGGACGGGAACCCCCAGCAACGCGTGCGCTGTTTCAGTCAAGTTACCGGACTTTTGGCAGCACAACCCGCACTCTTGGTTCCACCACACCAAGGCTCAGTTCGCCCTCCGGGGAATAATGGCAGATGAAACCAAGTTTTACTACATGGTTGCAGCGCTGGACGCTCGCACAGCCCAACAGGTAGCGAGCCTGCTCGACCAGCCCCCAGCCCACAACAGATATGAAGCTCTCAAGACTGCACTGACCCAACGCTACACGCTCTCGGACTGCGAGAGAGCAGAGAGGCTCCTGAGGCATTCCGAGTTGGGAGATGGTTCGGCTGTCGATCTGATGGAGAAGATGTTGGCGTTAATGGGCACGGACGACGGGCATTTCCTGTTTGCCCACCTTTTCCTCCGGAATCTCCCAACAGAGGCAACAGCGGTTCTGGCTAATTCGCTGTCGCTGGCCGTGCGTGACTACCATGCGCTAGCCCAGGAAGCAGACCAGATCATCCTCACCAGAGCCCTCACAGTCAACGCGGCTGCGTCGGACCCCAGCGAGACAACCAGAGGAGGTGAGGAGCCACCGACGTAGCGGCAGCGGGGGCCAAGGGGCGCCAGAGAGACACGCTCTGTTTCTACCACCGCCGCTTCGGAGAGAACGTGCGCAGATGTGCGCCACTGTGCCAATTCAAGCGCACGGGAAACGGCAAGGCCGGCAGTCGGTAGCAGCTGCAACCACCGGTTAAGAGAACAAGCTGCTCTACATGACGGACGCGCGCTCAGGGAGGCGTTTCCTCGTGGACACCGGAGCCCAGAAGAGCATCATCCTGCCGACCTACGCCGACCAGCTGGCAGGACCTAGCGGCCCCGGGCTGTTGGCAGCAAATGGCTCGGAAATTAAGACCTTTGGTGAGAGAACACTGATCTTATCTCTACACGGCCGTACATACAAGTGGACTTTTGTCATAGCAACACTGAATTACCATATCCTGGGGGCTGATTTTCTGTGTGCACGTGGTTTACTGGTTGACGTTGCTAACAGGCGCCTGGTTAATGCACTGTCCTTTGACTCTCTCCCCTGTACAGCTCGAGGGGCCGGGCCAGTAACACAAGCCAACGTCACAGCTCCAGGTGGTAAGTTCCACACACTGCTCACTCAGTTTCCAGCACTCACGGTCCCGACGTTTTCGCCGGCCATCGCTAAACACGGGGTGGAGCACTTTATAACCACCACCGGGCTGCCCATTTTCGCATGACCTCGGCGCTTGGACGCAGCTAAACTGGCCATAGCGCGCGAGGAGTTTGCCAACCTGGAAAGGTTGGGCATCATCAGGCGTTCGAACAGCCCATGGGCATCCCCGCTACACATGGTCCCTAAGGCTGAGGGGTCGTGGCGACCATGCAGGGATTTCCGCAGGTTGAATAACGCCACAGCACACGACCGCTACCCGATTCCCCACATTCAGGATTTTTCCGTTCACCTCGCCGGAGCACGTATTTTTTCTAAAATAGACCTGGTCCGCTGTCACCATCAGGTCCCAGTGCGCGCGGAGGACGTACCCAAAACAGCAGTAATAACTCCGTTCAGCTTGTTCGAGTTCCTGCGCATGCCATTCAGATTAAAAGGAGCGGCACAGACGTTCCAGCGTATGATGGACGTGGTGCTGCGCGATCTCCCTTTCGTGTTCGTCTACCTGGATGATATCCTGGTAGCCAATGCATCTGAGGACGAACGCGTAGCCCACCTCAGGACAGTTTTCCAGAGGTTGGAGGAGCACGGGTTAATAATCAACCTGGCGAAGTGCCAGTTCAGCGTGACTGGGATTGATTTTCTGGGGCACCGCGTCTCACCGGAGGGAGCAATACCCTTGCCCGATAAGATGTGCGGTGTAGCGAATTTTCCCCGGCCTCAGACGGTCAGGGCACTGCAAGAATTTTTGCGGATGGTTAACTTTTATAACTGGTTCCTCCCCCGTGCAGCTCAACTCATGCAGCCATTGTTCGCCGCGCTCAAGAGACGGAAACCCGCAGATGGAGTCGAATGGACTCCGGAGCGAGAGCAGGCGTTCTCTAAGGTTAAAGCAGCCCTGGCAAACGCAGCACTGTTGACGCACCTAGACCCGGCGGCCCGGATAGCGCTCACCACCGACGCCTCGGATGTGGCCATAGGAGCCGTCGTGGAGCAATGTGTCGCCGGTTCTTGGCGGCCGCTCGCTTTTTTCAGCAGGGCTTTGCGCGACAGTGAGCGTAAATACAATGCGTTCGACAGAGTTACTGGTTCTCCACCTGGCCATACGCCACTTCCAGTTCTGGCTGGAAGGGCGCAACTTCACCGCGTTTGTGGACCACAAGCCACTGACGTTCGCGATGGCCAAGGTTTCAGAACCTTGGTCGGGCCGGCAGCAGAGACAGCTGGCCGCGATCTCGGAGTTTACGACCGATATTCAGCATGTGTCGGGTAAACTGAATGTGGTGGCGGACTGCCTCTTGCGCGCCGTGATGGCCCCGGCCTGTGTAGGGATAGATTATACAGCCATGGCTGCAGAGCAGGTTGGCGATACAGACGTGTGCGCGCTCCAGTCTGGACCAACAGGGTTAAGGCTGGAGAGCAGAGTACTGCAAGACAGCAGCCCCACCCCACCCCCCCAGTCTGCGACGTCTCCACGGGACACCCGCACCCGGTGGTCCCGGTCGCGTGGCACCACCGCGTTCGAGTCAGTTCACGCTCTGGCGCACCCAGGAGTGTGTGCATCAGTCAAAATGGTGGGAGCAAAATTCGTGTGGCCAGGCCTGCGCAAACAAGTGAAAGAGTGGGCTGCAGCCTGTGTAGCGTGCCAACGAGCCAAAGTACACAGTAGTGATGGGTCCGGCAACACCGATGCGTCGGCGCATGCGTCAAGCTCAGAGCAAAACCTAATGTCGGTGAGCGTATTGCTTTAAGAAAGTCACGTGACCAATACAGGTACTGTTTCGAACTGACTCGGCAAACTGCGTTTATAAGGAAGCGCATCTGTCAACAGGATGCATCTGCCCAAAGAATCTGATGTGTTGTGGACGGTTCATCGGCAAATTCCTCAATTATGGAGCACGAGCAGCGTCAAGCTAAAAGAAAGGTTTCCGCCGTGTGGGACCATTTTGATCTCATATCAGAAAATAAGGTATTTGTTTTAACATTCCTCCTGTGTTAGCTTTCTGTAACCCGGTGTTAACGGGTCGGTTTTGACCCATGTCTTAAATCAGCTTTAAAATACACTAAAAACAATAACCTATCATCCAATTTTTGTCATCTCTTGGTTACTTTGTTAGGCTGACAGTACACTTATAATTTCAATTTTGGCTCTAATTATTGCTTTCTCATCTTATTTCCGGCACACCTTTCACTCTGTGTATCACGGACACACAGATCGCCCCGGGGGTCTCCCGAGTCGGCGGACGGAGCCTCTGTTTACAGCGGGAGACGATGCAGTGGGGAGGAGCTAGCTAGCACTCGGCCGCCACCCGGTGCTAACAGAGAGGCTCGACATACCGGGAGAGCTGAAGTGGGACGCGGGTGCCGGGCTGGAGTTTGGGCGGCGTGCAGGAAATATAAGACAGAATAATAAAAAGCGATGGCAAGAACCAAGCAGACCGCCCGTAAATCTACTGGAGGAAAAGCCCCCAGGAAGCAGCTGGCCACTAAGGCTGCTCGAAAAGGCGCAGACACCAACCTGTGCACCATCCACGCCAAGAGGGTCACCATCATGCCCAAAGACATCCAGCTGGCCCGCTGCATCCGCGGAGAGAGAGAGCTTAGACTTTCTGCTGCACATCCACCAACCACAATGCTCTGCGCTGTGTGTCTATATATATTTATATTAATATGTACATATGTATACTAGCTGGTCTTGTTTTTTCTTGCCTTCTGATTGTTGCTCTGAGTGTTGCTATCCCTGTGCTGTTGCAATCCTGGAATTTCCCCATTGTGGGACTAAAGGCTTATCTTTATAACCGGGTCGAAACCGACCCTAACACCACAAAGGACAATTTCAACCACAGCATTTTATAATGTAGTGAAAAAAAATTTTTTTGGTTTAATTTTATTGAACTCAAGGTTCCTGACAAAGTCAAAAAGCCTTGATGCAATAAACAAATTTTAAGTGATTCTTTTATGCACGCACTTTACACATAATTCATCATATAAAAAAAATATAACTTAAATGCAGTCATATTGGGATTAGATGTTGAAAAAGCATTTGATTCGGTTGATTGGTCTTTCCTATACAGAATCTTATCCAGTTTCAATTATCATAACAAATTCATTAGAACTATCCAGGCACTATATAAAAAACCAACAGCTAAAATAAAGATTAATGGTAATTTATCATCATCTTTTGAGCTGGAAAGAGGATGTTGGCAGGGCTGCCCCTTGTCTCCACTGCTCCTTGCAATCTTCATAGAACCTCTGAGCCAATGGATAAGACAGAATCAAAAAATTCAGAGTATTACACTTGGTCAGAAGGAACATAAAATAACACTCTTTGCTGATGACATTTTAATATACCTGGGGCAGCCGGACATCTCTTTACCAGAACTAATCTCAGTTTTTTCAGAGTATGGAGATTTATCGGGGTACAAATTAAACATGCATAAATCCCAAGTTTTAACATTCAACTATGACTCAAATCATTATTCACTAAGCAAACTCAAAACTAACTGGGAGATGGAATCTATGAAATATCTGGGGGTCAATATCCCGAAACAACTCAACAAAATTATAACACTAAACTATGATCCACTGGTGGCTAAAATAAAATCTGACCTAGCAAGATGGAATATGATACCATTCTTGGGTACTGTACAAAGAATTGAAGCAGTCAAAATGAATATACTTCCACGTCTTCTATACCTTTTCCAAACAATACCGGTAGAACCTCCCAAAAAAACATGGCAGGAGCTAGACAGAAGGATCTCAAGATTCGTATGGCAGGGCAAGAGACCTAGAATCAGATATAGAACTTTACAGCTAAACAAAGACAAAGGTGGGCTTGTGCTGCCAAATATCAGGGACTATTTTGAAGCCACACAAATTAAAACTTTAGTAGAGATATGTAACCCAGTCTACACTGCACAATGGAAGGAGATCGAATGCCAAATAACAAGTGACATCCCCCTCAGAATCAGATTTATTGCCATTGTTCATGTAGTACACAAACTAGGAATTTGTGCTGCAACATTAAAAACATGATGAGATAAAGAGATGAACTAAAAAACTAAAAGACTAAAAACATGCAATAAGTGTAGAATAATAAGTAATAATAATAATAATAATAATAATAATGAGTAATACTAGTCAAGGCAGTTTTAAATAAATTAGCAAGTAGCAGATAATATGGGGTACCACAGTGCAGTCGATAATGCAACAGAAAAACAGTGATGAATGACATGAGCTGCTGTATATAGTGCACGAGAGTCAATAAGTCACTTAATGTTCAGCAGTCTGATGGCAGAGGGGAAAAAGCTGTTCATGTGCCGGGAGGTTTTAGTCTGAATGGACCGAAGTCTTCTACCTGAGGGGAGGGGGGCAAACAGTACGTGACCAGGGTGTGAAGGATCGGCTATGATCCGGCCTGCACGCCTCCGGGTGCTAGAGATGTACAGGTCCTGGAGAGATGGGAGCTTGCAGCCGATCACCTTCTCAGCAGTGCGCACGACACGCTGCAGCCTTAGTCTGTCCCTGGCAGTGGCTCCTGCATACCACACGGTTATGGAGGAGGTGAGGATGGACTCGATGATGGCCGTGTAGAACTGCACTAACATCTTGGTGGGTAGCTTGAGCTTCCTCAGCTGCCGCAGAAAGAACATCCTCTGCTGGGCCTTTTTGATGAGGGAGCTGATGGTTGGCTCCCATTTGAGGTCCCGGGTGATGGTGGTGCCCAAGAAGCGGAAGGAATCTGCAATGGTGATGGGAGAGCCTGTGATGGTGAGGGGGGGCAGGGGGGTTGTGACTTTCCTGAAGTCCACAATCATCTCCGCTGTCTTCAGAGCGTTCAGCTGCAGGTTGTTGTGGCTGCACCAGGACACCAGCTGGGCCACCTCTTTCCTGTAGACGGACTCGTCGCCGTTGGAGATGAGCCCGATGAGGGTGGTGTCGTCCGCAAACTTGATCAGCTTAACAGACTGGTGGGAGGAGGTGCAGGAGTTGGTATAAAGGGAGAAGAATAGGGGGGAAAGTACACAGCCCTGGGGTGATCCGATGCTGATGCTAACAGAGTCCGAGACAGACTTCCCCAGCCGCACATGCTGCCTCCGGTCCGTCAGGAAGTCGGTGATCCACCTGCAGAGGGAGTCAGGCACGCCGAGCAGGGACAGCTTGTCCTGGAGCAGAGCGGGGCGGATGGTGTTGAATGCAGAGCTGAAGTCCACAAACAGGATCCTGGCATAGGTTCCCGGGGAGTCCAGGTGCTGCAGGATGGAGTGGAGGGCCAGGTTGACTGCGTCGTCCACAGACCTGTTGGCATGGTAGGCAAACTGCTGCGGGTCCAGGAGGGGAGTGGTGATGGACTTGAGGTGAGACAGGACCAGGCGCTCAAAGGACTTCATGACTACAGAGGTGAGCGCTACAGGTCTGTAGTCGTTAAGTCCAGTAATCCGTGGCTTCTTGGGGACAGGGATGATGGTGGAGGATTTGAGGCAGGTCGGCACGTGGCATTGCTTAAGGGAGGTGTTAAAAATGTCTGTGAAGACAGGAGCCAGCTCTTTCGCACAGTGTCTCAGGGTGGAGGGAGACACACCGTCCGGCCCGGGGGCCTTGCGTGGGTTCAGTCTGGAGAATTGTCTGTGCACGTCCTGCTCACTGATGACAAGGGCAGGGGGGGAGGAGGAGGAGGGGGGGGACCGCTTTTGATGAATTAGGGGCCGAGGAGGCAGTGGAGCTGGGTGGAGTGGGGGAGTTGGACACAGCTGATGAGGTGTCAAAACGGGCGTAATGTTGGGACAGTTTTTGACAAAGGGCTTTGTCATCCTGACCTTTAGAAGCCTGAGGCTGATAGTTGGTGATTTGCCTCAGTCCTCTCCACACAGAAGCCGAGTCATTAGCAGTGAACTGCTGCTGGAGTCTCTCAGAATACACAGATTTAGCTCTCCTCAGCTCTCTGTTAAACCGATATTTAACCTCCCTGTAGCAGTCTCTGTCTCCACTTTTCAACGCAGCTTCCTTCTCCTTTCTGATCTCTCTGAGCTTAGCAGTGAACCAGGGCTTATCATTAGAGTACCTCACCCTGGTGCGCGATGGGAGAATGCTCTCCTCACAAAAGTTGATATAGGAGTTCACAGTGTCTGTGTACTCATTAAGATCATGTGTGGCTCCTTTAAACATGTCCCAGTCAGTTATTTCCATGCATGTGTTCAGTTTCTCTCCAGCTTCACTGGTCAATTTCTTCGTGGTGGTCACAACAGGTTTAGTGAGTTTCAGTTTCTGTCTGTATGTGGGGATGAGGTGGACCATCACGTGATCAGATAGTCCGAGCGCAGCGCGGGGAACAGCGCGATATGCGCGTCCTTCACTGTAGTGAAACAGTGATCCAGCCTGTTATATCCTCTGGTTGGACATTTAATAAACTGTTTGTATCGGGGGAGCTCGTGACTCAGATTGCTCTGGTTAAAGTTGCCTACTACAATAACCAGAGAGTCTGGAAAAGTCCGCTCCGCATGTAGGACGTGATCTGCGAGCGCGTGCTGGGCCTCGCGCGCGTCCGCGTCGGGAGGGGCGTACACAGCGATCAAAACAAATGATGCGAACTCCCGTGGGGAATAAAATGGCTTGCAGTTAACAGAGAGAAATTCTAGATCGGTAGAACAGTGTTGTGAAACCACCGTTACATCAGAGCACCAGCTGCTGTTAATGTAGAAGCAAACTCCTCCTCCAATAGACTTACCGGAGAGCTCTGTGACGCGATCAGCACGAAACAGCTGAAATCCCTCGAGGCTGATGGCGCTGTCCGGTATGCTCCTTTTAAGCCAGGTCTCAGAAACAGATGACAGACGAGGAAGCGAGGTCCTTAAATCGCATCAGCAGTCTTAATTCTTCTACCTTGTTCAAGAGAGAATTGGCATTGGATAGAAATATGCCAGGCAAGGCTGTTCGCATGCCTCTCCTTCGCAGCCGAGCGAGAATCCCCCCTCGCTTTCCTCTTTTTCGCCGTCTTACTCTTTGAGCCAAACAGTGAATCAGATCGGCGGCAGGAGCTAAAAAAACTGGGAGAAGGTCCGTAGGAGTGAGAGTCCTGATATTTAATAGCTCTTCACGAGTATAAGAGCTGGCAGACACACAATCGACAAACAGAAACAAACAAATTAAACAAATTAAAGGGCAGCGTAGCACCATGTCGACCACTGTGGGCGCCATCTTGGGAAAAAAAAGACATCCCCCTACAGGCAATAATAGGGAACAATGCCTTACCTAAACTTTTGAATAGCACTAACCCGTGGATAGAGACCCCACTAAAAATTTGGTTTAAGATAGTCAGAGAGAATCAAACTAAAGAGCCCTATCAATTTCTGCAATGGATAGCCTATGGTCAAGACTTTACTCCTAATAAAACAGACACTAGATTTAAAAAGTGGAAAGAGAACGGACTGTTAAATATTATGATTTTTTTAAAGGGCAAATTTTAAGAAGTTTTGAAAAAACTAGGTCTAATAAATCAAGACCTTTACAGGTTCTTTCAGCTTAGACACCACATAAACAATATACTTAAAAAGGAGGATTTGGAAAGGGCCCAGTCAGGTGTTCTGAATGTCTTCTTATTGGCATACAAAGGGATCCCAGGGATCAGATACATTTCTAAAATATACCAAGGTCTTCAAGACTTGAAAGGAGACAACACATCATATATAAAAGAGAGATGGGGAAAAAGAGGGGAATTTCACTTTACAACTGGAAATATGGGAAAAGCTAAATAAACAGCAATGGAAAAGTACCTCATCCCTGCAGTGGAGAGAATTTGGATGGAAAAATTTGGTAAGATTTTTCAGAACACCTGCACAAAACAAATTTACTCATAAGGGGTTGAATTGTTGGCGCTTGTGTGGTGAAGAGACTGCAAATCATTTTCATGTGTTTTGGTCATGCCCAGTTATCCACCAATATTGGACCAATGTACAGACAATATTGGGGAAAATATTCAAAATAACAGTCCCCTTTTCTTTTGTAACTTTGTATTTGGGTTTACTTCCGGACTCACTGGAAAGACGAGGAGAAAAATACTTATTCACTGTTTTAATATTGGCAAGTAAAAAAGCCCTAACTAAAAAATGGATGTTGAAGGACTGTCCTACACCTGAAGATTGGATTAACGTGATCCAAGACATTTACTCGATGGAAAAGCTGACATTCACACTGAGGCAGGACATGGATGGGTTCTTGAACTTTTGGCAACCCTGGATCGCATATGTGTCTTCCATTAGATCTAATCTTTGACAAATACCATTTCAATAATGACTCCGCTCTTTGTTCCAACACTACTCAGATGCTCTTTTATTTTTAACTATTTTTATTTTTCTGTCTGTCTGTTTTTTACTCTGTTTTTTTATTCGCTTTAATTTCACTTTTTCTTTCACTTTAAAAAAAAGGGGTGTTGTAATAATTATTCTTCCAATGTTGTCAAATAGCAAAAAATAAGGGAACATGTGATGAAAATGTAAATAATGCAATGCTGTAATGACCTGTATACCCTTTACAAAAACTTAAATTAAAAAAAAAAAAAAACAGGTCGGTGCCAACCCCAGCACAAGAGGAGGGTTAATTTCCTTGTTGTTTCATCCTGTTCCTCTCAGAGTTTCCACTTGATCTATTTGAATTCAAATTCATTTTAAAGTGACTCTTAGTTTACTATTCATATTATTTTCTGCAGGTTAAATGTCACATTTGTTCGACAGAACTTTCATATCTAAACAAAAGCACCTCCTCAATGCTGAGGCATTATAGGGCCAGGCATGACAATGAAGTCCCAGATACACCCAGGATAGACTCAGGTATACAGCCATTCTACAGCTTACTCAGTTGCTTTATTGATAATTAATTCCTATTAATTTATTCTTTACTTCATTTTTAACCATCAAGTTTCCAGAAAGCAGATGCTGGATGAGGCTCTGCTGAATTTCATCGCGAAGGACTGCCAGCCCCTCAGCATTGTGGAGAGTGAAGGGTTCAGGGAACTGGTTCAGGCCCTTCGGCCCTCATACGTTTTGCCCACCAGAAAGGTTTGTGTGGAAATTATCTAAAGTAGTAAGATAAGATAAGCCTTTATTAGTCCCACAACGGGGAAATTCCAGGATTGCAGCAGCACAGGGATAGCAACACTCAGAGCAACAATCAGAAGGCAAGAAAAAAAAAAAGAAAAAAAGCAAGAGCAGCTAATATACATATTACTATATATACTGTATACACACATACATATACACACAGAGACACAGTGCAGAGCATTGTAACTGGATGGAATAAATATGTAAATATATAAACACACACAGTGCAGAGCATTGTTGCTAGATGGGATGAAACAGCACAACCGTCTACTTAGTTATCCTACATGGTATGATTATGTGCCCATACATATTCTCACCCTCCATAGCGACCAGTACTTTCCTAGTTGTATGCCGGAGGGGACCATTGTGTAAGTCTATTGCAACTTTTGCATTCAAAAACTATTAGGTTGTTACGTCTTTTTTGCTATCTCTGCGAGCAGCCCTGCTTAGGTTGTACAGTCTGACAGCCGTTGGTAGGAAGGACCTGTGAAACCTCTCGGTTGTGCACCTGGGATGATGTAGTCTGCTGCTAAATGAGCTCCTCAGTGCATTCAGTATGTCCTGCATAGGGTGGAACTCGGACTCCAGCAGAGATGACAGTTTAGCCACCATCCTTCTCTCTCCTATCTCCTCCACCGGGTCAAGGCGCTGCCCCAGGACAGAGCTAGCTTTCTTAATCAGTTTGTTCAGTCTCTTCCTATCGGCTGCAGTAATGCCACTGCCCCAGCAGACCACTCCAAAAGTGATGGCTGATGCCACCACCGTGTCATAGAATGTCTTCAGCAGCGCCCCTTGTACACCAAAAGACCTGAGTCTCCTCAGTAGGAACAGCCTGCACTGTCCCTTCTTGTAGAGTGCGTCAGTATTGTGTGACCAGTCTAGTTTATTGTTCAGATGAACACCCAGGTACTTGTAGGATGTCACCATCTCAATGTCTGTTCCCTGTATATTTACTGGTGCTGTGAGGGGTTGTCCATGCCTGCGGCAGTCCACCACCAGCTCCTTAGTTTTCCTCGCGTTGATCTGGAGGCAGTTCCGATGGCACCAGTCCACAAAGTTCTGAATAAGCCCTCTGTACTCAGCTTCATCTCCATTGGAGATGAGGCCAACGATCACAGAGTCATCAGAGAACTTCTGTAGATGGCAGTGTGTTGTGTTGTGTGAGAAGTCCGCAGTATAAAGAGTGAACAGGAAGGGAGCCAACACCGTTCCCTGGGGGGCCCCCGTGCTACCGATGATCGTGTCGGACACACAGTCCCGGGTTCTCACAAACTGAGGCCAGTTCGTGAGGTAGTAGTTGATATATCCAATTTATTTAATCTTTAATTTAAATATATGGATTTGCTTTTGGTTTGACTTGGTGTAATTTTCACACCATCAAACAAATGGTGGCCAAAAAGTACGAGGAGGAACGGGAACGAGTGAAAAAGGAAGTACAGCAAGCTGTGGCAGTGAGTATAACAGCTGACATGTGGACATCTGTGAACATGGAGGCTTACTTGGCTCTTACCTGTCACTACATTAATGAGAATTTGCAGTTGTGTACGTCTGTGCTGGGTGTGCAGTACTTTCCACAAAGTCACACTGCTGACAATTTGGCCCAAGTCAAAAGGGGCATGATGGAGGACTGGGCCATAACCAATAAAGTAAAGTGTCTTGTGACCGACGCAGCACCAAACATGATTGCATCCACTTGACAGCTCCAAATTCAGCACTCAATTTGCATTGCACATAGTCTAAATTTATTAGTTAGTAAATCATGTGATCAGATCCCCACACTTACATCCATCAGACACAAAGCTAGGCACATTGTCAGGCAGCAACAGATGGGACAATCAACCCTGAAACTTATCAATGAGGTGCCAACACGCTGGAACAGCACATATGAAATGTTGTCAAGGCTACATGATGAGAGGGAACCAGTGTGGGTGTCTTTGGCCTCTCTAAAAACAGATTTGACTCCACTTACAGCTGATGAGTATACCATCATAGGAGAAACACTTCTTGTGCTTGCTCCTTTCCATCAAGCTACAGTGGAGTTGTCTGAAGAGAGGCGAGTGTCAGGGTCAAAGGTCATCCCGATGATGAAAATGCTCTCTTACACTAGAGCGTAATGCTTCAACCTTGCACACTCAGGCAGTCATACACCGACATGAACACCTGAAGCGTTGAGTCACAGACACTGCTTCCAATCTGGAGTCATTAAGTGTGTTGACCCTAGCAACACTTCTAGACCCCAGATTTAAATCACTCGGGTTCTGCAGTTCCTCCAAGTGCAATGAGGCCATCAATAGACTGCAGTCAGAATGTGCGTCTGTAATCGGGACACACAAATGAGCCCCAGCCGGGACCGTCTTCACAACAGCTGTCTGCACCCACTTCAGGCATGTTATTCAGCATTATTTGTTGTTTGGAAATCATGTACTAAAGTGCCAATTTGTTGTTTTTTAGATAACCTTTGGCAACCTCTTGACATAGAAGTGGGGAGGCAGACCAAAAGTGCCACAGCTGATGCCATCCAGGAGGTGCAAAGATACCTGGCAGAGAGGGCAATATTGCCAGGTCCCAGGATCCTCTGAGATACTGGGACAACCAGAAGTCCATCTATCCCAACCTCTTTCAGCTGGCATTACAATTTCTCTGCACTCCAGCCTCATCTGTGCCGTGCGAGCAGGTTTTTTCGACAGCTGGAGAAGTTGTATCCAAAAAGCGTAACAGACTGAAGTTCAAAATGTTGGAAAAACTTAATTTTTTTTGAATAAAAATTTGTAAAAAAAAAAAAAAAAATCCCAGTCCACAAGCATCCTCATTCACAAGATGTTCACTTAGATTTTCACATTATGATACATGTTCACATTATTTGACTGTATCTAAAAATATCAATGATATTTGAAATTAAATGAAGAGATGAAATAATATAAAAATTATAATTAAATTAAAATTATTATAATTAAATTATAAGTATAAATTATATACTGCTCAAAAAATAAAGGGAACACTAAATAACACATCCTAGATTTGAATGAAATATTCTTATTAAACACTTTGTTCTTTACATAGTTGAATGTGCTAACAACAAAATCCCACAACAGCATGTGAAATTGATTGTCAGTGTTGCTTCCTAAGTGGACAGTTTGAGGGACAGTGTTCCCTTTATTTTTTGGAGCAGTATATTATTGTATATACTAGGTCATCAAATCAGTGTCAGTTGAGTCTGTCAACTAGGTTGCCTGTAGGGATTTTTAAGGTCCAGCGGGTGTCAGTATTCAGTTACACAGTATCAACACTATCAATACAGTTTTGCAATGTGTCGAAACGCATCATGACGCCTCATCTACCCATCACTAGACAGACACACAAAGGCTCCTTTGGAGCCGTTTAGTATACCGGCTAAAAGATTCGACCACGTTCACGTGGACCTCGTGGGCCCCCTCCCGCCGTCGCAGGGGTGCAAGCTAGTTGGAGAGCCAGGTGGATTTTATTCACATTATTGAGTACGAAAGGTTTGAGTGTGTAATTCTGTTGTAAATCACCTATCAATGAAAGAATGAGGCGTCTTAAGTTGCACAATCCTGGGGTTTGGTCCCTGAGGGTCTCAAAAGGGGACCCAAAAATCCATTTAAACAAACTTTCGAGTACAACAACCGTTTCAAGCCTGTTTCATTTAGATCACCCCTCACATTAAACTGATGCAACTTAAGACATGAAAATGTCTGGGGTTACTAATTAAGACACCTAATTAACGACCAATTAACGATTTATCTAAACTTTCAAGTACAACAAAAATTCTTTTTGCAAATGATAATTTACTAATCCTAGACACCATATCCACAACTTAAGATGCAATTTTTCCTGGGGTTTGTAGATAAGACGGAGGTGTTTTGACCCCGAGGGATACGAAGACCCTCAAAACTGAACTTATTCAAAAGAGGGAGTACAACAATTTTGATTGATGCTATGGATAAAACATTATTTCAAATGAACAAAAATGCAATTTAAGACATGACAATGTCTGGGGTTACTAATTAAGACACTCGCTAATTAATGACTAATTAACAATTTATTTAAACTTTCAAGTACAACAAAAATTCTTTTTGCAAAAGATAACTCAGTAACCCCAGATACCATATCCACAACTTAAGATGCAATTTTTCCTGGGGTCTGTAGATAAGATGGGGGTCTTTGGACCCTGAGGGATATGAAGACCCTTATACAAAAGAGGGAGTACAACAATTTTGATTGATGCTATGGATAAAACATTATTTCAAATGAACAAAAATACAATTTAAGACACCAAAATATCTGGGGTTATTAATTAAGACAACTACTAATTAACGACTAATTAATTAATGATCGATTTATTTAAACTTTCATGTAACACAAAAATTCTTTTTCCAAAATATAATGCGGCATGGAATGTACATTGTGATGTACGACACAGTTTGTTTGAAAGTGGTTATTTGGCAAGCAAATGTCTTATTGTTTCATAGCGACCAAATCGGAATCCTAGGTCAAGTCACTCTGTTGTAATTTTACTGCGATCATCTCATTCGTGATCGTCACTGTCTTCAGAGGATTCCATTTCTCTTGGCAGAGGATCATGATCTTCATCCATGTCATCATCCGTACCACCATCTTCCTGGGCATCATCACTGTTGTCATCTGGCTCCGTTTCGACCTGAACCTCTGGAATGAGTGCAGGGGGCATCTGTTCTCCATTGAACCAAATGATGCGAAATTCGCCGTCGACATTTTCCCATCCATTGGTGGGTGTTTTGTCCAGGTCTTGGTGATGAGCACTACCCCATAATCTTGCAACGAATGCACTTCTGTCCACGTGAGGTGCTAGTTCCGCTTCACACGGTGGAATGCTACTGCCTGCAACGCTCTCTGGAACTTGTCACTTTTTGCCACAATTGCATATGGCCTGTTCTTTCCTTTCCTTGCAAAGGCAGAGGTATAGTCACAGCCAGTGAACGCGTGTAGGCCGGGGAGTGCAGCACACATAGCTTGGCCTATCGCAGCAGCAATCTTAGTTACGTTTACATAACGCAGGTTGCCTTGTCCTCTTGTCCCAACCTCCATCCACACAGTGGAGGAAACTCGATGGACATGGTGTAGGAGTAACACTAGAATGTCAGTGTCAGAAGCTCTTACGACTATGTCGCCAGGTGTGGACTTGTCCGCCTCAATCATGTGAAGGATGACTCGGGTGTCGGCCTCCAAGTGGTTGCAGTTTAGAGATGGGACTGATTCTGCGTTTACTTCTCCATCTTCTATGAAGTACCGAGTGCACTCTCCCATCACTCCCAAATACACTTCCCTTCCATCAAGAAGAGGCCTGTAGAAGTCGCTCGACCAATCCTTTGTGAGAAAGAGGGGTAGCTCTCGTTTGAACAACTCCCTCTTGAGTTGTTTCTTGAAGCTTGAGTCTCTTTTCTGTTGAGGTCCTTCAATAACTAGTTCCCCCTCCCACAACAGCTTCTCTGCGCTCTCGCTCACAGTCCTTGATGGATGGTCTTTCATACGTATCGAAGTTGATGTCGATTCTCCGTGACTTATATGCCAAGCTAGTAACCAGGATGTTTCATGACAGCTCCCCGTATGTTGCAGGCTGATCCGGCGACATGCAGTGGAATTGGAAATTGCCGTCAATGATATGAGTACCTACAAATGATGGGCTGCCATGGTCACTGACAGTTCCCTCCAGAATTTTGAACAATTTGCTTTTATCCGTGTGAGCCATCGTGCCATCACTGTGACACATTGAAAGTGGCACCGGTGTCAGTGAAAATGAGAAGACAAGCTCAAGGTCAACGTCACCTGTTGCTGCTGTGAAGGCAATGCGGCCAATGATTTTTCCCTGCATTTTCTAGGCCTGTATCAAACTGAACCAGTACCTTTGGGTATGGTAGGCCTACAACTCACGGATGGGCTGAGAGGAAAGCCGTATCGTGGAATTCTTGTGTATGCATTGACATGCAGTGATCTGTTTCACTGATTCACATTACCACCAACTGGGAATTCCCAGAAACTATTATGAGCTTATCCAGCATCCAGCTGTTAACTAATTGTGAAAAACAAATGCCTTACCAGCAAACCTCAGGGATAACTGTTCCAAGTGGTTCATTTCATGTCAGGAGTCCCTAAATTATAAAAAGCTGAACGAATTCCTAAAGTACGTGTACTTAAAATTGTGAACAAATCATTAATTGCTTGTTAATTAGTAAGCGTCTTATCCACATACACCAGGAAAAATTGTGTCTTAAGTTGTGCATATTGTGTTTAGAGTCACTAAATTATCTTTTACAAAAAGAATTTGTTGTACTTGAAAGTGTAATTAGTCGTTAATTAGCAGTTGTCTTAATTAATAACCCCAGATATTTTGGTGTCTTAAATTGCATTTTTGTTCATTTGAAATAATGTTTTATCCATAGCATCAATCAAAATTGTTGTACTCCCTCTTTTGAATAAGTTCAGTTTTGAGGGTCTTCGTATCCCTCGGGGTCAAAACACCTCCGTCTTATCTACAAACCCCAGGAAAAAATTGCATCTTAAGTTGTGGATATGGTGTCTAGGATTAGTAAGTTATCATTTGCATAAAGAATTTTTGTTGTACTTGAAAGTTTAGATAAATCGTTAATTGGTAGGTGTCTTAATTAGTAACCCCAGACATTTTCATGTCTTAAGTTGCATCAGTTTAATGTGAGGGGTGATCTAAATGAAACAGGCTTGAAACGGTTGTTGTACTCGAAAGTTTGTTTAAATGGATTTTTGGGTCCCCTTTTGAGACCCTCAGGGACCAAACCCCAGGATTGTGCAACTTAAGACGCCCCATTCTTTCACTGATAGGCGATTTACAACAGAATTACACACTCAAACCTTTCGTACTCAATAGTGTGAATAAAATCCACCTGGCTCTCCAACTATATCAAATAATTTGTAATTATACACTGTTGCACAATGCTCATTTGCACACTGTACATAAGTCTATACCATCTCAGGTTCATATCAGGTTGCACAATGCTCATAGGTTCATGCCATCTCAGGTTCACATAATCTCTGATATCAATATACCACTAACTTTAGTCATCTAGTGAATTTTCAATTTCATTCCTCTACTGCCCAACTGTGTGTTGGTGTGTGTGCTATTAGCATCCATTAGTATTAAGATTGAGTTACTGTGTTAGTGTGTCATGACTTAGGATTGTTGTTTCTGTACCTTTTAACTCGGCATTCGTTTGGCGAGCAAAGTAAGAATTTCATTGCTCGGGAAATGTAACATCTCTTAACTGTGCACATGATAAAAAAAAGCCTTTGAATCTTGAATCGTATGTCGACTTACTTTGGGGAAGAGGGTGTGCACAATCTGAGAATATCCAAATACAGTCCGCAGGGCTGTTTCCAGAGTCCAGAGGCAGGCAGGGGTCAGGGCACAGAAGACAAGATGGAGGCAGGCAGATAAGTCCAATAAAGCAAGCAGTCTCAGGGTCTAGGACAAGCAAAAGATCAAAACATGGCAAGGCAGAATAATCACATGAAGCTGAGCTCAGAGCACGGTACAGGCTGTGTGCAGGTTAACGTCACCAGGCAGAGTGAAGGGAGAGCACCCAATTTAAAGGACCTCTCTGACTGGTAGCAGGTGAGGAACAAGGCTGCAGGGCGTGAGCCTAATCAGAGGTAGAGAGGAAGGCAGAGTACACACAGAACCATTACAATAAGGAGTTTGTATTTAGATAGATGGATAACTTTATTATCTGTCCCAGTCAGTGACAAAAATTCTTCTTAGACACGGTTACAACAATATAACACACTCAACATTCTCAAAATCATGTTCAAACTCACAGGATAAAAACAGTTTAAAAAAGGAAACATGGTTAAAAGGGAAACAGCAAACAAAATCATGTGGCAGAAAATATTAATAACTATTAAAAATTAATTCAATTCAATTCAATTCAATTTTCAATTCAACTTTATTTATATAGCGCCATTTCACAACAACAGTCATCTCATAGCACTATCAACTGTAGGGAGGACCCCCACAGTTGCAGAAAGACCCCAGCAATCAGGCGATCCCCTGTGAGCAAGTACTTGGCGACGGTGGAGAGGAAAAACTCCCTTTTAACAGGAAGAAACCTCCAGCAGAACCAGGCTCAGGGAGGGGCAGTCATCTGCTGCGACTGGCTGGGGGGTGAGGGGACAGAGAAGAAGAAAAGAACAGACATGTAGAGAGCAAACAGCACGATGGGGACTCAATCTATGGGAGAGAACAAACAAATGTTAATGACCAGCAAAAAAAAAAAAATATTTCATAGAGAGTGAGGAAAGGAGTGAGGCCCAGTGCATTACTGAAGGTCCCCCGGCTGACTAAACCTATTAGCAGCATAACTAAGGGAGGGTTCAGAAACACATGATCCCTCCCTAATTGTAGGCTATATCAAAAAGGTAGGTTTTAGCCCTATTCTTAAAAACAGAGATCGAGTCTGACTCCCGAATCCAGATTGGCAGCTGATTCCACAGGAGAGGAGCTTGATAACTAAAGGCTCTGCCTCCCATTGTACTTTTGGAGATTCTAGGTATTACAAGTAAACCTGCATTTTGGGAGCGTAGTGCTCTGTTAGGATGATACGGTAGTATCAGATCTTTTAAATAAAAAGGAGCCTGATTGTTTAGAGCTTTGTAAGTAAGAAGAAGGATTTTAAACTTAATTCTAAACTCTATGGGAAGCCAATGAAGAGAGGCCAGAACCGGAGAGATATGATCTCTCTTTCTAGTACCTGTTAAAACTCTTGCTGCAGCATTTTGGATCAGCTGAAGACTTTTTAAAGATGTTTTAGGACAGCCTGATAATAAAGAATTACAATAATCTAATCTCGAGCTAACAAAAGCGTGGATCAGCTTCTCAGCATTACTCTGAGACAAGATGCTCCTAATCTTGGCAATATTACGCAAATGATAGAAGGCAGTCTTAGAAACAAATTTAATATGTGAATTGAAGGACAAATCCTGATCAAAAATAACTCCAAGGTTCCTCACAGAGCTATTAAGAGAAAGAGTAACTGCATCCAAACTGAAAGTTTGATTTGGAAAGGAATTTCTAAGGTTTTTTGGACCAACAAGAATGACTTCAGTCTTATCTGAATTTAATTAATAGTGATTAACAGATAAATGCTGATAACTAATATTGATAGCTAACTGAAGTATGATAACTATTTGATTTTGTTCAGGATTGTTACTGCAGAAGGAAAAAAATGATTTCTTGTAAATGTTTTTATGGGCCAATGGAACTTTATATCGTCTGCCTGATGGCAGTAACTGAAAAGAGTGAATGGAGGGGTGAGATGGGTCCTCTGTGATCACGGTGGCTTTCCTGATCACAGTGTGCAGATACAGTTCAGACAACGGTGTCTGTGGTGAGCCAATGATTTTGCTAGCCTGATTAACTATACGGGAAAGCTTTGTTTTGTTCTTGATGAAGAAGGAGCTGTACCAGGATGAAATGTTAAAAGTGAGAATGGATTCAATTAATGAAGTGTAAACCAGAGTTAAAATGTGTCTACTGACATTAAAAGTCCTCAGTTTCCTTAACAGGTGGAGGCGTTGTTGTGCTTTTTTATAAATAGAGTCAACATGGTGTGCAAAAGACAGGCTACAGTCCATCTCTATTCCCAAATATTTAAAAACTTGAACTTGCACAATAGCCTGACCCTGGATACTGAGGGGTGTAAAGAGAGTAGTTGAAAGTTTCTCTTTGCTCCCACAGCACAACTCATTAGTCTTTGTAGTGTTTAACTCCAGAGAGTTTTGATTAAAAGTCTGAGCTAAATCGTTGACTGCCTGCTGATAGTGGGTCAGTGCAGTACTGTCTGTCAGATGAGCTACCAAGGCCATGTCATCTGCATATTTAAAAAGAGTCATTCCTTGACTGTCACTGGAGATGTTATTTGTGTACACAGAGAACAGAACTGGAGATAAAACACAACCTTGAGGAAGACTTGTGTTTAAAATCAACTTGCTAGATGTAAAACCATTTAAAAACACTTGTTGTGGCCTGTCATATAAAAAACCTCTGAATCCATAAAATCAATGTTGGGTGAACCTGCAGGTCTGTCAAGTGATGTAGCAAGGTGCCTGTGTGCACAGTGTTAAAAGCAGAAGAAAAGTCCATAAACAAAATCCGTGTGTGTGGGTGTGAAGAATACAGTTGTTAAGTGACAGTGTCTAGAAGTGTAAGACATGCATCCTCTACACCTCGTTTTGCCTTATAGGCAAACTGGAGGGGATCCAATTTGTGTGACAACATGTTGGTCATAAAGTCACACACCACTCCCTCCATACATTTACAGAGCACAGAGGTCAGGGCCACTGGTCTGTAGTCTTAGTTTGCAAATAAATGTGTATATGATTAACAAGTAACTTAGGAAATTAGATTTAGTTTATTTAAGCTAAATGTGGAGTGGAGCTACATCTAATTTTATCATGTTTCACGTCACAAACCCCAGAATCTAATCAGAATCTTATACTCAGCAGTGTCAAAAGCAGCTGAGAAATCCAATAAAAGCACAACTGTGTATTGTCCAGAGTTGGCTGTCATCATAATGTCACATGACATTAAGCCTAGTGAAAATACCAAGTCCAAAGTATGGCCCTTACTGTGTGCAGGCCCAAAAATATGCTGTGTAAAGCCAAAAGCATCTGTAACAGATTAAAAAATCCACAGCCATATCACACGATGTATCATCTACATGACTGTGAAAACCTGCTATAATTAAAACCTTCTCCAGTTTAATAATGGAAGACAAAAGGTCAGAAAAATCAGTGATAAAATTACTTTTGGGACCAGGAGGACGATAAATTAACACACAGTAAAATAAATCATTAGAGCCCACCTTAATCATCTGAGACTCGAATGAGGGAAAACTTGCAGAGATCCTTTTGCATGTAAATGTAACTGCTGCTGTACCCAGAAGCGAGTCCTTCCCCTCGGCGGCCCAGCCAAGGCATCGTGGGCATGTCATTCAACCAGTAAGTCTGTATTTTACCACAGGATTTATTCTGTGTAATCTCTCGCTAGCTGCCATTAGCTTTTAATGTACCTGACACCTGATTACATTTACTTTTTCACATAGAGGAAATGTCAAAGCCTTGTGTCAAATCGGTAACACACTAAAGGGAAAATTATCCACAAATATCCAGATAAGCCTGGATATGTTTAGATGCTGCACGTGTTGATTTGTTTGTTCAGACTTTTTTAGAGAGAAGACAGGAGGAGAAAAGAGATGTTAGAGGAACAACCAGATTGATTGTATATCACATGCAACCACAGATGCACTGGGGCAGCATGGAACACAGCAGACCACTGTGTTCATGTTCAACAGTCATGGTGGGGTTAACGTGAAGTTTTGGATATTACAGGCACGCAACCACCAGTGGGGGTGTGCTGTGTGCTTTTGGATGGCTATATGTAGCTCATGTCCTGGCAGAGGACAGTAGTGTAGTGGCCGGTGTGTGCGTCGTGCTGCTTTGCTGTGGTGTTCATGCAAGTACCGAGTATTTTTTTGGGAAACTCCACAATCACAGCAGCATTGTATTGTAATTTTTTAAACATTGGATCTTCAGTACTATCCTTTTCTGGTCAAATTTGCCAGTTTGCAGACTTCTGTGTGCTGTGGTCCTGGAGGAGCGATGGTGCATCTGAGTCCTTGTGGGTGGGATGTGGGCGGGCCTATTCACAGATCCTGCCATTTGAAGGAGGAAAATTAAAAGATTTTGACAAGCAACTGTAAGACAATGTAAATTTGTTTTAAGAGGATTTATATCCATTGCAGTGCACCTTTAAGTAGCAGTAATGCTAACAGGGTTGTTTGCTTTAGCAGATATTTGCTAGCTGCAGACAGTTATCATGAACTTGACTCCACAAAATCTGATGCTGTTTTTTAATGTGACACTACTGAGAAATTATATTCATGCATTTATTACAACTCCCACATGTCCAGAAACATAGAAAATGCAAAGCCTGGGGTTAAGAATCAGAGTATTTTAATAGTAGACCATACAGTATAAACATGCTGCTAATTATGCCTCTTTCTGATTTTTTTTTCACAGCAACAAAAGCTAAAAAAAAAAAAAAACAATAGCAAAGTGCTCACAAAGAGACTACTACGTGAGGCTAAAAGGAGAAGAAAGAAATTGGTTGAAACAACTGATGTACAGTAAGGTACTCAGGGGTGAATCATGTTTCATTCCTCCTTTTTATGTAAGGTAATAATCTTGACTCATAGCATTATACAATATAACTACGCATATACCAGTCTGAACATAATGCCAATGAAAGATTAATCTCATAGTTGCCCACAGCCCTCCACATTAGTTTCTCTGTACTTAAAACTGTCAAGATTTAACCAGGTTTTGGACCCAATAGCAGGACACAACACAAGGGTGAATCCACAGTGGGAGGTGGGGGTCTGGTCCTGTAGAGGGGGACAGAAAGGGAGAAGGGTAAGTCCAGATGTCCTGAGGTGAGAGAGTTAGTTTAATAAGATGGATGAGAGTTCCTTATTTGGTTGTTCTTCTCCAAGGTGTAAGAGCCAGGTGACAGTTCCAGTCTGGAGAGGTGGAGCCGAGGACGTGAGGTGGCAGGTTGGCAGGCTGTAATGGTCTCTGTGTGTGATCTGTCTTTCTGCCTCTCTCCCCCTCTAATTAGGCTCACACTCTACAGCCTCACTCATCACCTGTTGTCAATCAGAGGAGGTCTTGTAAACTGGGTGCTTTCCCTTCACTTTGCGTGGTGACGTTAACCTGCACACAGCCTGTACCATGCTCTGAGCTCAGCTTCATGTGATTATTCTGCTTTGCCGTGTTTTTGATCTTTGCTTGCCCTAGACCCCGAGACTGCCTGCTTTATTGGATTTATCTGCCAGCCTGCATCTAGTCTGCCATGCCCTGAACCCTGCCTGCCTCTGGGTTCTGGAAATAACTTTACAGAGTGGATTTGGATATTCTCGGATTATGCACACTCTACATTCCTCTAAGTAAGTTGACTTACCATCATGTCTTCACTGCTCCCCAGCACTGAGGCCTGGCCAGCCTATCCTCAACAACTCCCTGGAATCACCCCAGCAGCACCTCTTCACCTCTCTCCCTGGCAACGTGGTTCCCCAGCGTGGAGGTCCTTCACCTGCTACCAGCCCCTCTCTCCCGCAGAGCACACAGAAATTAACTTGAGAACCTCATCATACTGTTTAACAGTTACACTTACCTGTCCCTCTGCTCTCTCCTCTTAGGGTTGCCAGATCCACGGGTTGATCTACGTTGCACCTATAACTGTTTTACAGAAGAGTTTACCCATGGGTTTGGTCATTCCGAGGGAGAGGGGACGACATCCTCCAGGCTCATGACCATTCACCAGGGGACTAGATCAGCAGCCCAGCACTCCACTGATTTCCAGGTTCTTCCAGCCTCCGTGGGCTGGAATGACATCACGCTATGCTCAGCATTCACCCACAGCCTTAACTCCACTCTCCTTTGTGAGCTCGCCCATCTTCGGGAGGAATACGAGTCCCTCGATGCGCTCATCTCCCTTGCCTTTAAGCTAGACAATAGGCAGTGACGTCGTGAGGTGGGGTTGTGTTTCTATTGTGGGCAAGCGGGTCACTTGGCTGCACAATGTCTCGCAAAGGGAAGTCACTGTCCACTAGCCGCAGTAGGGGGACTAGCGGGCAATGCATCCAGACCCCCATGTACACGCTTCACTTTACCCATACAACTGTTGCTCGATCACACCAAACATGTTAACTTAGATTTGATTGATTCTGGGGCAGAGCAATACTTTATTTCTGAGAGCCTGGCGACCCAATTGAAAATCCCCTGTAAAAGGCTTCAGCAGCCTACCAGTGCAGTCACCCTATCTGGCCAACCCATGCCTCAGGTCTCTAAGCAAACTGTGCCCATAGCCATGTCATCCTCGGGGAATCATCGTGAGGACCTAGAATTTTTTTGTCCTCCCCGTTTCCACTTCACCCCTAGTTCTTGGCTATAAATGGTTAAAACTCCAAAATCCAACCATAGATTGGGGGAGAGGGTCTATCAGTCAGCTGCCTGTTCCCCACACATTCCCACTCCTCCTGTGTCTGCTTTTGGGTCATATGCCACACACCATAACACAGACAAATAGGTTTGACCTGGGGGGTTAGAAGGAGAAGAATGAAGGTGAGCGGGAGTCAGAATATTGAGGCAGATACTGGTGTTCATTTCCTGGAAGTCTTGAGGAGTAGGTTTACCAACATGACAGTCCGGGGACGATCCACTTACTGGCTGGAGCTTAAGAAGCTCAAAGCAGGACTGCAATCACCAGCCAGTGAGGGAGATGACCAGCTGTCACCACATAACCCCCAGGCTCCTAATGAGAGAATGCTATGCAACAACAAAGAAGAATGCATGTCAAGATGGTGCTGTGCTTATCCTGATCCACAAAAAAAGTGTGATTCACTAAAAAAAAATGGTGTGGTTGTGGTTTTAATCTTCTAAAATGCATTCTTAGGTTATATGAATACAGTAAAATACTATCTTTACTTAGAAATATTTAATATTTCTTCACTCTGGCAGAGTTTCTTTTGGGTTGATTTATCCATCCATCCATCCGTTTTCTACTGCTTTTCCAGAGGTCTGGGTTGCGGAGGCAGCAGCTCAAGCAGAGAAGCCCAGACTTCCCTCTCCCCAGTCACCTGCTACAGCTCTTCAGAGAAGATGCCAAGACATTCCCAGACCAGCTGGGAGACATAGGTTCTCCAGTGTGTCCTGGGTCTGCCCCGTGGTCTCCTCCCAGTGGAACGTGCCTGAAACACCTCAAGTGGTTGGTGTCCAGGAGGCATCCTGATCAGATGCCCAAATCACCTCAACTGGCTCATTTCGATGTGGAGTAGCAGCGGTTCTACTCTGAGTCTCTCTCGAATGACTGAGCTCTTCACCCCATCTCAGAGGGTGAGTCAAGCAATCCTACAGAGAAAGCTCATTTCACCTGCTTGTATCCACGATCTCATTCTTTCGGTCATTACCCAAAGCTCATGATCATAGGTGAGGGTAGGAGTGTAGGTTGACCGGTAAATCAACAGTTTTGCTTTAGAGCTCAGCTCCCTCTTCACCACAACAGACTAGTACAACGTCCACATCACTGCAGATGCTGCTCTGATCTGTCTGTCAATCTCTCGCTCCATTCTCGACTCACTTGTGAATGAGACCCCGAGATAAATCCGAGATAGATCCTGTTCATAAAAATTATGAACAGGATTGGTGACAAAGGGCAGCCTTAGCGGAGTTCAACTCTCACTGGAAACGAGTTTGGCAGGGTGTTGGCAATATGAACCAAACTCTTGCAATGGTCGTATAGAGACCGGATAACTCGTAGCAATGAGCTCGATACCCCATACTCCCACAGCACCCCCCACAAGAGACCACAAGGGACGTGGTCGAATGCTTTCTCGAAGTCCACAAAATACATGTGGAATGGTTGGGCAAACTCCTATGAACCCTCAAGGTTTCTTGGCAGGATAAAGAGTTGGTTCGATGTGCCACGGCCAGGACGAAAACCACATTGCTTCTCCTGAATCTGAGGTTCGACCAACTTCTCCAGTACCCTGGCATAGACCTTCCCAGGGAGGCTGAGGAGGTTGATTTCTCTATGTCACTAAAAGAAAACCCTGCCCTCAGTTTCTGGTGACTGTCATATTGATCCAGTTGATACCCAGAGTTTCTCTGAGCCCGAGGTACAATAGCTTCAGAGCTAACAATAACATCGGCTGGACCAAAAAAAAAAAAAATTAAAAAAATAAAAATAATAAACATGCTTTCCAGGGGGGCAAAATTATTCTTTTGTGGAGAAAGGAAGCAGGTGACACAACGAGCTGGATGACACAGAAACTTCATTCCATCTCCAACATACAGTACAGTAAAAGAGCTCCCGGGTCTCTGTGCATTCCTCTTTTATATCTTTAATACCATGCATTGAGAGCCAGAACTTCTGACCATAATACATTGTTGTTTAGAACAAAGCCTGTGTGGCACATTAACATGACATAACGCCAGAGCCGCTCTCAGACCCTTCTTCTTCCAGGTGCTCTGGCAGTTAGTCCTCTCCCTGGGGGGCACAAAGTCCTTACTGTCCCATCTGATACCCCCCGGTGACACCTCCTCTTTTGGTCCATTGTTCCCCCCTTCCCCAGCTGCCTTCTCTGGGTGGAGAAGTCCCACACCATGCCCCCACACTTTATCCACATCTGTGGAGTTATTTATTGATAAACACAATGATTCTGGACATGGCAGGTTATCAGTTTTTGGTGAATAAACACTAAAGATGCTCTAATTTCATCACCACTCCCCTCAACCCTCCCCCCCCCCCATCTATGATTGTCCATCCATCCATCCATCTTCTTCTGCTTAATCCTTTTTGGGTCACGGGGAGGGCCGGAGACTATCCCAGCATCTTTGGGCGAGAGGCAGGGTACACCCCGTACAGATCGCCAATCCATCGCAGGACCAACACAGAGAGACAGACAACCATTCACTCTCACAGTCATACCTAAGGACAATTTAGAATCCCTACTTTGAGGCCAATTAACCTAACTTGCATGTTTTTGGAATGTGGGAGGAAACCGGAGAAATCCCGGAGTAAACCCACGCAGACACGGGGAGAACATGCAAACTCCACACAGATCACTGTTGGTCGGGGGCTGGGATCGAACCCAGGATCCCCCGACCAAGGGTGAGTTGCTGTGCTGCCACAGTGCTAACCACTCCGCCACTGCGCTGCCCCCATCTATGATCGTATTTGTAGCATTTTTTAAATATTATTATTGGAGTTGCTGCTGTCCTGCTTTTTGTATAAATGCCAGCTGTGATGGGTGGAGCCATTAACGTGGCGAGTAGAACGTAGCCGTTAGAGTTAGCGATTAGCTTAATAGTTTAGCAGCTTATTTTTGGTTGACTTTTACAGTATGGGGGGAACCTTACCCAATCAGATCATATTAATGACCATGCAGAAAACCGAGTGCCCCTGGAAACAACGGACACAGGAAGCATTTTTAGGTGATGACAGCGTCCATGCATCCGTCCACACTTCACAAGAATCGCTACTCATACTAGGCAGTTGCCTCGATGCCCACCACATTCACACACAAAGACCCTAAGCTGGGTCTTCATCCAGGTTGCGCTAAGATTAAAAGGTCAAGGTCAAAGTTCAGGAGACCTGGGCACTTGCGTGAGTTCAGAAAAATCAATACTCGTCCTTGGTATTTGCTCTAATCCTCAAACTCACACACAATGTTCCTCAAGTTTGTCTGCATCCAAGCTGAGCTCAAAGTCAATGCCCCTGTCAAAGGTCAGGCGAGAGGAGGGCATTTATGATTTCTAGGCAATCGCCCCCATGTTTGGTAAACTCATGCACAATAATCCTCAAGTGGGTCTGCATCTACAAAGGCTCAAGGTCAGAGTAAACAGGCAGGAGATTTGAGCACTCTTGGGGTGATTTCATCAGGCTGGAATGAGCTACTCTGCCAGTGACAGTCTAGTTAATGAGGTGCAATACACTATTGGAATGATTTTTTTCAAACCACATAGTCACTGAGAATGTCAAAAATGAAAACTGGCAAAACTGACACATTTAAGCAGTCAGTTGAAAAGTACTAATTTCAAGCTTTGGTTTCTGATTTGGATGTAGTAATTACACGGGTTCTGTTGTTTTAAAAATACACTGCATATGTGCATCTCACTAAGGTCTGCATGCATGGGTAGGTTGGTAGCATCGACCGTGAGGCTGTGTAAAGTTCTGCTAAGTACACTGATTAGGCTGTGTGATGCCACAGGCAAGGGTGAGAGTGCAGACTGGAAATAGGATAGCTGGTTGGCCTAATTCGAATCAGCACAGTGACACACATAGAATGACAAGGAATACCCGTTTCTCCATTTTCCTATTAAAAATGAACAACTGGAGCTCATTCACACAAACCTGTTTCTTTGCTTCCTAGGGAAAGCAGTGCGGAAAATAAGTACTGAACATCCACATCAAACATCAACGTTTTTCTCATTTAACATATTCCTGATGGAGCCATTGACCTGAGATTTTCACAAGATATCAGTAACAACCCAAGTAATCCATCCATACAAAGAAATCGAGTCAACTGTGTTCACAAATCAAGTTAAATTTAATAAAGTGAAATGACACAGGGAATGCGTATTGAACAGGCTTGGTGAAATTCATTTAATATTTAGTAAAAAAGCCTTTGTTGGTAATAACAGCTTCCAGACGCCTCCTGTATGGAGAAACTAGGAGCAGGCATTGCTCAGGAGTGATTTTATCCCATTCTTCCACACAAACTGTCTTCAAATCTTGAAGGTTCCGTGGATGTCTTCTGTTAACTCTGATCTTCAGTTCATTCCATAGATTTTCAATTAGATTCAGGTCAGGTGACTGACTGGGCCATTCTATCAGCTTTATTTTCCTTCTCTGGAGCCAGTTGAGAGTTTCCTTAGCTGTGTGTTTGGCAGTGTTGGGAGTAACGCCTTACTGTAACGCCACTACTTTTGCAGTAACGTGCTGTGTAACAAAATTACTGTTTAAAAATTCAGTAATGTATTACAGTTACTGAAATTTGATCAGATGCGTAACTCGGGTTACATATTTTATTAATATGGACAGATATTTTTTTTCCCACAATATTTTTTATTGAACCTTTTTTTACAAACATGACACAAACAGTCAAAGACTAACACTAAAGTAATTTAAAAATTAAAAAAAAACACTAACAAAAAAAGGTACTAAAAACAACAACAATCATTAACAAAAACAAGTCAACAACAATGCTCCTCTGTTTAGTCTAGGTCAGGGGTGTCAAACTCATTCCATGGAGGGGCCAAGACCCTGCATGTTTTATTTCCACCCAGTATCTTCCACAGGTGATTTCACTGAATTTCTTCCCACTGATTGCTGATCAGTGAAAACACCTGCTGAAGACACTGGGTGGAGGTAAAACCTGCAGGGTCTTGGCCCTCCATAGAATGAGTTTGACACCCCTGGTCTAGGTAATCTATTACATAAGTATACATAATATACATTCACCAGCTTGGAATTTGCAAGGTCCACACACATCATTCACCTTCTTCTTCAGAAGTTATGTTTAATTTCTTTACATAATCAATGAAAGGTCTCCATATATTCTCAAACACATTTTCCTTTGATTTCAGTATATATGTTATTCTTTCTAGTGGAAGGTTTGTTAACATCTGTCTTAACCACTGAGTCACATCTGGTCTATGAGTCTTTTTCCACAGTAGTGCAATCCATTTTTTAGCATTAAGCAAACCAAGGTCTATGAATGCTCTTTCACTCTTATTAAAGTTATGTTTTTCTGGATACAGACCCAACAAAAACAGTTTAGGGTTCAATGTGAATTGTTCTGAAATTATTTTTTCAATTGTTACCCTCACCTCTTCCCAAAACATTCTGATTTTTCTACATTCCCATAAATAGTGAAATAGGTTCCTTTACTTTCCATACATTTTGTGCATGTATCTGGTATATTTTTGTTATATCTATTTAACTCCACTGGTGTAACATACATCCGCATTAACCATTTAAAATGTATCAGTTTAAGACGTACATTTACATTGATTTGGTTTGAGCTTCTGCACAAGCCATTTCACATTGTTCCTCTGAAATTTCAATTTGCAGATCTTCTTTCCAATAATTCAGTCTTTTCTGTGAGTTTTCACTTGAGAATAGTGTCATGAGTTATAAAACTCTGAAATAATACCCTTTCTCTTACTATCTTTCGTCAAAATTTTTTTCCAAGGATGAATGGACAGATATTTTTAGTGCAAATAAACTGACCCCACCATAGTTGGCACAGCTGTCAGTCTCCTCCGTGGGTCAGTTTTCCTGACCTGCCCCAGTTGCTCCATTGGCGTAGAGCCTGGTGCCAGGGGTTGTTCCCGACGGTGGGGGGATCCTTGGATCTCACTGGACAACTACCGCCCCCCTCAAGCTGGGCAGCCCCCAGCCAGTAAGGCGTTGTCCCACCACAGTCTGCCATCCTCATTGGGTGCATGGGGATCAGGAAACGTCCAAACAGCAGACTGCAATTGTCGCCCCAGGAAACAAAACAAAACAACAAAAGAAACCAGCTTTGAAACTGGGATGTTGGAACATTCGGACAATGATGACCAGTCTTTCTGAAAACTTTCAGGACATCAGTGACTCCAGAAAAACAGCTGTCATAAATGAAGAGCTCAGGAGGCTGCATGTGGACATTGCTACCCTTCAGGAAACATGTCTTGCTGACTCAGGCACGCTGAAGGAGGACTACACATTCTACAGGCAGGGGAAAGGCTCTGACGAGCCAAGGGAACATGGAGTCAGCTTTGCAGTTAGGAACAACCTGCTGAATATGGTAGAGCCAAGCAGCAACGGCACAGAGCATCTCCTCACACTTCGCCTCAACAGCACCGAAGGCCCAGTCACCCTTTTTAGCGTGTATGACCCAACACCGTCTTCCACACCAGATACAAAGGATGAGTTCTACGAGAAGCTTGCATCCATCGTCGCAAGCATCCCCAGCAAGGAGAAACTTGTTCTCCTGGGTGACTTCAATGCCAGAGTGGGTGCAGATCATGACTTGTGGCCCTCTTGCTTTGGACAGTTTGGTGTGGGCAAAATGAATGAGAATGGCCAACGACTGCTTGAGCTTTACAGTTACCATGAATTGTGCATCGTCATCTCCTACTTCAGGACGAGGCCTCAGCACAAGGTCTCTTGGAGACACCCATGCTCAAAGCACTGGCATCAGCTAGATCTTATCCTGGTCAGGTGTGCCGTCATCAAGAACGTCCTCCACACAAGGCTCTTACCACAGTGCTGACTACGACACAGATCACTCCCTGGTCTGTTGCAAGATCAGGCTACAGCCAAAGAGGAGCCACCACTCAAAGAAACAAGGGAACCCCCGCATTGATGTCGGCAAGATGTCTCAACCAGACCTCGTGGAAAAGTTTGCAGAGACCTTCGAGAAGGAAATGCAAACCTCACAGCCCAGAGACTCTGCCACAGAGAAGTGGCAAGTACTGCGGGACACCATGCACCGCACCGCCTTGACTACCTTTGGGAAGAAATCCTCCAAGTCTCATGACTGGTTTGAGGCCAAGTCCACAGAGAAGACTCCCGTCATCAAAGCCAAGCACGCCGCCCTCACTGAGTATAAGCGGTCACCCAGTGAGAAGAGCCTTCAGATTCTCAGGGCTGCCAGGAGCAGGGCTCAGCAGACTGTCAGGTGTTGTGCCAACGAATACTGGATAGAGCTCAGTGAAGACATCCAGACAGCTGCTGCTACAGGCAACATTAGAGGGATGTATGATGGCATCAAGAAGGCACTCGGGCCAGTCTAGAGCAAGACAGCTCCCCTCAAATCTTCCACTGGAGTAGTAATTACAGACAAGGCCCAACAGATGGACAGATGGGTGGAGCACTACTCCGACCTCTGCTTCAGATAGAACACAGTGTCCTCCACAGCTCTTGATGCCATTGAATGTATGCCAATCATAGAAGAGCTGGATGTAGAGCCAACCATAGAGGAACTCAGGAAGGCCATCAACAGCTTGGCCTTAGGCAAAGCCCCAGGGAGTGGCAGGATTCCTCCAGACCTGATCAAACACTGCAAGACTACCCTCCTGCTCCTATTGCATGAAGTCCTCTGCCAGTGCTGGCAAGAAGGCGCTGTACCACAGGACATGAGGGACACCAAGATCATCACCCTTTGTAAGAACAAGGGCGAAAGAAGTGACTGCAACAACTACAGAGGCATCTCTCTACTCAGCATCATTGGCAAAGTCTTTGCTTGGGTCATTTTGATCCACCTGCAGAAGCTGGCAGAACACGTCTACCCAGAGTCACAGAGCCAAGAGGTCAACAGTAGACATGGTTTTCTCCCTCCGTCAACTCCAGGAGAAGTGCAGAGAACAGCAGATGCCCCTGTGTGTCGCTTTCATAGATCTCACCAAGGCGTTCGACCTCGTCAGCAAAAACGGCCTGTTCAAGATTCTCCCAAAGACAGGCTGCCCACCAAAGCTGCAGAGCATGATCGAGTCTTTTCACTCAGACATAAAGGGGACTGTGCAGCTCAACGGGAGTTCCTCCGACCCGATCAGCATCTGCAGTGGCGTCAAACAAGGCTGCATCCTTGCTCCCACACTCTTTGGGATATTCTTCGCTGTTCTCCTAAAGCATGCCTTTGGCACTGCAACTGAAGGAATTTACCTACACGCCAGGTCAGATGGCAGGCTGTTCAACCTTGCCGGCCTCAGAGCCAAGACGAAGGTTTGCGAAACGCTCATCAGAGACATGCTGTTTGCTGACAACGCAGCAATTGCAACACACACCCAACAGGAGCTGCAGACACTGATGGACTGCTTCTCACAGGCCTGCAAGGATTTTGGCCTCACCATTAGCCTGAAAAAGACCAATGTCCTGGGACAAGACACTGAATCACCACCTGCTATCACCATCGATGACTATGAACCTGACGTCGTCCACCACTTCACGTACCTTGACTCTGCCATAACTGACAACCTCTCCCTTGACACAGAAATAGACAGGAGGATTGGGAAGGCAGCTGCAACACTTGCTCGCCTCACAACCAGTGTGGGAAAACCCCAAGTTGTCGGTGAAGACTAAGATGAGGGTGTATAATGCCTGTGTCATCAGCACACTGCTGTACAGCAGTGAGTCATGGACAACATATGCCAAACAAATAACTGACTGGGGCATGTTTAAAGGAGCCACGCATGATCTGAATGAGTAGACGGACACTGTGAACTCATATATCCACTTTTGTGAGGAGAGCATTCTTCCATCGCGCACCAGGGTGAGGTACTCTAATGATAAGCCCTGGTTCACTGCTAAGCTCAGACAGATCAGGAAGGAGAAGGAAGCAGCGTTGAAAAGTGGAGACAGGGACTGCTACAGGGAGGTTAAATATCGGTTTAACAGAGAGCTGAGGAGAGCTAAATCTGTGTATTCTGAGAGACTCCAGCAGCAGTTCACTGCTAATGACTTGGCTTCTGTGTGGAGAGGACTGAGACAAATCACCAATTATCAGCTTCAGGCTTCTAAAGGTCAGGATGACAAAGCCCTTTGTCAAAGACTGTCCCAACATTACGCCCGTTTTGACACCTCGTCAGCTGTGTCCAACTCCCCCCCCTCCCCCCAGCTCCACTGCCTCCTCGGTCCCTACTTCATCAAAAGCGGTCCCCCCCTCCTCCCCCCTGCCCTTGTCATCAGTGAGCAGGACGTGCACAGACAGTTCTCCAGACTGAACCCGCGCAAGGCCCCCGGTCCGGACGGCGTGTCTCCCTCCACCCTGAGACACTGTGCGAAAGAGCTGGCTCCTGTCTTCACAGACATTTTTAACACCTCCCTTAAGCTATGCCACGTGCCGACCTGCCTCAAATCCTCCACTATCATCCCTGTCCCCAAGAAGCCACGGATCACTGGACTTATCGACTACAGACCTGTAGCGCTCACCTCTGTAGTCATGAAGTCCTTTGAGCGCCTGGTCCTGCCCCACCTCAAGTCCATCACCACTCCCCTCCTGGACCCGCTGCAGTTTGCCTACCGAGCCAACAGGTCTGTGGACGACGCAGTCAACTTGGCCCTCCACTCCATCCTGCAGCACCTGGACTCCCCGGGAACCTACGCCAGGATCCTGTTTGTGGACTTCAGTTCTGCATTCAACACCATCCGCCCCGCTCTGCTCCAGGACAAGCTGTCCCTGCTCGGTGTGCCTGACTCCCTCTGCAGGTGGATCACCGACTTCCTGACGGACCGGAGGCAGCATGTGCGGCTGGGGAAGACTGTCTCTGACTCTGTCAGCATCAGCACCGGATCACCCCAGGGCTGTGTACTTTCCCCCCTACTCTTCTCCCTTACACCAACTCCTGCACCTCCAGCCACCAGTCTGTTAAGCTGATCAAGTTTGCGGACGACACCACCCTCATCGGGCTCATCTCCAACGGCGACGAGTCCTTCTACAGGAGAGAGGTGGCCCAGCTGGCGTCCTGGTGAAGCCACAACAACCTGCAGCTGAACGCTCTGAAGACAGTGGAGATGATCGTGGACTTCAGGAAAGTCACAACCCCTCTGCCCCCCCTCACCCTCACAGGCTCTCCCATCACCACTGCAGATTCCTTCCGCTTCTTGGGCACCACCATCACCCGGGACCTCAAATGGGAGCCAACCATCAGCTCCCTCATCAAAAAGGCCCAGCAGAGGATGTTCTTCCTGCGGCAGCTGAGGAAGCTCAAGCTACCCACCAAGATGTTAGTGCAGTTCTACACAGCCATCATCGAGTCCATCCTCACCACCTCCATAACCGTGTGGTACACAGGAGCCACTGCCAGGGACAGACTAAGGCTGCAGCGCGTCGTGCGCACTGCTGAGAAGGTGATCGGCTGCAAGCTCCCATCTCTCCAGGACCTGTACATCTCCAGCACCCGGAGGTGTGCAGGCCGGATCATAGCCGATCCTTCACACCCGGGTCACATACTGTTTGCCCCCCTCCCCTCAGGTAGAAGACTTCGGTCCATTCAGACTAAAACCTCCCGGCACATGAACAGCTTCTTCTCCTCTGCCATCAGACTGCTGAACACTATTGACTCTCGAGCACTAAGTACAGCAGCTCAACCAGACTCATGTCAATCATCACTGTTTCTGTTGCATTACCGTCTGCACTATGTGGTACTCCACAATATCTGCTGCTCGCTAATATATTTAAAAACTGCTTTGACTAGTATTACTCATTCTTATTCTACACTTATTGCATGTATGGCTTTTTATTTCTTTTATCTTATCATGTTTAATGTTGCAGCATTACACCGAGACAAATTCCTAGTTTGTGTACTACATGAACAATAGCAATAAATCTGATTCTGATTCTGATTCTGAAACAGGAGAAGCGACTCAACACCTTCCATCTGCGAAGCATCCGCCGCACCCTGGGCGTATCCTGGCAGGATAGGGTAACCAACGCAGATGTCTTGAATTGCGCAGGACTTTCCAGCATGTTCACTCTCCTCCGCCAGTGCAAGCTGTGCTGGCTTGGCCATATCCACCGCATAGACGATGGGCACATCCCAAAGGACATCCTGTATGAAGAACTGGCATCTGGGAGGAATGCCACTGATCGCCCCCAGCTCCGGTACAAAGATGTCATTAAGAGAGACATGAAGGCCACCGATATCAACACAGATACCTGGGAGAGCCTAGCAGGTGACCATGCAAAGTGGAAAGGGACCCTGAAGCAACACCTGAAATCAGGGGAGGAGAAAATGATGACCGCTGTTGCAGAAAAACGAGCATGCAGGAAGGAAAGCAGCAGCTCCAACAGACCAGAGACTACACACAGGTGTGACCTTTGCGATAGAGACTGCCACTCCTACATCGGTCTATTTAGCCACAGACGACACTGCTCCAGGCGAGCAGACAACCATAACTAGAATGCTTCACCCATGGTCAACCCTGACCAACGGAGGCCTAAGAAGAAGAAGGCCTTTACCATGTGCTTAAAAACACCCCCACACCATGATGGGATGTGCAGTGCCATTTCTCCTCCAAACATGCTGTGTTGTGGCATCCACAAAGTTCAATTTTGGTCTCATCTGACCAGAGCATGTTCTCCCAGTATTTTACTGGCTTGCCCAAATATTGTGCAGCAAACTTTAAACAAGCTTCAACATGCTTTTAATTCAGCAATGGAGTCTTTCGAGGTGAGTGGGCATAAAGCCCATGTCATTTGAGTGCATTACTTATTGTTTGCTTTGAAACAGCAGTACCTGCTAACTCCAGGTCTTTCTGGAGCTCTCCACGATTGGTATTTGGCTCTTGGATAACTCTTCTGATAATTCTTTTGACTCCTTTGTGAGAAATCTTGCGAGGAGCTCCTGGTCATGGCTGGTTTATGGTAAAATGATGTTCTTTCCACTTTGGAATGATGGCTCCAACAGTGCTCACTGGAACATTCAGCAGTTTAGAAATGTGCCTGTAACCAATGCCATCATTATGTTTTGCAATAATAAGGTTGTGAAGGTCTAGAGAGCGTTCTGTCCTTCTATCCATCATGAGTTCTTTGTGGTCTGACAATCTGATATTCACAGACCTTTTTAAAGGCTATCAGTCCGGACTTAACCAGCTGAAATTAATTTGCCCTGATGGGGAATGGGATGGCTTCCTGAATTCTGATGGATTTCAGCTTGTTTCTTGGCTTTTTATGCCTTTTTGCACCTCTTTTTACCTCATGTGTCCAATACTTATTCCCTGTGTCATTGAAACTTGTTTTGTAAACACAGTTTCCTTGATTTCTTTGTATGTATGGATTACTTGGGTTGTTACTGATATCTGGTGAAAATCTCAGGTCAATGGCTCCATCAGAAATATGTTTAATGAGAAAAATGTTGACGTGTTCAATACTGATTTTCCGCGCTGTATATAGTTCATACCAGGTGAATGTGCTGAATTTCAGGTATCTATAAAGTGAATTTCAATATGCACCATTTACACCAGAGTGGTGGCCTAGTGGTAGAGCACCTGCCCCTCAGCCTCAAGGTCATGGGTGCAAGCCCTGGCCGGGTCATACCAAAGACCTTATTTAAAAAAAAGGTACTTCTCACCTTCTAGCTTGGTGCTCAGCATAATAGAATAGGGGAAGGAAAAAATGTAACCCACAGACAACAGATGGAAATTAGCCACTGGCTACAGTTTGGCAAGTTTACACTGACTGATATCAATGTTCATCAACTTGCATTGTCCTTGAAAACAGCAATTTACAATTTACACCCCTATACACACAGAAAAGCTGTATTTTAAGGCACACCTCAAACACGCTGTTTCCTTGTGTGACATCATGGGAAAACCAAAAGAAATCAGCCAAGATATCAAGAAGAGAATTGTAGACCTCCACAAGTCTGGTTCATCCTTGGGTACAATTTCCAGATGCCTGAAGGTGCCATGTTCATCTGTTCAAACAATTACATACAAGTATAAAGGTGCTCTCACACCAAATGCAAACGGGTGGTGCAAATGCATACAAAGTCAATAGAAAGCGGTGAGCACATGCAAAATCGCACATTCGCACGTTCACATCTGGGGTATAGCGCTAGCTCTGAGATTCTGCCATCATCGGAGTAAAAGTATCAATATTGGAGAGTAAACTAGTTTGAAATTGAGACTGACACTCACTTGCAGACAGAAGGACTGGGAGCTCTTCAGCTGAATCGGGATGTCGGAGTTATTTACCCACAGATTCCTACCATGGACATGCTAACATGGCTGGCAAGCTAGCAACATAAACACCCATCATCTCGTGAAGTTTTGGAGATGGACAACTTTTTCAGGTGAGCCCCCTGTCAGATAATGTAAACCTGTTATTTTGGGGATTTCCACAGCAGGTTAAACACTGGTGCAGAAGTCATGAAGGCAACTTTGCCTGTCTGCATCTCACTCAAATGGTGAATTCATCTCTAGTCACGTGTTTACATTGAGTTATAATGCAATCGTGCCGTGTGAAAAACTCACCTGTTCGCATTTGGTGTGAAGATAAGATAAGATAAGATAAGATAAGATAAGATAAGATAAGCCTTTATTAGTCCCACAATGGGGAAATTCCAGAAGGCACCTTAAACACCATGGAAATGTCCAGCCATCATACCGCTCAGGAAGGAGATGGGCTCTGTGTCCCAGAGATGAATGTGTTTTGGTGTGAAATGTGCATATCAACACCAGAACAAAAGCAAAGACATTGTGAAGATGCTGGTTGAAGCTGGGAAGAGAGTGTCATTATCCACAGTGAGATGAGTCCTGTACTGACATAGGCTGAAAGACCAGTCAGCGAGGAAGAAGCCAAAGGAAAAAGAATCCAAAAGCAACATAAAAAAAAGCCAGATTACAGTTTGCAAATGCACACAGGGACAAAGACCTTCATTGTTGGATACATGTCCTGTCATCGAAACTAAAACTGATCTGTTTGGCCAAATTGACCATCGTTACATTGGAGGAAAAAGGAGAAAGCTTGCAAGCTTGAGAACATCATCCCAACTGTGAGGTACGGGGTTGGAAGCATCATGCTGTGGGGGTGTTTTGCTGCAGGAGGGACTGGTGCACTTCACAAAATAGATGGCATCATGAGGAAAGAATACTACAAATACTAAAAGTAATTAAAAAAATTTCTAAAAATAATTATTTAGCAAATATAAAAATTATTTAGCAAATATAAATAATTTTGGTAATCCCCTGAGGTCGTTGAAAAATAAGGGATTGGTGAACATGAAAAAGTTGCCAATTAAAGAAAAAAAAGCTGTAAATTAACAAGAAAAAAGTTGTAAATTTATACAAAAAAGTAGCAAATTAATGAGAAAAAAGTGGCATATTTACATGAAAAAAGTTGTGTGGCACATATATTGAGTTCATATCTCCCACAAATGTATGGCTGTATGTGTATTGGGGGCTTCACGTCTCGCGGGACAAAGAAAGTCTGGGTCTGCAGAGATCTACAGGAGATGACGAGGAGGTGCGAGTTTTGGCCTTTGTCTCAGAGAGGATGCCCCAGAAGGATTCCCGGAACATCGAGGGATAAGAGACGGACATCAAAGAGTTGCATTGTGACTGGGAATTAAATGCCATGTGATTGTATGTTTGCTAAAGCACCATGTGACTTAGGCAGTATAAGAGTGTGGTATTTCATTGCTTGGCCTCTTTTCTTGTTTAGAGATTGCTAGAGAATGTGTTCTCATAATAAAGCTGAACCTGAGAAATAAACTCAGCCTCATCCTTGAATACATTCTCTACAGTTGCATAGTTACATGGAAAAAGTTGCAAATTAACAAGAAAGAAGCTGCTAATTAACAAGAAAAAAAGCTGTAAATTAATGAGAAAAAAGTTGCAAGTTTACTTTAAAAAATTACAAATTAACGAGAAAAAGTTGCAAAGTAACGGGAAAAAAGTTGAAGATTAACATGAAAAAAGTTGCAAATAAGAAAAAAGTTGCAAATTTACATGAAAAAAAGAAAAGTTGCAATTTTATATGAAAAATGGAAATTAACATGAAAAAAGTTGCAAATGAATGACAAAAAGCTGTAAATTTCCCTTCAAAAATATTTGTTTTGCATGTGGTTTTTTTTTACGACGAGGGTTTCGATATTTTATTTGATAATCACGTGATCAATAGATGCCTCTCAGGAGGTTAAAACCTACAAACACACGATTAATCAGTCATCTTCAGATTTCTCTTGCTACGAAAACTGATTGTATTTCCTAAAAATTCTGCATTATGGATTCAAGCATTGCTGTATGTCTTGAGAATTTATGTTTGTTTTTCTAGTCACCCTCATAATTTTTGAGTCAAGCCGAGGTAGTGTCCAGGATGTGCTGGCAGACAGACATTCAGTCAGCCGGCTATGGCAATGGCAGCCGTGACAGCAAACCAGTTCAGTGAATAGACAGAGGAAACGCACGCAGCCAAACGGATCCAGAAGCTCCTCCGGCCCCATCTCCCACTCATTTTCTTTTTTGGCACCGTTGTGTGCAGTCACTGAGCCGTGGGCAAACGGGGCCAATGTAAAAATGCCCCGCAGATGGGAGAAGTGACATGAAGTAAGAGTGGCTCTAACAGACCGTAATCGCCCTCTGACACATCCACTCACAAACACGCTTGCTCACTCACAAACACGCACACAAAATAGGAAAATAATCCTTTAGTCACGGAGTGGCGGACTTGAAGCAGAGTTGGAGATGAAGGATGTATTTCCAGAGACGTGACCCTTGCCGTCTATTTCAGTTATTTCACAAAAATTTCATCATTAATCACTGCTCTGAGCTCCCATAAGGCCCTAAAGACTGGAGCAGAGCGGGCTGAGGATAACAAACACAAAGAGACTTCTCCTGTCTATATTGAGTTGAGCTTATTTTTTGCCACACTTCTGCATGTTTGCATTTATTATGAGATTATGAGTGTTACTGTTTTTCCCACTCAAAGTTTCACCAACTGAAACTCAGTTATAATTTGATGCCAAAAGTCATAATAACATTTTAGGTTATGCAATAATAAGTGATAGGTATAACAGGTGTTATGGATTTTTATCCCCCGCTGGTCGCCGGTCGAAGCCCAAAGGGGTTGAAGAGCCCTTTGGGTGAAGGCTGAAGGGAAATTATGTTATAGGTCCATCCGGCTGTCCATCCCACTTTTGTGAAATCAACTCGTCCTACAGTTTTTCTTCTCATTGTTCTGAAACTTGGCACCAGGGTTGGATATACAGTGATGATGCGAATATTGCAATTTGGTTCTGATTGAATGATTTTTTGCAGGAGTTGTAGACCCTGACCTATGACCTCTTATTTCACCTCACTTCATAGACAGTAACTGTCTTGTGAAATCAACTCATCCTACAGTTTTGTTCCAAATGTTTTGAAACTTGGTACCATGGTTTGATATACAGTGGGGTAAAAAAGTATTTAGTCAGCCACCAATTGTGCGAGTTCTCCCACTTAAAAGATGAGAGAGGTCTCCAATTTTCATCATAGGTATACCTCAACTATGAGAGACAAAATAAGAAAAAAAAAAATCCAGAAAATCACATTGAAGGATTTTTAATGAATTAATTGGTAGATTCCTCGGTAAAATAAGTATTTGGTCAATAACAAAAGTTCATCTCAATACTTTGTTATATACCCTTTGTTGGCAATAACAGAGGTCAAACGTTTTCTGTAAGTTTTCACAAGGTTTTCACACACTGTTGCTGGTATTGTGGCCCATTCCTCCATGCAGATCTCCTCTAGAGCAGTGATGTTTTGGGGCTGTCGCTGGGCAACACAGACTTTCAACCCCCTCCAAAGATTTTCTATGGGGTTGAGATCTGGAGACTGGCTAGGCCACTCCAGGACCTTGAAATGCTTCTTACGAAGCCACTCCTTTGTTGCCCGGGTGGTGTGTTTGGGATCATTGTCATGCTGAAAGACCCAGCCATGTTTCATCTTCAATGCCCTTGCTGGTGGAAGGAGGTTTTCACTCAAAATCTCACGATACATGGCCCCATTCATTCTTTCCTTTACACGGATCAGTTGTCCTGGTCCCTTTGCAGAAAAACAGCCCCAAAGTATGATGTTTCCACCCCCATGCTTCACAGTAGGTATGGTGTTCTTTCTCCTCCAAACACGACAAGTTGAGTTTTTACCAAAAAGTTCTATTTTGGTTTCATCTGACCATATGACATTCTCCCAATCCTCTTCTGGATCATCCAAATGCTCTCTAGCAAACTTCAGACGGGCCTGGACATGTCCTGGCTTAAGCAGGGGGACACGTCTGGCACTGAAGGATTTGAGTCCCTGGCTGCGTAGTGTGTTTCTGATGTAGCCTTTGTTACTTTGGTCCCAGCTCTCTGCAGGTCATTCACTAGGTCCCCCCATGTGGTTCTGGGATTTTTGCTCACCGTTCTCGTGATAATTTTGACCCCACGGGGTGAGATCTTGCGTGGAGCCCCAGCTCGAGAGAGATTATCAGTGGTCTTGTATGTCTTCCATTTTTGAATAATTGCTCCCACAGTTGATTTCTTCACACCAAGCTGCTTACCAATTGCAGATTCAGTCTTCCCAGCCTGGTGCAGGTCTACAATTTTGTTTCTGGTGTCCTTTGACAGCTCTTTGGTCTTGGCCATAGTGGAGTTTGGAGTCTGACTGTTTGAGGTTGTGGACAGGTGTCTTTTATACTGATAACGAGTTCAAACAGGTGCCATTAATACAGGCAATGAGTGGAGGACAGAGGAGCCTCTTAAAGAAGAAGTTACAGGTCTGTGAGAGCCAGAAATCTTGCTTGTTTGTAGGTGACCAAATACTTATTTTACTGAGGAATTTACCAATTAATTCATTAAAAATCCTTCAATGTGATTTTCTGGATTTTTTTTTTCTCATTTTGTCTCTCATAGTTGAGGTATACCTATGATGAAAATTGGAGACCTCTCTCATCTTTTAAGTGGGAGAACCTGCACAATTGGTGGCTGACTAAATACTTTTTTGCCCCACTGTACTCTGATGATGCACATATTGCAATTTGACTCTCATCAGATGACCTTGAGGTCAAAGGTTAGATTTTCTCTAAATCTTGTAAACACAATAATAACTACTGAGAGAAATGATGCAGGCTTTTCAAATCGATACAGTAGTTGTATCTAAGACGCACCTTGGATGACTTACACCCTCACCTGACTATGAGTTTGGGGTCAAAAGGTCAAAGTTAACATTCCTGTTGCAGTATGGAAAATGGTAAATTTACTATTACTATAAAACGAGTAAAGCTAGGGCCACCAAATCTGGTACACAAGGTTCACCTTGGGATCCCAACCTCTGGCTATGGGTTTGGGGTCAAAGGTCAAGGTTAACATTCCCTATGCCTTATTATTGTATAAAGAGTAAAGCTGGGGTTGTGGAGGAATGAAAGGATGAGACATGAGAGCTGCCAGTTCAGAACTGTACTCAACTCCAGCAATAACAAGAATGGCATTTGGCACCAACGCACGTACATAAAGTTTCCCCATCTCTCCTCCCTTCTCCCCAAGTCACTGGGTATGAGTGGAGCCTCTAGTGGTCCGCCACACAACTTCCCCCTCCGAACACCCAGAAGGGGCCTTACCAGTCCAGCACCCTGGGCTTGAGCAATCGCCCATAACGGCTGTATCGCGGAGTAGCTTGGCCAGCTGAGGGGTGTCCAGGACGAGGTGGGGAGGAAAACAACTCAGTCCCCGGTCTTGGCAAAAAGTCCTCTGTAGGGGAAAGACCAACCTGCGAATCCACCGCAGGCAGACGTCCCCATTGGGGAGCCTGGTCCAGCACCACCTGCTCATCTGCCAACACCTGGTGGGACCTGGTGGCAGCTGTGGACCAGATCCATCTTAGAAAAAATTGACATTCCGGCCAGTTCCACCGAAAAATCCTGAATGTGAGGGATGGGATAACGGTCGTGCTCCGTGAAGTTGTTCAAGCGATAGGAATCACTGCACGGCCACCACGAACCATTGGACTTGGGCACCATGTGCAGTGTTGACACCAAGGGCTATTAGAGCGCTTAACAATCCATAAACGTTCCAAGTTAGCAAACTCTTCTCACGCGATGGCTAGCTTAGCAGCACTGAGGCGGCGTGGGCGCACGAAAACCAAAAGGCCCTTTGTAGTGATAAAATGCTCAACCCCATGCTTGATCACAGCAGTGGAAAAATTAGGCACTGTGAGTGAGGGAAAATCAGAAAACAAGCATTGGTACACATCCCCTGAGGCAAAAAAATTAACATGTGTTAGTGGCCCAGCTCCTCGAGTTATACAAGGCAGTGAATAAAAAGAAACAACATCAACCAAATGTCTATTAGCAACATTTGCAAGGAGACCATAAGCACACAGAAAGTCAGCACCTATGATAGGAACTGAGCAGGCAGCATCTACAAAGTCCCACTTGTAGTTGTGTCCGTGAAAACATACAGTCACTGACCTTACTCCAAATGTCTTGATAGGGGAGCCATTAGAGGCAGTTAATGATGGGCCATAGCTTTCCGCCAGTCCATCAGAACCAGTCGGCAAAATAAGACTCTTCTGGGAACCAGAGTCGACCAAAAAACATTTCCCAGGACATGTATCCTTGAGGAAAAGCAGCTTCTCCTTGTTGCCAGTGGTCACAGCTGCTACTGACCGCTGCCTGGTCCGTTTCCCCGCGTCTTGAAACGGCATGGTGGGAGGCAACGCTGTGCGTCGGCACCAAAGTGCTGATGGTAGAAGCACACAGTTTTGTTTCGGCGTCCCTGAGTGGCTATCCTGGCCACAACCGACATCTCAACAGCCTCCGTGTACTCTGCTGAAGGTCCCGGGGTTACCGTTTGGACACCGAAACTCCTATTCGCCAGGATAACACGGTCCGCTTGTTCCGCCACCGCGCAGTAGTCTCTGGCAGCCAGCAACGGCAAGTTGGCCAAAACTGTCTGTGCCGAAAGTGGCAGTTTCCTGAGGAAGAGATCGGCAAAGAGAAAAGATCAGTCATCTGTGCCCAGCAAAGCCAGCATACTTTCCATTAACTCTACAGTCAAGCCGTCGCCTAACTCAGAGTGAGAGAGGACCTTCTCTGCTCTCTCCCCTTCGGAGAGGCTGTAGCGCTGCAATAGCAACTGCTTGAGAGCGGTGTATTTCCCTCGGGGTGGGGGGGTCATGGAGCAGGCTCATGGCGTGCTGAGTGGAGCATGAGTCAAGCAAAGCTACCATGTAATGGTATCTTATGTCGTCCGCAGAAATCCCAGGGAGGGCAAACTGAGCCAAAACATGGATGAACCAGGCAGCGGGATCATGGAGCCAGAAGTCCGGGAGTTTGATTGCCACGGTGAATGAGGCCGGAGTCTCACAGGGAAACCGCAGCGTGGGTGTTCCCGAAGAGGGGCTCGCTTCGTCTTTCATTTTGAGCATTATCGACATCGTAGGTCACCAGTGTGGAGGAATGAAAGGACGAGACACAAGAACTGCCAGTTCAGAACTTTACTCAACTCCAGCAATAACAAGAATGACATATGGCGCCAAGTTTGCCCATCTCTCCTCCCTTCTTCCCAAGTCACTGGGTATGAGTGGAGCCTCCTAGTGGTCCACCACAGGGTCACCAATCGTGGCACAGAGGTTCACCTTGTGACCCTGAAGTGTGACTAGTTTCAGGATCACAAGGTAAAAAGGTAACATCGACTTCCGGTTATGGCTGCCACGTAGGACGGACGTGTCTCGCTCTGCTCTGCTCCTGGAAAAAAAAAAATCGGCAAATAACTCTCTCATTTGGGACAGAACGTATCCCAGCATTTGGGCGAAGATATGTCGGCGAAGCCTAAGGCTGGAAAACCAGGAAAAGGAAAAAGCGAGCCGCCGAAACAGTCCAAATTAACGGACTTTCAGGTCTGTGACGCAGCAAACAAAACTCCATATATGGCGGAGGAGGCTGGCAACGCTGCGATATCTGCGGGGGGAGGCGCAGATGCGCTGATGGCTGCCATGAGTTCAATGAGAGCGGACTTTTCCTCTAGATTTGATGGGATTATGACAGTGTTGGAAGGAATAAGAAAGGAATTGGGTGACTGTGTAGAACGAACGGCGCAGATGGAGCTCCGTCTCGCTAGTGCTGAAGATGACGTCACCCGTCTTCAATTAAAGGTGCGCACTTTGGAAAAAAAAAATAAATCTCTGGAAGATAATATTTTGGATTTGGAATCTCGGTCGAGACAGAATAATTTGAGGCTGGTGGGTCTTCCAGAGGAATCAGAAGGTCGGGACGTATGTTCCTTTCTGGAAAAGTGGATTCCGGAGGTGCTGGGCAGCGAGGAGTTGCAATCAGCAGTGATTCTGGAAAAAGCACATCGTATTGGCCCACGGAGAGATAAGGGACCGCCGAGGACCTTAATTATGAAGTTTCTTAGCAACAGAGACAGGATGAAGATCTTCAACGCTGCACGAGCTAAAAAAGGAGAGATTAAACACCAGGACCAGCAGGTGCGGTTCTACCCAGATTTGGCCACAGGAATCCAGCAATTGAGGAAGCAGTTTGATCCCGTACGTAAGGAGCTGCGCAACCTTGGGATTCGTCATGGTGTAATCTATCCTGCGAGACTGCTGACCACGTATGAGGGCAGAACCCACATCTTCAAGACCCCAGAGGAGGCGCAGGAGTTCATCAAGAGGATCAAAGAAGAAGAAGAGACTGGTGGGAGCTAAGCATGAACAAAATATAAGGTAGAATAATTAAGCATTTGCACAGGCATCTGACTGACTTGAAGTAAATAGTAAGTTTACAAAATATAGATTGTATTATATATTAAAAAAACAAAACAAAAACAAAACAAACAAAAAAAACTATGATGTACAAAGTTGTTAAAAATTTTGGAGTTAAGTTGGAAAACTACAGAGGAGAGTTAATGTTACGTCATTAAAAGCAGTAGAGTTAGGGTGATTGGGAGGATGAAGAAGGAGTGGCTTAGGCTGCTCCCCGTGGGTGTGGAGCGGTCGATGGCTATATCGGGAGACAGAATTTTTCTTTTGATTTTGGGGGGTTTGCCACAAGTGTGGGAAGGGGAAATTTGTTTGTGTGTAGTTTGTAGGATGAATGTTCAACCACTCATGTTTTTGCTTCTCTGTATGAGCATGTTTACACTGCAAGGTAATCCCAAACTCTCTATTGATCATGGACCAAAGTGTTAATCTTAATTTAACTTCATGGAATTGCAGAGGTCTACAAAATTTAAAAAAACTTAAACAAGTTATGAATAAAATAAAGGACATGGGTTCAAGAATTGTGTTTTTACAAGAAACGCATCTGATAGAGGAGGATGTTAAAAGAATTAGGAGTAGATGGCAGGGAAGTGTATTCACCTCTTCATTTTCATCCCGAGCCAGGGGAGTTATGACTCTCATACATAAATCAGTTCCTTTTCAAGTGAAAAATGTAATTGGAGACAAATTTGGAAGATATGTAATCATTCAAGGTTCTTTGCTATTAGAAAATATAAATCTTGTGAACTTATATGGTCCCAATATAGATGATCAGAAGTTCTTTGCTAATTTATTTCTCATCTTATCATCACTTACAGGGCAACATATAATAGCAGGGGATTTTAATTGTACATTGAATCCAGGTGTGGATAGATCAACAGGACTGGATTGTACGCACATTGGATGTAGGATGACTATTAATCATTTTATGAAAGAATTGAGATTGTTAGATATATGGAGAGAAATGAAACCACAAGTTAAAGCCTATTCTTGTTATTCCAGTACCTACAAGACATTCTCACGTATTGATTATTTTTTGATTTCCACAGAATTAAGGTCCAAGATTCAAAACTGCTTTTATGATAACATCGTGATCTCTGATCATGCACCCTGTTGTCTAATATATGTAGATAAAAAATTGACAAAGGAATCAGGTAGATGGCAATTTCAGCATAAATGGCTTCAGGATGAGGAATTTGTCAAGTATATAGAAAAACAGATAGACGAGTTCTTTGACATCAATACTACACAAACATCAGCATGTGTAAAGTGGGAGGCTTTCAAAGCTTTTATTAGGGGACATATTATTAGTTATACAGGATCAAAATCTAAGAAGACTCGAGAGGAGAGAGCTAAATTGGAACATAAAATAAAAAGTCTTCAGGAAAAAGTGTATGCAGGAAGTGACCCAAGGTTGGAGAATGAATTACTGATTTTGAGAGCTGAATACGACAAAAAATCAGCGAATAGAGCTGCCTCGAGTCTTCTAAGATTGAAACAATCTTTTTATGAACAAGGTGAAAAATCAGGAAAATTATTAGCATGGCAGATTAAACAATTGGAAATTAAAACACCAATTACCAGTATTATAAGTTATGGACAGTTAGTTATAGATCCTTTAGAAATTAATAGAGCCTTTAGAGATTACTATGAAAAATTATATGATACCAAAAATGAACCTGATTTAACAAAACTAAATGGGTTTTTGAACGAACTATCTATACCGTGTATACCAAATGAAAACAGGGAGATATTGGAGTCTAAAATTAGTCAAGAAGAAGTTGGGCTAGCCATTGATAATATGAAATCAGGAAAAAGTGCAGGACCAGATGGTCTTCCAGTTGACCTTTATAAAAAATTTAAGAATAAATTAATAAAACCTTTTTTGGAAATGGTTTTAGAAGCATTTCAAAATAATAATTTACCATCATACATAAATAATGCCTTAATTATACTGTTGCCAAAACCAGGTAAGCCCTCTAATAAATGTGAAAATATGAGACCAATAAGCCTATTAAACGCCGACCTTAAGATAATCTGTAAAATTTTAGCAAGACGAATACAAGAAATTTTACCAAATATTATTAATCGAGATCAGAATGGCTTTATAAAGGGTAGACAAGGCTTCCATAATGTAAGAAGACTATTTAATATTATTTATTTTAATAAAGAAGCACCGGATACAGCTCTCCTATCATTGGACGCCGAAAAGGCCTTTGATAGAGTTGAATGGCCCTTTCTTTTTGAAGTCCTACAAAGGTTTGGACTTGGAAATAATTTCATAAAATGGGTTCAAATAATATACAATAATGCTACAGCAGAAATCCTAACAAATAACAATATTTCAAAACCAATAAAAATCAATAGAGGATGTCGACAAGGCTGTCCACTTTCACCTTTACTGTTTACTATGGCAATTGAACCTTTAGCGATAGCGATACGTTTACATTCACAAATATATGGAATTAAAGTTGGACCAACAGAACATAAAATCTCCCTGTACGCCGATGATATAATTTTGTTTATGTCGAATCTAAAAAAATCAATTCCAACCTTGTTGAATTTAATAAAGAATTTTGGGGAAATATCAGGATATAAAATAAATAAAACTAAATCTTCAATATTAATGCTAAATGAGACCCAGAGAAATTACCCAGCCCCTGAGGCAAATCAATTCAATGTTGTAAATCAGTTTAAATATTTAGGAATCCAAATTATGCCTAAGCTAGAATCAGTCGCCAGCGTCAACTATGAAGCCTTAATGTCAGATATCAATGAGTTAACTCAGAGATGGATGTCACTACCAATGTCGATGATCGGGAGAATCAATATACTTAAAAGTAATATTTTACCTAAAATACTTTATTTATTTCAATACATTCCCTTATCACCACCTTTAGATCTATTCTCAAGAATAAAAAAAAAGTTAGTGGAATTTATATGGAACAACAGGAGGGCTAGATTACGTCTGTCTTTATTATATTTACCATTTGATCGTGGAGGTCTGAAATGTCCAAATTTTATGTTGTATTATTGGTCGGCACAACTGAGGTCTATGACATATTATTTTTCATCAAATGATCTCCCTCACTGGACTGAAATGGAATCATACAATTTACCTTTACCTCTTCCCATATTCATATACTCAGATTCGGCAAAAAAATTACAAAAACAAGTTAAAAATCCATTTGTAAAGCATATGATCAAAATATGGTGTGAAGCTAAAAACTATTTAAAAGAACCACAGTTATTGTCACAATTTAGTCCAATATGGGGTAATCAATATTTTAAACCAGGGAGAGCGGACGCTGTATTTAAAGTATGGAATTTAAAAGGGATACAAAAGATTCAGGATTTATATTTGCCATGTGCAGACAACATAATGTCTTTTGAAGAGCTGAGGATCAAATTTAATCTCAATAGAACACATTTTTTTAAATATCTTCAACTTAGAAACTTTATTCGATCAAATCAAAATAAAGCTCTCACTCGACCTATTTATTCATCCTTGGAAAAAATGATGATGAAAGATAGTAAAAGAAAGGGTATTATTTCAGAGTTTTATAACTCATTGACACTATCTTCAAGTGAAAATTCACTGAAAAGATTAAACTACTGGAAAGAAGATCTGCAAATTGAAATTTCGGAGGAACAATGGGAATTGGCTTGTACAGAAGCTCAAACCAAATCAATAAATGCACGCCTTAAATTGATACATTTCAAATGGTTAATGCGGATGTATGTTACACCGGAGGAGTTAAATAGATATAACAAAAATATACCAGATACATGCACAAAATGCATGGAAAGTAAAGGAACCCTATTTCATTGTTTATGGGAATGTAGATTAATAAGAATGTTTTGGGAAGAGGTGAGGGTAACAATTGAAAAAATAATCTCAAAACAAATCATACTGAATCCTAAACTGTTTTTGTTGGGTCTGTACCCAGAAAAGCATAATTTTAATAAAAGTGAAAGAACATTCATAGACCTCAGTTTGCTTAATGCCAAAAAATGTATTGCACTATTATGGAAAAAGACTCATAGACCAGATGTGACTCAGTGGTTAAGACAGATGTTAACAAACCTTCCATTAGAAAGAATAACATATATACTGAAATCAAAGGAAATTGTGTTTGAGAATATATGGAGACCTTTTATTGATTATGTAAAAAATTTAAACATAACTCTTGAAGAAGAAGGTGAATGATGTGTGTGGACCTAGTAAATTCCAAACTGGTGAACATAATATGTATACTTATGTATTGGATTGTCTAGACTAAACAGAGGAGCATTGTTGAAGACTTGATTTTGTTGGTGGTTGTTGGTGTTTTTAGTGCATTTTTTTTTTTTTTTTGTAGTACTTTAGCGTTAGTGTTTGATTGTTTGTATCATGTTTGTTAAAAAAAAAGGTTCAATAAAGATATTGTGGAAAAAAAAAAAGGTAACATCAAAATGGCTTATAAGCAAGTGTGCACATAAGTGGTGCGCAGGTGCGCATGTGGAATCAAAATAATCAATGCGTACCAGATCAAATGTAATGTGCATTTGCGTAGCTAGGGACAGATAAATTCTAAACATTGGACTGCAGTGCAGAGTATGAGCAACTGCTTTTAGGATTTTCTCCTTTCATTAAAATATCCACAAAGCAAGCTCCGTTAAGCAATTACTTTGGTGTTTCTCCACCTCCAAAGAAACACCAGACTGAATCTGAACCACAAAAGAAGCGTGAGTTCTCGAAAAAGTGGCTGCAGGAGGTCAGCTGGCGTTTAACAAATGATGCCAGCACCGAGATGTGGTGCAAACTATGTCGTGAAAATCCCACTCTGACGGATAAAAACAGCACCTTTTATACTAAAAACTTTATTCATCCATCTTTTGATAAGCATGCAAATAGCAGAGAGCACTGGAAAGTAGTGCAAGCGATTGATATTGCTAGCAGGCGCAGCCAGGACCAGAGGCCCAGTGGCCTGCTCAACAGATGGCAAGACAAACTGAATGAAGAACAGCATCAAGCACTGAGTAACGTTTTTCTGTTGGCCATTCACAAAGCAAAACATCCATGTCCTATGCGTTCATATGAGGAGGATATTCCGCTTCTCAAAAGGCTTGGAATTAACATCGGGACCACTTATCATTCTCGAGAATCATTCTGTGCTTTTAAATATTAATAACTGTTGTCAGTGCTTATAAAGCTGTCATTTCATTTGGTTTTCATTTAGTATTCAGTACTTGAAGCACAGTCATTTCATTAAATAGTTACATACTATAGAACTTCAAAGAACAGATATTTTGCTGTAATGCTTTCATTTATTTTCAGTTGAAATTAAAATGTGTGTTACGTTATCCACATATTTCTCTATTTTGTGAGGTGGGTCAAGAAAAAAAAAATTAAAAAAATGAGGACCAAGCAACAGCCTCAGGTTCTCCCCTGAGAACAAGACCAAAAAAGTTATGTGCACTCCTGCTTATAAACTATATCTCAACAACAACAAAAAAAACCTAGCGTCACCAAACCTGGTACACAGGTTCACCATGACACCATGACCTCTGACTACAGGTTAGGGGTCATAAGGTCAAAGGTCAAGGTTGGCAGTCCCTATGCTCTCTTACTATACAATGTGTAAAGCTTTCTAGGATAACCAGACTTGCTACACAGGTTCACCTCGGAATCCTGTCCTACAACTATGGGTTGTATACGGTGGGGCAAAAAAGTATTTACGTCAGCCACCAATTGTGCAAGTTCTCCTACTTAAAAGATGAGAGAGGTCTCCAATTTTCATCATAGGTATACCTCAACTATGAGAGACAAAATGAGGGAAAAAAATCCAGAAAATCACATTGTCTGATTTTTAAAGAATTTATTTGCAAATTATGTTGGAAAATAAGTATTTGGTCAATAACAAAAGTTCATCTCAATACTTTGTTATATACCCTTTGTTGGCAATGACAGAGGTCAAACGTTTTCTGTAAGTCTTCACAAGGTTTTCACATACTGTTGCTGGTATTTTGGCCCATTCCTCCTTGCAGATCTCCTCTAGAGCAGTGATGTTTTGGGGCTGTTGCTGGGCAACACGGACTTTCAACTCCCTCCAAAGATTTTCTATGGGGTTGAGATCTGGAGACTGGCTAGGCCACTCCAGGACCTTGAAATGCTTCTTACAAAGCCACTCCTTCGTTGCCCGGGCGGTGTGTTTGGGATCATTGTCATGCTGAAAGACCAAGCCACATTTCATCTTCAATGTCCTTGCTGATGGAAGGAGGTTTTCACTCAAAATCTCACGATACATGGCCCCATTCATTCTTTCCTTTACACGGATCAGTCGTCCTGGTCCCTTTGCAGAAAAACAGCCCCAAAGCATGATGTTTCCACCCCCATGCTTCACAGTAGGTATGGTGTTCTTTGGATGCAACTCAGCATTCTTTCTCCTCCAAACACGACAAGTTGCATTTTTACCAAAAAGTTCTATTTTGGTTTCATCTGACCATATGACATTCTCCCAGTCCTCTTCTGGATCATCCAAATGCTCTCTAGCAAACTTCAGACGGGCCTGGACATGTACTGGCTTAAGCAGGGGGACACGTCTGGCACTGCAGGATTTGAGTCCCTGGCAGCGTAGTGTGTTATTGATGGTAGCCTTTGTTACTTTGGTCCCAGCTCTCTGCAGGTCATTCACTAGGTCCCCCCGTGAGGTTCTGCGATTTTTGCTCACTGTTCTCATGATCATTTTGACCCCACGGGGTGAGATCTTGCATGGAGCCCCAGATCGAGGGAGATTATCAGTGGTCTTGTACGTCTTCCATTTTCTAATAATTGCTCCCACAGTTGATTTTCTTCACAACAAGCTGCTTACCTATTGCAGATTCAGTCTTCCCAGCCTGGTGCAGGTCTACAATTTTGTTTCTGGTGTCCTTTGACAGCTCTTTGGTCTTGACCATAGTGGAGTTTGGAGTCTGACTGTTTGAGGTTGTGGACAGGTGTCTTCTATACTGATAACGAGTTCAAACAGGTGCCATTAATACAGGTAACGAGTGGAGGACAGAGGAGCCTCTTAAAGAAGAAGTTACAGGTCTGTGAGAGCCAGAAATCTTGCTTGTTTGTAGGTGACCAAATACTTATTTTCCACCATAATTTGCAATAAATTCTTTAAAAATCCTTCAATGTGATTTTCTGGATTTTTTTTTTCTCATTTTGTCTCTCATAGTTGAAGTATACCTATGATGAAAATTGGAGACCTCTCTCATCTTTTAAGTGGGAGAACTTGCACAATTGGTGGCTGACTAAATACTTTTTTGCCCCACTGTACTTTGTTGTATATTTGTGGATAATGGGTTGATCATAATTTGATTCTCCCACAGTAATTATATTGAAAAGTTGGAAACTGCTCTCTGTCAGTAAGTATCGGGATCTTCAAAGAAAACGGAGGCGGGGGATATTGCACTTGCCTCAGAGTGCTCTTGCTTTTATTATGTCTCTTCATTCTGTCTCATATCATAAATGACATTACAATCAGTACTTTTCCCATGAGACAGCGAGAATCCAACCCCAGCCTTGAACACTGCTAACTCCGTGTTCTCAAAACAATGCTCATCTGTTTGGTCTATTGTATTAAAACTCGCTGCTTTATTTTGAGATTTTGAATCTTCTCGTGATACTCGCCTGCGTGTAGGTCACATTTTCCCTTCTTGACCAAGATGTGAATAAATACCCAGAAAAGGCATCTTTGGCTCTGCACTGTATTTATTCACCAGATCAACAAAGGACATTTATTAATATAAAGAAAATTCACGACACAGGTAATACTCAGCTGTTTACATGGGTTAGAACACTGTCAACAACACACCAGCAACAGGAAATCCAACTGCCATTGGCCTGTATAGCTCTAAAATCCTGCCACATTCAAAGACAGAGAACCTTTTTGCTTCAGGAGGTTAGGACAGTGAATGTGTGACAGAAAATGACATGAAAGCCAGATTGGTTTTGCCTTTTAAAGGCTATTTTCTTTAACTTTTGATCAGCTGATGAACAGCGTGTTTGAGTTTAAATGCCACTTTCAATAAACTGCCTAATCTCTATTTTTTCTCTTTGCATTTTGAAGCTTTACTGACAATCTGGTTACGAACCACAAGCGCGAAATACGAATACTTGTAATTTTTCCCCCAGTCTTAAGGTTTTGATCAGGAGTGTATTATCAACTGTGGATTAGTGAGCTAGGTTGTCTAGTGAGAGTAGATGGAATACACAGAAAGATGCTTTAAGACTCAACATTGACCAGACAACAAAATTAGCCCTAAGCAGGCTCGTCCATAGGCTTCTAAACCAAGACGACCTCCAAGGTAATAGAGAGACTGAGTCTGGCTGGCTAGCTAAGGTGCGAGGAGGCCGATATGCTGATATATTGTGTACAAAATATAACAAAATAAGACACACCTTTGAGCAAGAAAAGAAGGAAATGGAATGAAGAGGACATCATTCCAAGATTCTCTCTCCACCCCCACTTTCTCCAATGAAATCACTTGCGAGCAAACATACTTTCCTATTTATTCAAATCACTACAATAAATTTCTCTCAGGTGCTATCTGGGTCCTCCTCTGTAAGTGGCTACTGATTGATGGTAAAGTGTGAACTTTTGCCTCCACTCGGCAGAACGGAGGATAGTCTCACTGCTGTGACATAAACGCTCTGGGGCCCGACTCTGTCTTTCCCCAGCCATGAAAGGTCATGTAAGAGGAGATGGTGTGTCCTTTTGTGTGTCACAGTTCTGCCTGGAGAAGTGTTTTCTTTTTTGATTTTTGTTCTTTTTTCTGTTCAACCTCTTCCCCTCTGTATGTGATTTCTCCTTCTTTTCCATCTTGGGTATTTAGAATGTTTCCTGTTGTCTAACGAGCGTCCAAGTCAAGAATCTCCAAGGCCAAAATGCAAATGCTCTCTATTCTCTGCTCAAACAAACGTGGTACACATCGGCGGCTGGTGATGTGTTGCGTTTTTCCGCTGGTATATTCCGGGTGACCCTGAACAATTCACAGTTGTGGTAATCCAATAGAGACGGCTGCGCGGGCGAGATAACGAGCCGCCGCCTCACACTGAGCCGCGACTGAAAAGCAGCACAATCACAGTTCAGGCCCAGACGAGGAATCAGCGAGCTGCTCGCTGGTTATTTTTGCATTAAGCAATTGTGGAGAATGAAAGGGACTTTAGTTCCTTTGTCTCTCTCTATCCCTGTTATCTTTGGCATGTCTCTTTATCCCTCCCCTGCTTTATTTATCTCATAAATGTATTTTTGGCCTCAAATCTAATTTTTGCAGCTGTCATTTTGCTCATGTCCTATTTCTAGACTCTTTGTTTTCCAGCTCTTTTTGTTGTAATTTTCATGCATTGTCTTTGCAGGAGTTATATCAGTGATGATCTTTTATCTGTCTGATATACAGGACTGTTTCCAGGAAAAGATTAACACAAAAGATTCATCTCTGCATGCATAAACCTGCTGTTCCTAGCTCAGATTCTATTGCAACTACTGATTTTAAACCAAATTCTCTATGAATTAACATTTAAAAGCACATATAATGGTTGCTCATTAAAGATTTCCCCTGGCCCACTTCTGGTTATTGTAGGAGGCTGAAACTGCACATGTTTAATAACGCGCCATGCGGTAGTTTGCAGCTAAGATGGAGTAAGGTGTGATGATGAAGCCAACTGAAGGCAGAGTGGTCATCAGATTCCTCTACTTGAGAGGCTGCATGCCATGGGAGACATTCACTGAGATGAAAGAGACTCAAGGGGAGGACGCCTCATCATACAATGTAGTCAAGCACTGGCATTGACAGTTCAAGTGTGTTCAGACACCAGTGGAAACGGATCACTAAGCCTGGGCGACCACAGTGCCCCATTGATGAAGACACCATCCAGCAAGTGGAGGCCACCATCTTGGAGGCTCACTGTATAACCACTTGCCAACTAGCCCAAGATGTCAAGATCAATGTGGGGTCTGTGGAAAAAAAATCATCCATGACCCTTTACACATGCAGAATTTGTCTACACAACGGATGCTCCGGTTGCTGACACATTTCCAGAAGCAGGTCATGTTGATTCACGTCACAAAGCTAGCAATGAACAAGCTGGAGCCACAGATCCAGGGTTGGCTGTTATGTGGGAACAGATCAACACGTGCACACCATTGAAGGTTAGATCATGCTCTGCTTTACTTTCATATGCCACGCACACTGGCGTCACATAACCACACCTCTGAAAGGCAAACCTAGACCCAACACCACCACCCCCCCCAAAAAAAAAGAAAAAAGAAGCACGGCAATGAATATGTAATTAATGGAACTAACTGAAGGAATAGTATGATATTCTGTGATGTAGTCCTGTAGGGCAGGTCCGAGAATGCGAATGACCTTCCTGGGTTGAGACCAGAATGAAGCCATTTTGTTGTGGCGTTGTGGATGTCAAACCCCGACCTAGTCTGAGATCTGAATTGAGGGTGGTCGGACCCTACGCCATTTGTCCACCTTTTCCTTTATCTCCTGCTGCCGTGCGACCATGGTCTTCTAAATCTGAGTGAGCGAGGCCTTGTTGGGTGCCTCAGTGGGTGCTCGGAGCCTGTTTAATGTCAGTTTCAGTTCATGGCGAAACATTAGAAACGCTGGTGATGCCTGAGTGGTACAGTGTTTGCTTGCCCTGTAGTGCAGCACTGTTTGGTTCAGTGCCACCTCGAATGTGCAACCTTGGGCCAGGTGTGCTCGGATTCCATTTTTTCAGTGTACCATTGAAACGCTCCAGCCCTCTGTTGGCCTGAGGGTTATAGAACGCAGTCCTGATGTATCTGATGCCCATGCTTAACAGGAAGTCTGAGAACTCAGCAGTTGTCATCTGGGGTCCATTATCAGTTGTCACGGCCCTCGGCAACCCCCAGAGTACAAACAGACCATCCAATATGCGGGTTATGATCTGCGACGTCACTGTTTCCACAGGTACCACCCTGGGCCACTTTGAGTGGAGATCATAAACAACCACAAGAAAACGCTGGTGATGAGGAACACCCCGGCCATGAATTTCACCACAGATGTCAAGCTGTATATGGTCCCCGGGGGGGGGGGGGGGGGGGGGGGGAGAAGGCCACGGAAGTGGCTGTAGAGTAGAGGTGCACAGGGTGGTGGCCCAGTTTTGCTGCTGAGGAGATATGCTGGCCAGTCCTGGTCCATGTGTTCAATATCCCAGTCGATGGCTGGCCACCATACTAGTTTGCGGCACCGCTGCTTGACTTTGACAACTCCTAGGTACCCCCCCGTGTGCCATCGCCAGCACGTGGGCACGTAGGGTGCTTGGAATGATTGTGCAGAGGCGCCTTGAGATGTAGGTGTCTGCCCAGCAGGACAACTTGTTCCTCACCTTGGCAAACAGTTCCAAATCTTCTGGAATTTTGGATTGCCAGCCGTTCCTGATGTACTCACACAGTTTAGACAACACTGGGTCCTTCTCCAACTCTGCTTGTAGTTCCTCAAGTGTAACAACAGGCTGCAGAGATCTATAGAGTGCTTGAATGAGGGCTGGTTCCTCATCGCTCGACAGGGCAGAGGGGTTTGAATTCAATTCAATTCAATTCAACTTTATTTATATAGCGCCATTTCACAACAACAGTCATCACCGGGCTGCACGGTGGCGCAGTGGTTTAGCACTGTGGCAGCACAGTTTTACCCTCGATCGCGGGGATCGTGGGTTCGATCCCAGCCCCCGACCAACAGTGAGCTGTGTGGAGTTTGCATGTTCTCCCCGTGTTGCGCGGGTTTACTCCGGGATTTCTCCGGGATTTCTCCGGTTTCCTCCCGCACACCAAAAACATGTAGGTTTAGGGCGCTCGCGCACGCAGCGACCAGCAGCCGGTGGCTTGTCACCAGACTGCAAACCAAGTCTACCTACGGGTACAAATAAGTAACAAAAAAAAAAAACCAAACAAACAAAAAAAAATCTCATAGCACTATCAACTGTAGGGGGGGAACCCCCACAGTTGCAGAAAGACCCCAGCAATCAGGCGATCCCCTGTGAGCAAGCACTTGGCGACGGTGGAGAGGAAAAACTCCCTTTTAACAGGAAGAAACCTCCAGCAGAACCAGGCTTAGGGAGGGGCAGTCATCTGCTGCGACTGGCTGGGGGGTGAGGGGATAGAGAAGATGAAAAGAACAGACATGTAGAGAGCAAACAGCACGATGGGGACTCAATCTATGGGAAAGAACAAACAGATGTTAATGACCAGCAAAAAAAAAATATTTCATAGAGAGTGAGGAAAGGAGTGAGGCCCAGTGCATTACTGGAGGTCCCCCGGCTGACTAAACCTATTAGCAGCATAACTAAGGGAGGGTTCAGAAACACATGATCCCTCCCTAATTGTAGGCTATATCAAAAAGGTAGGTTTTAGCCCTATTCTTAAAAACAGAGATCGAGTCTGACTCCCGAATCCAGATTGGCAGCTGATTCCACGGGAGAGGAGCTTGATAACTGAAGGCTCTGCCTCCCATTGTACTTTTGGAGATTCTAGGTATTACAAGTAATCCTGCATTTTGGGAGCGTAGTGCTCTGTTAGGATAATACGGTAGTATCAGATCTTTTAAATAAAAAGGAGCCTGATTGTTTAGAGCTTTGTAAGTAAGAAGAAGGATTTTAAACTTAATTCTAAACTCTATGGGAAGCCAATGAAGGGAGGCCAGAACCGGAGAGATATGATCTCTCTTTCTAGTACCTGTTAAAACTCTTGCTGCAGCATTTTGGATCAGCTGAAGACTTTTTAAAGATGTTTTAGGACAGCCTGATAATAAAGAATTACAATAATCTAATCTCGAGCTAACAAAAGCGTGGATCAGTTTCTCAGCATCACTCTGAGACAAGATGCTCCTAATCTTGGCAATATTACGCAAATGATAGAAGGCAGTCTTAGAAACAAATTTAATATGTGAATTGAAGGACAAATCCTGATCAAAAATAACTCCAAGGTTCCTCACAGAGCTATTAAGAGAAAGAGTAACCGCATCCAAACTGAAAGTTTGATTTGGAAAGGAATTTCTAAGGTTTTTTGGACCAACAAGAATGACTTCAGTCTTATCTGAATTTAATAGCAGGAAATTACAAGTCATCCAAGCTTTGATTTCCTTAAGACAGGCTTCTAACTTGGCTAATTGAGTACTATCATCTGGCTTCATTGACAGGTATAATTGTGTGTCATCTGCATAACAATGAAAATGTATACAGTGCTTTCTAATAATGTTGCCTAACGGAAGCATATATAAACTAAAAAGAGTAGGGCCTAGCACAGATCCCTGTGGAACTCCATGACTAAGCTTTGAGTTGAAAGAAAACTCATTATTTACATGAACAAACTGGAACCTATCAGATAAATAAGATCTAAACCATAGCAACGAAGTTCCATTAAGTCCAACATAGTGTTCTAATCTATCAAGTAGAATATTATGATCGATAGTATCAAAAGCTGCACTAAGGTCTAAAAGGACAAGTACAGAAACTAGTCCATTATCAGATGCAATGAGGAGGTCGTTAGTGACCTTCGCTAAGGCTGTTTCAGTACTATGATGGATTCTAAACCCAGATTGAAACTCTTCAAGTAAACCATTTCCCTGCAGGTGGTCAAATAATTGCGTAGCAACAACTCTTTCTAAGATTTTTGAAATGAAAGGGAGATTAGAGATTGGTCTATAGTTAGCTAAAGCTCCTGGATCTAGTGTTGGCTTTTTGAGTAAGGGTTTAATTACAGCCATTTTAAAAGCCTGCGGTACATGGCCTAAAGTTAATGAAGAATTGATTATATGAAGAATAAAGCTACTAATAAGTGGGAAGACTTCTTTAAATAACCTGGTAGGAATAGGGTCTAAAAGACAAGTTGAAGGTTTGGATGAGGAAACTATTTTGTCTAACTCACCAAGGTCGATTGGAGTAAACTCATTAAGGCAGAGATCAATAGAAGGAGTTGTAGTAGTTACAGTATTTAAGTTAACTGTGGGAAGAATCTGATTGATTTTATCTCTGATGGATGAAATTTTATTATTGAAAAAGTTCATAAAGTCCTGACTAGTAAGCTCTAAGGGAATGCTAGGATTGACAGAGTCCTGACTCTTTGTCAACCTGGCTACAGTACTGAAAAGAAACCTGGGATTATTCTTGTTCTCTTCTATTAATGCAGAGTAATAACTCGTTCTAGCTTTTCTAAGAGATTTTTTATAAATTAAAAGATGATTTCTCCAAGCTAAATAGATTTCATCTAAATTAGTAGAGCGCCATTTTCTTTCTAATTGACGAGTCTTCTGTTTTAAGGTACGAGTTTCTGTGTTGAACCAAGGAGTTAGAAATCTCTGATTAGACTTTTTCTTTTTTAAGGGGGCCACCAAGTCTAGAGTCTGATGCAGAGAAGCTGAAACACTATCCCCCATGTTATCAATTACAGAAGGAGCAAGCTGTCTATAGCTTATTTCTGTTGTGTTGACACATGGCATAGAGGAAACAATCTGCATAAATTTGGAAACAGCATCATCTGAGAGGCATCTACTGTAATAATATTTTTCTTTAGGAGCCAAATAGTCAGAAATAGTAAAATCAAAGGTTAACAGACAATGGTCTGACAGTACAGGGTTATGAGGAGACACTACAAGATTTTCTATTTCTATGCCATATGTCAAAACAAGGTCCAATGTATGGTGGAGGTAATGAGTAGAATTTCCTACTTTCTGAGAAAACCCAATCGAGTCTAATATTGAATTGAATGCCACATTAAGGCAGTCACTATCTACATCCACATGTATATTAAAGTCCCCTACTATAATTATTCTATCAGATTTCAGCACTAAATCAGCTAAGAAATCAGCAAATTCGGATAAAAATTCTGAGTAGGTTGATGGGGGACGATAAACTATGGCAAATAAAATTGGGTTTAACCTAAAATTGCTAAAGTGCCCAATACTGAGGACCAGGCCCTCAAAGGAATTATAACATGTTTTTTGCTTTACATTAACTAGTAATTTGGAATGGTAAATTGTTGCTACTCCTCCTCCACGACCAGAACTTCTGGGATTTTGACAGTTTAAATAACCAGAGGGAGTTGATTCATTTAAACCAACATAATCCTCTTGCCCTAACCAAGTCTCTGTAAGGGAAATTAAATCAGTCTGATGATCAATTAACAAATCATGGACTAACAGAGACTTGGGAGTTAGAGACCTAATATTTAATAAACCACATTTAATTTTTAAATTATGAGGAGGAACAGAGGCCAAATCATTCAATTTAGAGGCTTTATGTTTAATTTGAGTTTTACCAATATTTTGCTTTATCACTTTGGGATGCTTATACATTATATTTTTATTCACTTTGGAGGGAGCAGACAACGATTCTCTGATGGGGAAGACAGGGGCTAAGCTGAGGGGTGGCGGATGAAGAGGAGCTGCAGAGAGGCGTGTAAGACTGCGACTCTGCTTCCTGGTCCCAACTCTGAGTAGTCATGGTTTTGGAAATTTGGATAAAAAAGATGCCAGATTGTTAGATAAATGAGAAGCACCATCCAAAGTGGGATGAATGCTGTCTCGTCTCATAAGACCAGGTTTTCCCCAAAAAGAGCTCCAATTGTCAATGTAGCCCACGTCATTTGCAGGACACCACACAGACAGCCAGCGGTTCAAGGATGACGAGCGGCTAAACATGTCATCACTGGTCAGATTGGGAAGGGGCCCAGAGAATACTACAGTGGCAGACATCGTTTTTGCAAAGTCACACACCGATTCTATATTAAGTTTGGTGACTTCCGACTGCCGGAGACGGATGTCATTAATGCCGGCGTGAATAACAATTGTGGAATATTTACAGTTACTTTTAGCCAGCATTTTCAAATTTGACTCGATGTCGCCTGCTCTGGCCCCAGGAATGCATTGGACTATGGCCGCTGGAGTCTCTAGGTTCACGTTTCTGACTACAGAGTCGCCAATGATCGGAGTTTTTTCCTCAGTGGGTGTGTCGCTGAGCGGGGAAAAACGATTAGAAACGTGAACAGGTTGGTGGTGTACCGGGGCTTTGCGACTAGGCTTCCTTCTCACCGTCACCCACCCAGTCTCCTCGCTGCTGAGGAGAGCCGAGGGACCGCTGACAGTGGGACCTAAGCTAGCTAGCTCCGCTGCAGCTAATGGGCGTCCGTCAAGATTAACTGGCGCAGACGGTGTTTCAATGCAGTGGAGCCGGGATTCCAAATCAGACAACCTCGCCTCGAGCGCCTCAAAACGACAACATTTATTACATTTACCGTTATCGCTAAAAGAGGCAGAGGTGTAGCTAAACATCTGACAGAGAGAGCACACCAGAGGAGGAGAGGAAAGAGAGCTAGTAGCCATAGCTAGTGGCTAGAGAGCAAACCACAAAGCAAACCACACAGTCAGACAGCAAAACAGGAAGTGACGATACGTTACCACAAGGAAGTGACGATCACCACAGTTGCAGTGGGACAGAAGGTGCTGGGGCTGCAATGGAGCGAGGGAGGAGGTCTGCCACCATATTGTCTCTCCCTGGTGTAAAGATGAGATCATAGTGGTACTGATGAAGACGATCAGCCCAATGATGAAGTCGCAATGGCTCGTGTCCTGTGCCAGAGGTGGAAAGTACTGTAGTTAGGTCCGATGGTCAGTTCTGATGGTGAAGTGGTGACCATAGAGGAACATGTGTGATTGCTCACACGCCCACACACAGGCCAGTGCTTCACGCTCGCCCACTGAGTAGCATTGCTCTATCTCTGTCAGGGCCCTAGATGCAAAAGCTATTGGCCTCTCAATGCCTCCTTGCACCTGAGACAGGACAGCCCTTACTGCAGCAGTGGAAGCGTCACAGGTGAGTAGAGTGGGGCTAGAGGTGTCAAAATGGGCAAGAACAGGGGGAGAGGTTAACTGTGCTTTTAGTGTAGAGAAGGTTTCCGTGCATTCCGATGACCAAGCCCAAGGCTCATCCTTCCTCAGAAGTTGGCGCCGGGGTGCTGCCGTGTCAGAGTAGTGGGGCAGGAAGTGCAAGTAATACACGGCCATCCCCAGGAATGAGGCAACCTGAGCAGCGGAAGTGGGTTCAGTGATGTTTCGCATTGCCTCAAAGTTGCACCACAGTGGTCGAATCCCTTCGGCTGAGAGGTGGAATCCCAGGAAGTCCATGACAGGTGCTGAGAAGATACATTTGTCTGTGTTCAGGGTGAGGTGATGTCTGGTGAGTGCCTCAAACACACTGTGGAGGCAGGCATCATAAGTGGATTGGTCTGGCCCATGCACAATAATGTCATCCAGGTACACTGCTGTCCCTGTGATCCCAGCCAGGACTGTGGACATAATTTCTTTGGAAGCAGCTGGGTGCTGAGAAGAGACCGAACGGCATACGCGTGTACCTGAAGACACTAGCGTGTGTCACAAATGTAGTCAGGTCACGGCTGGCTGGGTGAAGAGGTACTTGAAGGTTACCTTGTCACAGATCCAACTTTGAAAACACTTTCGAGCTGTAGAAGAGAGTGGTGAGCTCCTCCACTGTAGGCAGGGGATACTTGTCCGGAATGACGGTCTTGTTAACCTGGCGTTAAGTCCACACAAATCCGGAGGCCCCCTGTCTTCTTCTTAGTGACCACCAGGTTTGAGACCCACAGGGACACATCTATGGGTTCAATGATGTCCTCCTCCAGCATAGGAGGAGGGCATTATTTCTGTGTATCCAGAATTGGGTGGGGCAAGTCTGTTTTGTGGAGGTGCCTTGAATGTAGCTGAGAGACAGACTTTAATGAAGTGATTAAGTTTATGACAATTCCTGCACGTCTGCCCACGGACAGGACACTGTGGTGCTCTGGTTGCATGAGAATTAGCACCAACAGTTGGTGCAATTGTGCCTGAGACCCACATGGGGGCACTGTCTGCCCATCTGTAACACAGGCACGCTGCTGTCTGTGGTGGGAGGAGTCTGTGCTGAAGCCGTGTGGCCGGCAGGCGTTTGTTCAACAGTGCTTAACAGAGAAGAGCATTCCAAAGCAGATTCCATTTGTAACGACATTTTGATTGTTTCTGCCAGTGTCAGGTCATCAGATTCCATCAACAGTTTTTCTCTTATTACATGACATACCTTCAATCAGTTGATCTGTTGTCATTTGATCATGCAGCGCATCATAGTCACAAGCTCTGGCAAGCTCATGGAGGTTGGCCACAAAAGTTTGTATCGACTCACCAGGCCACTGGTGACGTTTCCGTAACTTGTACCGCCGTGTCAAAACTCGTTGTTTGCCCACGAAATGAGTCATCAGCAGAATCACGGCAGTATCAGACTTTGTCGGTGATCTCAATGCTGAAAGAATTCGCTGTCCCTCAGCCCTGAGACAATGAATGAGGGGGGCCATCTTCCATTTCTCAGTGAGGGCTTCATCGGAGAACCCCATTGCGTCAATATAAACATTAAAACCCGCCAACCATTGTATCCATGGCACTGTGGGTTCTTCTGGCACTGCAAGGAACGGGTCTGATGGAGGAAGATGAAATCTAGCCATCCTCATTGCCAAGTGTTATGTGGGAACAGATGAACACGTGCACACCATTGAAGGTTAGACCATGCTCTGCTTTAATTTTCATATACCACGCGCACTGGTATCACATAACCACACCGCTGAAAGGCAAACCTAGACACAACATTGCCAACTTTCAACTACAGGTTGGAGTGAGATTCCGATATGGTGGATGTGAACCAGGCCTGCCAGTCGAAGCCCAAAGGGGAATTACGTTATGGGTCAGTCCATCCACCTGTCTGCCTGTCCCACTTTTGTGAAATCAACTCCTCCTACAGTTTTGTTCCAATTGTTTTGCAACTTGGTGCCATGGTTTGATATAGTCTGATGATGCCCCTATTGCAATTTCACTCATTGGATGACCTTGAGGTCAAAGGTCAGAGATCAGATTTTCCCCTAAATTTTCTAAACACAATAACTACTGAAAGAAATAATGTAGGCTTTTCAATTCGATACAGTTGTTGTATCTAATACACATCTTGGACGACTTGCACCCTCACCTAACTATGGGTTTGGGGTCAAGGGGTCAAAGGTCAAAGTTAACATTGTAATTGCACTATCGTAAATGCTACATTTACTATTACTATAAAACTAGTAAAGCCACCAAACCTGGTATATAGGTTCACCTTGAGATCCTGACCTCTGACTATGGGTTTGGGGTCAAAAGGTCAAAGATCAAGGTTAGCATTCCTTATGCATTATTACTGTACAACACATAAAGCTAGGGCCACTAAACCTGGTACACAGATTCACCTTGGGATCCTGACCTCTGACTATGGGTTTGGGGTCAAAAGCTCAAAGTCAAAGTTAGCATTTCTTATGCCTTATTACTGTACAATGAGTAAAGTTAGGGCTACCAAACCTGGTACACAGGTACACCCTGTGACCCTGAAGTGTGACCGTGGTTTTGGGATTGCAAGGTCAAAGGTCAACATCAAAATGCCTTACAAAGTATATCTCAACAACAAAGAAAGCTATGGTCACCAAACCTGGTACACAGGTTCACTCTGAGACAACAACCTCTGACTACAGGTTGGGGTCAAAATGTCAAAGGTCAAGGTTGGCATTTCCTATGATCTCTTACTATAGAATGTGTAAAGCTCTCTAGGGTCACCAAACTTGCTACACGGGTTCACCTTGGAATTCTGACCTACAACTATGGGTTGTATAATTTGTTGTATATTCATGGATGATTGTCAGGAACTGAGCCGGCTTGGTTTCCTCCGGCTCGGTCCTGGCCTCTCTGTGGGTACGTACCACATTGTATTTATGTTTATATGTATTTCTGTGTACTCTGCTGTACCCATAGCCACTGCTGTCTGGCCGGCAGCAGTGAGGCAGCCTCTTGGGCTCACGCTGGAGTGAGCGCTGTCTAGCTGTCTGCCGGTTGGATCACGTCCCCTCTTTATTACTGCCAGCTGTTCCCACTCCCATATGCCATCTCCCCACTCCTCGCCCAGGTGTACCCAATTTGTGGATCCAGCAATGCATGTTCATAAGGAGCCTGCTTCCTGTCATGCATTGCTGGGTCATTGTGTTTCATTTGATCGCCTGCCATCTAGTGAAGTCAAGGACGGTTTCCCTCGGGGCTTAATTGGACTACTGGACTGCTCTAGCTCAGTGAGTAATTACTGCGTGTGTTTTTCTCCGGTGTCTGTCCCCTGTAGACTGTTGAGCATCCAGTAGTGCTCCGTTAGCATCTGAGGAAACTATATCTGTAACCGTTTGTCTGCGTGTGGTATAAATAAATGTGTGTGGCGTTCACCTGCACGTGAATCCTCATTATTTCACCCCTCGCCGTGCGCGTTGGAAAAACGCACAGGAGGGTTCATGACATGATGAGTTTATCATAATTTGATTGTGCCACAGTAATTACAGTGAAAAGTTGAAAACTGCTCTCCATCAGTAAGTACTGGGATCTTCAAAGAAAATGAAGGCGGGGGATATTGCACTCGCCTCAGAGTGCTCTTGTTTAATTATAAAATCATCTGATTAGTCATTCTCTTTTCACAGCCTCATAATTAAGCAATATTACATGAAAGGGAGTACAGTATCAATGAATATAGTAACTGCAGGTGTGATACGTCTAATGCCCGACACATAGAGGAGGGCATTAGACATAGTGGGGAGTTTCTGATCAGACTGTAAAATTTCCAAGTTTCCACGTATTACTGTTTTTGCTCTCCGTACACTTTTAGAAAAATAATAATAAGAAGAATAAGAATCAGAACAAAAACAACAGGTTTCCCACAGCCTAACTGCTTGGAACCCTAATAAATTCAGAGCTCTGACAAAAGAAAGTAGCAACCAAAAAAAAATATGTTTATCTACCTGGGTAACGTACAGTATGTGAGTGTTCTCTTATTATTGGGGTACAAAAAGATGTTTCAGGGCTTATCTGGGCAAAGTGGAGGGATTATAGAGGGGGAAAGGGGATCCTCTGGGCTGGGGAGACGCTCCCCTGTCCGCTCTGGTCCGGGGGTCCTCAGCACCACTGTGGAACAGAGGGGATGCATTGGAACAAATCCAGTGTTGCCAACTCCTCAGTAAGGAAAGTAGTTTATTAGCTGTCCTAAAAGTCACTAGAAGTCGCTAAATGACATCATCGCCTAATTTGCTGACTTGCTACTGACGCTACTGATGCTACTGACTTAGATAAATACAAATGAACACTGACTATGAAACACAGAGTGAGGAAACTCAAACTCTAAAAATATGCCACTATGCTGAACATAAACCACAAGAGATGGAGAATGATATTGATCCTGATAACCACTTTTTCAATAATATTCATAACCACTGTGAATATTACACTGAAAAGCAATTCAAAAGTCAAGTGCAATTAGATGGTAAACTGTCAATAATACACTTCAATAGCAGAAGTCTTAACAAAAACTTCTCACAGATTCAGGACTATTTAAAACAGCTAAACAGAAAATTCACAGCTATAGCAGTCTCTGAAACCTGGCTTAATGAAGACCAGGCTCCCCTGATGGCAATAGAGGGATATCAGATGTTTAACATTAACAGATCTCAAAAAAAGGGTGGTGGTGTTGCACTGTATATTGATGACCTATATAGATGTAAGCTTGTAAATGAAATGTCCTCAGCACTACCAGGGATTCTGGAATGTGTTACTGTTGAGATTGACCTAGACAAAACAAAAAATCTAATCATAAGCTGCATATACAGAACGCCGGGAACTTGCATTGAGACATTCAGAGATAAATTAGTCGAGCTGTACAATAATATTACTAGTAAGAAAATGGTAGCAATTTGTGGAGATTTCAATATTGATCTACTTAATCCACATCAACAAAATGTAGTTACAGAGTTCATGAACTCTATGTACAGCATGAGTCTATATCCCACAATAACACATCCCAGTAGAATCACAGCTCACTCTGCTACACTTATTGACAACCTGTTTGTCAATGTTCTCGACAAGAAAATAGAAAGTGGATTATTGATAAATGATATAAGCGACCACTTGCCAATCTTTGCACTTATCCATGGCCACACGGGGCCCAACCCAGAAAAAATCTCAAAATCGTTCAGACACAAATCACCAAACGCAATCAGTTCTTTTAAAGAGGACTTGCTGAAGCAAGACTGGACAGAAGTCTATGTATCAGATGTAAATGAAGCCTATGACACATTTACAAACATTGTAACCACTCTTTATGAAAAAAACTGCCCATTAGTTAAAAAAAAGCTTAAACACAAATTTACTGACAAACCATGGCTAACCAAAGGACTACAAAAGGCGTGTAAAAAGAAAAATTTATTATATAAAGCTTTCATAAAGAAAAGGACAAAAGAAGCAGAGCAGCGGTATAAAACATACAAAAATAAGTTAACATATATAATAAGATGTAGTAAAAGAGACTATTACAGTAAAGAACTGGAAAAAAACAAAGACAATATTAAAAATACATGGACAATAATCAACAGTATCCTTGGAAATAAAAGCAGAAATACCAGCTACCCAACTAACACTCCAAAAAATAATAAATCGACTCTGAATGTGAATATAGCTTCACCTGCAGATGAATTTAATAATTTTTTTGTTAACATTGGACCTAAACTGGCCCGAGAAATACCCACTACGGTGCCAACAGGTGATTCAATATGCAATAACACTGCTGTAAAAGACACCATCTTCATAAAGAACACAGACGAAAGAGAGGTCATTGAAATTGTTAAATCGTTCAAAAGTAAAACATCTACTGACTGCAATGGTATTGATATGCTACTAGTCAAAACTGTTATCGAATGCATAGTGAAACCACTGACGTATATCTGTAACCTGTCTCTCCAATCAGGTATATTTCCCAATGCAATGAAAATAGCTAAAGTAATTCCGATTTACAAGACAGGCGACAGAGGGGAACTCTCCAACTACAGACCAATTTCACTATTACCGCAATTTTCCAAGATACTTGAAAAAATATTCTATGAGAGAATTGACAACTTCATACTGAAGAATGATTTATTGTGTGAGCAGCAATATGGGTTCAGACACAAAAGGACAACAGCATATGCCTTAATGGAATTTACAGAAAAAATATCAACAGCCATTGAAAATAAAGAGCATTCAGTTGGAGTATTCCTGGATCTTAAAAAAGCATTTGATACAGTAGATCACAATCTATTATTAAAGAAACTACAAAATTGTGGTATCAGAGGGGTAGCACTGTCCTGGTTAAGAAGTTACTTAAAGAATAGATATCAGTTTGTATGTGTTAACAACAAAAACTCAGAGCTACTGAAGGTCACCTGTGGAGTCCCACAGGGTTCAGTTTTGGGACCATTATTATTCAATATGTATATAAATGATATATGTAAAGTTTCAGAAAAAATGGACTTAATATTGTTTGCTGATGACACTAACCTGCTATGCAGTGGAAACAACTTGGAACAACTTCTGGATACACTCGGAAAGGAATTAGGAAAGCTGAAACTGTGGTTTGATTCAAACAAATTAACGCTCAATTTAAGCAAGACAAAATTTATAGTCTTTAACAACCATCACAACTACCCAGTACCCAAACTCAGTGTAAATGGTGTAGAGATTGAAAGGGTATCCGAAACTAAATTCCTTGGAGTAATAATTGATAACAAACTGTGTTGGAAGCCACATATTAATTATATAAAAGGTAAAGTATCCAAATCAATTGCAATATTACACAGAGTGAAAAATTTGCTGAATCAACCCACACTATACACCTTGTATCATTCATTAATACTCCCATACATGACATATTGTAATGAAGTATGGGGAAATACATATAAAACAAACATATATCCACTCTTTATGCTTCAAAAGAGAGCTATTAGAATAATCAACAAAGCAGCTTACAGGGAACCAACAAACCCACTTTTTCTTAAACAAAAAACTCTCAAGTTGAAAGATCTGATCGACTTTAAAACCGCAATAATAATGTTCAAAGTGAAGAATCTATCACTGCCCGCAAATATCCAAAAGTTGTTCCAAACAAGGGAGAAACGATATCACTTCAGAGGAACATGTATATTTCAAAAGCCTACAGTGAGAACAACTACCAAGCAACACTGTATTTCAGTGCAAGGTGTCAGATTATGGAACGATTTTGGACCTGAATTAAAATCATGTACAAAGCTTGGACAATTTAAACAAAAACTAAAGGAAGAAATACTCCAAACATATTTACAAGACGACATGTAAACTCACATAAGGATTGACATTTCCAGCCTGTGTTGTGTTATAGCTTAGTTTTTCTTTTTCTCTGTGACACTATGTCTTAGATTTGTTTTTGAATAGTAACCGCTTAACTTAGACTAGCTCAGTTTTCTTTTTCTCTCAGTCATATTTTGTCTTAGCCTTGTTTTAAATTGTAATCGCTCTTGTCTTGTTTTCTCTTTTTTCTCCTTTGAATTCTTGGATGGAATATGGGTGGGCAATATAAGCTGCGGCTTCAGCCATCACCCATTTCGGATAACTCACGTGGAATTGTATAGTAGAAGGAGTCTTTGTCTAATTTGACCTTGTTGTTATATTATACAGTTTCTTTTAACCTGTAATGTACTATCCGAAATAAATAAATTCATTCATTCATTCATTCATTCATTTGCATAATTGTTCATTTGCATGTAATTGAAATGGATGCTGCAGGAGAGAAGAATAATGACGTGGGAGAGACGAAAAGTGAGGAAAAAAAACACCTTAAAAATGTTTAGAACTACAACTTTCTTCTGTTGATTTTTGGTTTGTTTGTTTTAATTTTGCCCTTTAAATAGGCCATCACTTCTCAAAATAACTTCATGACTTTAATGCTTTATCTAGACCCACATGACATAAATCAATTTTGTCTTGCATTGTTAAATGTAAGAATATTAAATTTAATCAACAGACTGTTATGTGGGGTGGAATTGCTAGCTCTACGTCTAACCCGCCTCCTTTATTCGGGCTTGAGGCAGTACAGGCAGTATGCCCATGCATCTCCAATAAATGGGTTCAACCAGCCTTTGAATTCAGGGTTTGATTCCCACTCCTTTCTGTATTTTTGAGCGTACAGTTTAGACTGCGAAATGATGAGCTTGCTAGCTAGATGCTTAGCTTATGTCACAGAGAGAGACACACACACAGTGGACGAAGTGAGAATGTGACTGAGGCTGTAAGTCAAATGCAGTGATGTATTAGTGTGACACTGACAGTGAAGAAACATTTACATCCCGCTCTGTAAAACAGGATGGGATTGGCAGGGGGTTTAAGCATGCGCAATTCATTTGCAGTCTGGACGCGAGTGGCGTGGGTCTCCTCTCTGACTGCAGCTAACTGCTGCACGAGGCTGCTGTGAGACTGACCGCCTGCGAGTGCTTTGGGATGGGGAGAGGCTCACGGTAGCACCCACTACTTGTTGAGAACAGTAACTGCAGATCAATCATGCCACTCCCACCGGAGTGGTGGCCCAGTGGTAGAGCATTCACCCCACAGTCAGGAGGTCGTGGGTTCAAGCCCTGGCCGGGTCATACCAAAGACCATTAAAAAAAAAAGGTACTTCCCACCTTCTAGCTTGGTGCTCAGCATAAAAGAACGGGGGAAGGAAAAGTTGTTTGTGGCGGCGCCTTGCATAGCAGCAGCCCCTCCTGATTCTAGATGTGATTAACATTGTAGATGGGAGACATGTAATTTCGTTCTGCTGTACATGACTGGCTGTATGGACTGAATGACAATAAAACTGGCTTCTTCTTTCAAGTCAGAGTCTCCAAAACACCCAAAAAGTCTCCAATAACACCAGAAAGTCACTAGATTTGTCACTAGTCACTTTTGACAAAAAAAGTCACCAAATTTAGCGAGAAAGTTGCAACACTGATGCGCAAGGACCAGATGGGGAATACCAAGTCTGCAGTGGGTGGGATGTTACTTTCCATTACTTGCAAATGACATTAAATAAAAATGACAACTTCTTCATACTCGCTTGTAGATATTATTTTATAAATTATAATTATATGATTATTGGGGGGGTTGTAACCCCCCCAATAATCATATAATTATAAATAATCATAAATTACACCTATAGAAGACAACAGCCACTCCAACTGAGGTGTTTCAGACAGAGTTGGCCTTGTTTCACAAATGTAACACAAGTCCTACCTACATATCCCACTAAAATAAAACCAGAACAGGGGCTCGCTAATGTCCCCTTCCCTCTTAGATTAGATACAAAAAAAAAGGTGTTTTAATTGATTTGCAAATTGTTTTAACATTTCCAGCCTCTCTAGAAACGGGGCTGACTAATTCTTTCCTTTCACCTTCTTCTGTCTATCTGATCCAGTCAATCTCATATGTCACTTGAATATTCAAAGACTGCCGGTGCCGAAGACGGAAACTTTAGACCCGATTAACGCAGCCCTCTTTATTATTACCCTTCAGCTCCTCTGTCCACTTGAACTCCTCACATGCGATGTTTTCCGTGTCCACAGAGATAACATCCGTGCAAAGTCACGGCAGATGCTGTAGAATGACTCACAGTGCGCTCTGTTTTCTCACTTCTCAGCACTGTCGCACCCTGCTGACCGTAGGCCTGCTGGCCTCCAACCCCACAGGGTCGACTCTGTTAAACTCTGACCTAGGATCGGCTTCTGTAGCTTTACAACAGCACACACAGCCGTTTCCGCTTATAAAGCAGAGTATGCAAATGCAACAGGCTTCCTCAGTCACTAGAGGCCACCATAAGCTACATGTCCAGTCTCAGTATTTTAAGGGGGAGAATTAAAATTACCTTCCCTTTTTTCTCATAAATTTGTGACTTTTTGTCAAATGTACGACTTTTTCTCATCAATTTTTTCATCTTTCTTGTCAAATGTCAACTTTTTTCTCATTTATTAAAAACTTTAATGAAAAGTAAGGTTGTTAATAAAAGTTAAAAAGTTGCAAGTATGTGAGAAAAAATACATGGAAAAAGCTGCAAATTTGCAAGAAAAAAATGCAAATTGAGGAGAAAGGATGCCAAATTTACAGGGAAAAAATTACTAATTTTTGAGAAAATGGTTGCAAATTTACAAGCAAAAAATAGTTGCAAATTTACAGGAAAAAAGTTGGGAATTTTTTGAGGAAAAAAGGTTGCAAATTTATAGGAAAAAGTTGCAAATATTGGAGAAAAAAGGAAAAAAAAATACACAAAAAAAAGTTGAATTTTTTTGAGAAAAAGATTGCAAATTTACAAGGAAAAAGATTCAAATTGAAGAGAAAAAAGTTGCAAATTTAACCTCTTAAAATTCTGGTGTTCCGTCATGGGGGACGTTAAATTTTCTACTGCCATTCAGTGACGAAAGAATTTGATTTTCTCTGTGCATGCTAAATTTATGGAACTAGGCTGGAACGCTAAGGGGTTAAAGGGTTTAAACACTTCCTCGCTCCAAAAGTACCCCTCTCCCCAAACACAACCTTTCACAGGGCCCCCAAAAAGCTAGAAACAGCCCTGAGAATGCAGCGGTGGAAGAGGAGATGAGAAACAAGATGCAAAACCACATTCTGTTCAGTAGTTCCCTTTAAGTTGCTGCAAGATTTTATTTTTAAAGGAGATTTGAGACTTTAAAGTCAAGCACGCTGGTACAAGTGGTAAATTCACCAGAGCTTTTTAATCCACTTTTCAAAAGGAATTATTAATAGAACTTCTTATAATAGAGCCTCTGGATGCCTATGAGCAATTCTGTCTTCCAGCTGTATTACATAAAACATAATGAATTCAGCAGCCAGGGAAAGGAGAGAGAGAGAGACCCAGAAAAAGAGGAAATAATGGCTGATTATCCAGGTCTTTGTACCCAAACCCTCAGAATTTGAACAAGTAGCAGAAAAACAGGCAGGCTTAGGCTGCAGGTGTCTTGGCATTTATCACAGAATGACTTAATATGTACATCTGGTGACTGAATGTTTTACACAAATGCATCTTCAGGCCAAAACGGCCCGAGACTGCAGCGCTGAAGCCTCCTCCAGTGGCAGCATCGGGAATTATTCACCATTCACCACACAAGATTTTGGCCTCCAGGCAGCGGTGGCTCTGAGTCATTTTGAGGTTCAGCGCGTTTCATTTCACTGTGAAAAAGGGGGACAATAAAGAAAAAAACACTTTCTCCAGAGCAAATATTGAGAGGGATGCCATATGCATTTTGAAGTCAGGGCTGTTTCTAATCTCTCAGCTTTAATTTGAGGATATTCACATCCAAATTGGAGTTACGGCTGTAGGCACTGTAACCATCTTTATACAAAATCTCATTTCGGGGGCTCAGAAGTAATACAACAAATTAACATTGCCATAAATAAAATGTTCATTTTTAATACTTTGTTCAGAATCCTTTGCAGACGACTGGCTGAAGTCTGGAACTCATGGACATCACCAAACACTTGGTTTCCTCCTCCATGACGCTTTGTCAGGCCTGCAGCTGTCTTCACTTGTTTGTGGGTCTTTCTGCCTCAAGTCAAATGCTTCTGGATCAGGTTGAGATCTGGTGATTGACTTGGCTGTTGTAGAATATTACACTTCTTTGCATTAAAAAACTCCTGGGTTTCTTTCTCAGTCTATTTTGAGTCACTGTCCATCTGTACCGTGAAGCACCGTTCAATCAATGCTGCTGCATTTGGCTGAAACTGAGCAGACAGTATATCCCTGGACACTTCAGAATTCATCCAGCTGCTTCTGTCTTATCAATAAACACTAGTGACTCAGTGCCATTGGAAGCCATGCATCACACTACTTCCACCATGTTCTACAGAAGATGTGGCATGCTGTGGCTCATAAGCCATTCTAAGTCTTCTCCATACTTTCTTCTTCCTATCATTCTGGTACAGGCTGATCTTTGTTTCATCAGAATGTTCCAGAACTGGGCTGGCTTATTTAGATGTTTTTTTTTTTTTTTTGCAAAGTCTAATCTGGCCTTTCTATTTTTGAGGTTGATTAATGGTTTGTGTCTTATGATGAGCCCTCTGTATTTGCGCTCATGAAGTCTTCTCTTTATGGTAGACTTTTTTAAAACTCAAAACACACTCTCTCTCTCTATATATATATATATACAGTACATTTATATTTATATGTACATATAAATACTCACTGCTCTTTTTTTTTTTCTTGCCTTCTGATTGTTGCTCTGAGTGTTGCTATCCCTGTGCTGTTGCAATCCTGGAATTTCCCCATTGTGGGACTAATAAAGGCTCATCTTATCTTATATAAATCTAATCCATTATTATTATTATAACAGATGCCGGTGCCTGGTGGTGTGATCAGGTACCTTTGCAGGCCATCTATCACGCAGACCACGATGATGTAAATAGTTTTAAATGGTCTGACGTGACACTTGGGTGCCTCTTACCTCCCTTAAATGTGCCTGAAGTGGCATTCACCATCCGGTTCTGCAGGGCACTGTTCACAATGAAGCAGTGATCAGCGTGGGATGTTGCCAAAGGATGTCCACTTTTACGCCTGTCTGCGACTCTACCAGTCTCTGTATCTCTGTTGCAACCTGCTGATGACAATCTGTGACACTAAGCTCAGTGGCCACTTCCCTCTGAGAACATCCTGTTTGAAGCTTCACAATGGTGAGGCACTGGTGATCAATTGTTAGGTGTTGTCTTGGTCTCATGATGTCAAAATGTGAACAGTATGATGAAGAGGACTGCAATTCTAATTGAACCAGAAAATTTATTGGCCGATTCATGGATCAAACACCTGTTGTGAATTCTGTTGTTAAGCACCTTGCTCGAGAACAGCAAGTTATGCAAAAAACACTGAAACACTGAACAGCTGGACATGTGCATTCAAAAGGATAGAGAAGGTCAAATTAAGTTCGCCTGGAAAGGTTGTAGTGCGGCGGATGATAAAATAAGCAGCGATGCTGTGGTTTTAAGCAGGTTTTATTATATCATACCGCCGTCACGAGCGCCGGGAGCGAGCCCACGACTCTCAGAGAAGGAGGACACAATGTCTGTGTCCAGCAGCAGCAGTTGCCGGATCAGAATGAGAGTGAGACAGTGAGCATGGGTTACAGTGCAGTATATATACCCAACTACAACAATACATCAAAGAGCATTCCCCCAGCAGTTGGTATGATCAAAGAGATAACAGAACAGGCATGAGACATTTGCATTTGAGAGACATATTGATCTCGGTCCCTAAGTCACAGTAAGGACAGGACGCATGAACACAATGCATGAAAGGCAACATCAGCATCACAGAAGTGAGCCAGAAGAAGCGGGGCTGCCTGTAGACATTAATACACATTTCACTGTTCTGTTAATTGCTCTAGCCGAGCGCTGTGTCTGTCCAGTCTGTTGTGGGGGTTACACCAAACCGCCACAATAGTGCATTTTACTGTGCATCTTACTATGCATCAAACTCATTTATTTCATTCCAGGTGTTCACATCAGTTTGCTGGAGTATTGCTGTCATACTACATGGACATTTTGGACCGCAGATTACATTTAATTAGATACTGAAACGAACGACCACAGGGGTTGCCGAACGCAACAAAACCCTTTGACGGTTTCTGAGCGCACCATGGTGGTCATGATAGCCAATTATTTATTGTTTTCTATCATTCTGTTGATGTTCTCTTTTTTGGTAATGGGATTTTTATGAAATTACGGGGTTTTCTTTTGTGTTATGTGTATTATTGTGTTAATATATGCATTGCCTTTGTATTGATTTTAATTGTGAATTTTATCTGTGCTCCCCAGAAAGATTAGCAACCACTAATGCGGAAGCTAAATCATAAACAATAATAAACTTCATAGCAGCACAGTTTTCCATTAGAGGGGCACCTTAGTTATATTTTCACCACTTTAAAGGTGTCTGTTAAGCCATACTGTCAGTTTTACTCTAGAGCAGGGGTGTCAAACTCATCCCATGGAGGGCCAAGACCTTGCATGTTTTACCTCCACCTAGTGTCTTCAACAGGTAAATTCACTGAATTTCTTCCCACTGATTGCTGATCATTGAAAACACCTGCTGAAGCCACTGGGTGGAGGTAAAACATGCAGGTTCTTGGCCCTTCACGGGATGAGTTTGACACCCCTGCTGTAGCGGGCACACCATCATAGCATAAGATGGGGCGGTCGTGGCGCAGGTGTAGTGTGGCCGACTACTAATTGGAGGGTCAGGAGTTCGATTCCCACTCTGTCTGCATGTCGAAGTGTTCTTGAGCAAGACACTGAACCCCCAGTTGTTCCTGGTGGGTCAGGCCTGTGCCGGTGCATGGCTGCTCCGCCGCCATCAGTGTGTGAATAACAGGATCTGTGGAGCACTTTGGTCATCTAGAGGTGAGGAAAAAGCGCGATATACAGTAAGTGAAAGCCATTTACGATATTTCACAAAGGGCCGTCATCATCGAGGGTCTGTAAATATTATAGAAAACTGGAGGTCTTAAGTTTACTGACTTTATTTCACAGGTCACACGACTCATCTACAGTTTTACATCATTTATAAACAAACATGAAGGCGGTTTACAGGCAGAAATGTTCATCGCTTTATTATTCTGACACCTCTGTGCTGAATTTTTCACATTTTCTTCTCCGTTCAGTTGATTCCTCAGGTAACGTTCACAGTTCCAGTTTAAAACAAAAGAAAAGAAAAAGAATACCGATTCAGAGACAGTGGAGCAGCTAAGAGAAAAACTCAAGAATAAAGTTTAACTTCACTCATGTCTGGATGTTTCGTGTGAAATTAAACCAGCCCATCACACTGCAGCTGCTCTGAATTACCCACAAACATTCAGCCAATTGCTGTACAGTCTGATGACATCATCATTTAACCCCCCCAAAAATAGTAGAAACCAATGCTGTCGTCTCTACTTCCACACCTTAACGATGCCGTCTCTGGACGAAGTGGCGATGAAGCCCTGCGTTGTCTGGAAGGGGGCGATGTCGGTGATGATGTCGTGGTGTCCTACAGGCAGAGACTCTGGTCCTCGTCGTGGCGAGTCCTCCACCACACCACTCTTCTGTTTGCTGTGGATCTCCTGCAGAGAGGTGGGAGGGGCTTAGAGGCTCTCTGGCAGCACAGGAAGAGACTGCGGTGGGCGGGGCTTACCTGAACCACTTGGGTTCCTTCGATGAGCTTCCGGCTGTAGACGACCGACGGGCAGTGGAGAGAATCGTTGGCTCCGCCCACCATGATGTAGGAACGCTCAGGACACGTCAGGTCCCAGAATCTGAACATTTTAGAAACATTTCAGCAACACGTTAGGAAAAAAAAAAAAAAAAAAAAAAACGGCCAGTGTGTCCATGTGGGCCCCACCACAGGTTAAATCTGGGCCGTCTTATGGGTCCGTCTGTTTGCCCACATGGACTTTCCTGTGGTACAGGTATGCAGGTCATCTGTTAACCCACTTTAAACCCATCTGGGCCCCACATGGGTTTGGGTTTAATATGAGTGAGCAGGTTTCAGACACTTGCGCCATCGAGAAAATTACACAAAAAGGTCAAATTTTCAAATATTTTTCCTCATGAATTTGTAAGAAAAAAGAGACAAATTTACAAAAAAACCTGTAGCAAACTTATGAGAAAAAGTCAAATGTATGAGAAAAAAAGTCACAAATTTATGAGAAAAAAGCTGCAAATTTACAAGAAAAAAATGTAAAATTACTAGAAAATAGTTGCAAATCAACAAAATAGTAAATGTGAATAAATAAACTGAAAATTTAAGAGAAAAAAAGTCCCAGATTTATGAGGAAAAAGTTATAAGGTCACAGTAAAAACACAAAAGTTGAAAATTTTTGACAAAGTTCCAAATTTATGAGGGAAAAAAGTAACAAATTTATGAGGAAAAAGTTGCAAGACTACAGTAAAAAAGTTGCAAATTTCTGAGAAAGTTCCAAAATGACAAAAACCGTAAATACAGTGGTGTGAAAAAGTGTTTGCCCCTTACTGATTTCTCATTTTTTTGTATGTTTGTCACACTTAAATGTTTCAGATCAAACAAATTTAAATATTAGACAAAGACAACACAGCAAGTCTTCCAGGTCCTGAAGCAGCAAAACAGCAGCAGATCATCACACTACCACCACCATATTTTACACTTGGTATGATGTTCCTTTTCTGAAAAGCTATGTTACTTTTACGCCAAATGTAATGGGACACACACACCTTCCAAAAAGCTCAACTTTTGCCTCGTCAGTCCACAGAATATTTTCCCAAAAGTCTTGGGGATCATCAAGATGTTTTCTGGCAAAACTGAGACGAGCCTTTATGTTCGTTTTGCTCAGAAGTGGTTTTCGTCTTGGAACTCTGCCATGCAGACCATTTTTGACCAGTCTCTTTCTGATGGTGGAGTCATGAACACTGACCTTAATTTAGGCAAGTGAGGCCTGCAGTTCCTTGGATGTTGTTGTGGGGTCTTTTGTCACCATTTGGATGAGTCGTCGCTGCGCTCCTGGGATAATTTTGGTCGGCCGACCACTCCTCGGAAGGTTCCCCACTGTTCCAAGTTTTCACCATTTGTGGATAATGGCTCTCACTGTGGTTCACTGGAGTCCCAAATCTTTAGAAATGGCTTTATAACATTTTCCAGACTGACAGATCTCAATTACTTTGTTTCTCATTTGTTTCTGAATTTCTTTGGACTGCAGCATGATGTCTAGCTTTTGAGGATCTTTTGGTCTGCTTCACTTTGTCAGGCAGATCCTACTGAAGTGATTTCTTGATTGGGAACAGGTGTGGCAGTAATCAGGCCTGGGTGTGGCTAGAGAAATTGAACTTAGCTTTCACAAGGTGTGATAAACCAGTTAATTTATGTTTTAACATGGGGGTGGTCACTTTTTCCACACAGGGCCATGTAGGTTTGGATTTTTTTTTTTACCCTTAATAATAAACACCTTCATTTAAAAACTGCATTTTGTGTTTACTTGTGTTATCTTTGTCTAAAATTTAAATTTGTTTGACGATCTGAAACATTTAAGTGTGACAAACATCCAAAAAAATGAGAAATCAGGAAGGGGGCAAATACTTTTTCCGCACCACTGTAGATGTTTTGGGTGGCATGCATCCAACCTGTTAAGGTTTGCTTTTGTTACAGACCAACTGTTACCATTATATAGCATGATTGGAATGCAGAACACATTGTATAGGCGTAGACGTGTTTCCAGAGCGATCTTGCCTCTTCGATTCCAGAGTTTCCAAAAAGATTGGAAAGCATTGTTGCCAAGACTGCAGCATGATTTGATGTCAGCAGTGCTGCACAGCAGAGAACCCAGTATTTAGTTTTTCCTCCATTCTTTATTTCCTCTGCATTTCTGACCACCTTCATCACTTTCTGACTTTTCAGCAAAGTACACATGAGTGAACTTGGTCTTTGCTTCATTCATGAAGAGGTTGTAAACTTTGAGGTTCTCTGCGCCAATGTGTTGTAGCAATTTTTTTTTTTTTTTTTTAAACAGGAACAAAATTCCTGTGAGACGAGTGCGAGACCCTGCGACTCAGGAGAAGAAAATGAGAGCCGCCGAGAATGTTTGGAGACATTTTGGAAACTCACTTGAGAATGCCATTCTTCAGCTAGTCTCAAGCTGTCTCAGCCCAGTGAGATACTACCCTGAGCTAGCTACGCTGTATCTATGTTAGCTCCAGACCTTAATGGGAAACTTTGTGTTCTCCACAGAGGAAAGGGTGTACCAGACTGTTCTGGAGGCAGGTCTATTAAATAATGGTGTGATGACCTCACAGAAAACAGCAGCCAATTCAAGTGAGGCGTTTCAGTCAGAGTTGTAGTCCTACATTCTGTGGGAGCGGAGAACTCCTGTGCAGCAGCACTTTGAGATGTTCGACTTTATAGCTCATAATGTCACAAAAATCCTCTCTAACCCACTAAAATAAAGGAGAATCCACAAAAAGCAGAATAGGGGCTCTTTAACATAGTTACTGTGTGTTTGTGTGTGTTATGGTGACCTGATCCTCATGTCTGATCCAGCGGTGAGCAGTAGAGCGTTTCCATCAACAGGACTGCAGTACAGACCGTAGACGCTGTGAGGAGACGGCTGAAGAAGAAGAAGAAAAAAAACATAAATCACAAACTCAAACATGAATGCATCACCGACTTTGAACCGTGACCTTAACACACCCACAGCCACCCTTACCTGCATCTCAGAGAGCGGCGGCGCCGTACTGGCCCACAGAGTCGTTTTACGGTCGCCAGTCTCCATGTCGAACATTGACACCTCGTTGTTGCCCTGGACAGCTGCATGCGCACACGGCCACAGGTTAATAAAACGAGACATGTCTACCATCACTAACACACACAGACAGAGACACAAGGCTGCTTGGGGGCCCCACTCAGCTGCTTGGGGGCCCCACTCAGCTGCTTGGGGGCCCCACTCAGCTACTAGAGGGCTACTTGAGCCCCCCCACCTCCCAAGCTACAAGCTCACCCTCAACATTTTCTGGGAGTCTGTCTAAGTTCATTTTCAAACATCCAGGCATCAAACAAACTTTCAATAGGGAGTTTTATTTAAAAACACTGGACTAAAAACTAACTGAAAAATTCAAGATATTTTGATGTTCATCCAAACGCCATCATCAGCTGTAAGACTTGAAGTATCTCAACTTTTTGTCCTATAAATTTGCAGCTTTTCTCCTCATCAACTTGCAACTTATTTTCTTATTAATTTGTGAAAATTTGCAAAAAAATTCTGATGTTACTTTTTTATTAATTTTGCTACGCATTTCTTGTAAAAAAGAAAGATTAACTTTCTAATAAATTTGCTCCCTTTTTCTTGTGAATTCGCTACCTTTTCCATCATAATGTTACAACTTTTTTTTCTTGCAAGTTTGCTACCCCCCCCCCCCCCCCCCCCCAATCGCAAAGTCACAACACTGTAATTTCCCAGTTTGGATCAATAAAATAAAACTTAAGTTTATGTTTTAATTTTAGGAGAAGATTTCTTTTCCTCCCATTTTACAGGGCCTCCATAAAAGCTAGAAACGGCCCTGCTGCGCTCACTCACTCACACAGGTTTAGCTCTGCCCCACTCACCAGCGATTACAGACGATTGGTTGAGTGGGTTCATCAGCACTCGTCTGATTCGTAGCCTGTTGGGGTGGGCGTGGCTTGAGATGGGCAGCTGGAACCGCATATCCCAGCAGGCCATGGTGCCGCTGCTGGTTCCTGTGGGAGACAGAAATGGTTAAACGCTGCTTGCACCGAAGGTAAAAAGATCCTGGACGCGGACTGACCGAGGCAAAGCCAGCACTGGTGCACATCCACGGTGAAGGAGGTGATGAGACCGTGGCGGAGGTCGTGCTGCAGGGCCCAGGCGTTAGTGTTGGAGCGGAGGTCCCAGCCCACCAGGGAGCCATTGACGGTGGCGTATGCCAGCACTGACTGAGCCCCAGAGTTAAAGTGGTGCATGTCGACCACGCAGCCATCGTCCTGCAGGTCCAGAGTTCTGAAACACGGAAGACATTGGTGGAGATGGTTACCATGAACTCTGGAGCACAGGTGTCAGGGGGCCAGATTTTTGCAACCCCCCTCATTTCAACAAGAGCACTCTGAGGTGAGTGCAATATCCCCCGCCTCTGTTTTCTTTGAAGATCCCAATACTTACTGACGGAGAGCAGTTTTCAACTTTTCAATATAATTACTGTGGCAGAACCAAATTATGATAAGCCTATCATCCACAAATATACAACAAATTATACAGCCCATAGTTATAGGTCAGGATCCCGAGGTGAACCCGTGTAGCAAGTATGGTGACCTTAGAGAGCTTTACACAGTAAGAGATCATAGGGAGTGCCAGCTTTGACCTTTGGACCTCAAACCTGTAGTCAGAGGTCATGATCTCAGAGTGAACCTGTGAACCAGGTTTGGTGACCCTAGCTTTCTTTGTTGTTGAGATATAGTTTATAAGCCATGTTGTTGATGACCTTGCGATCCGAAAACCACAGTCACACTTCAGGGTCACAGGGTGAACCTGTGTACCAAGTTTGGTGGTCCTAGCTTTAATCGTACAGTAATAAGGCATAAGGAATGTTAACCTTGACCTTTGACCCCAAACCCATAGTCAGAGGTCAGGATCCCAAGGTGAACCTGTATAGCAAGTTTGGTGATCCTAGCTTTCTTTGTTGTTGAGATATAATTTATAAGCCATTTTGATGCTGACTTTTGACCTTGTGATCCCAAAACCATAGTCGCGCTTCAGAGTTTCAGGGTGAACCCGCATTCCGAGTTTGGTGACCCTAACTTTACTCATTGTACAGTAATAAGGCATAGGGAATGTTAACCTTGACCTCTGACCCCCAAACCCACAGAGTTCAGGATCCCCCAAGGTGAACCTGTACTGTGTACCAGGTTTGGTGGCTCTAGCTTTACTCATTTTATAGTAATAGTAAATGTAGCATTTACCATAGTGCAACTGCAATGTTAACTTTGAACCTTTGACCCCTTGACCCCAAACCCATAGTTAGGTGAAGGTGTAAGTCGTCCAAGATGTGTATTAGATATAGCTACTGCATCGATTTGAAAAGCCTACATCATTTCGTTTAGAAGATTTAGGGAAAAAGCTGACCCGACCTTTGACCTCAAGGTCAAGGAGAATGAAATTGCAATATGCACATCAGCAGAGTATATCAAACCATGCCAAGTTTCAAAACAGTTGGAACAAAACTGTAGGAGGAGTTGATTTCACAAGACAGTTACTGTCTATGAAATGAGGTGAAACAGGAGGTTATAGACCAGAGGCTACAAGTCCTGCAAAAATCATCCGATCAGAACCAAATTGCAATATGCACATCCTTGGTGTATATAAAACCCTGGTACTAAGTTTCAAAACAACCAGACAAAAACTATAGGAGGAGTTGATTTCACAAAAGTAGGACAGACGGACTGACCCAAAACATAATCCCCCTTTGGGCTTCGATCAGCGGGGGATAAAAACTCACGTTGGCCCTCAGTAAAACTGAATTTGACACCTATGCCCAGGACCTTAAGTACAATCTCTGCTGCCATTTTCTAAAGATTTGAAAAGCAAAATGAAAATTTGACCAATCAGACTGAGTAGTATCAATTTATTGGTTTACCAAGTATTTCTCATGCAAAACCCAGACTGTGCACATGAATGGATGTTCTTCAGTTTTTCTACCAGTTTTAAAAGGAGTTCCACAGGGATCTGTTCTTGGACCGATTGTTGTCATGATCTGTATAGCACTGACTGGTGTAATGATCCACACAAATGAAACGTTCTATTGTTAAGGCAATGAAACGGTCGTTTACTGCTCCCAATTGTTTACAGAAACACACTTGACACCAGACAAACTCTTCTGAACCACCTTCAGCTTAAATCCTGATAAGACCACAAAAAAATAAATGTTACCTGTCATCACAGGTGTAAATCAAGAGAGGAGGAAGGGGGAAACCTGGAAAAAACAGAACTGCAGCTTTTTTTTTACTGTAAATTTGCAGCTTTTTTTTTTTCTAATAAAGTTACAGCTTTTTTCTTGTAAATGTGCAATTTTTATTTTACATCTGCACATTTTTCTTTTAAATCTGCAACTTTTTTAAAATCATAAATTGGCACCTTCCCCCCCCATACATTTAAAAATTTTCTCCATAAATTTGCTGTTTTTATTGTAAATCTGCAACTTTCTCATAAATTTAAAAATTCTCATAAATTTGGAGTTTTAGTTGTAAATTTTCTGCTTTTTTCCTTATAAATCTGCAACTTTTTCCTCTATACATTTAAATTTTTTTCATAAATTAGTGTTTTTATTGTAAATTTACAACTTTTTTCTTGTAAATTTGCAAATTTTTCTCTCACGGTGGCTAAACTGTCATCTCTGCTGGAGTCCGAGTTCCACCCTATGCAGGACATACTGGATGCACAGAGGAGCTCATTTAGCAGCAGACTACATCATCCCAGGTGCACAACCGAGAGGTTTCGTAGGTCCTTCCTACCAACGGCTGTCAGACTGTACAACCTAAGCAGGGCTGCTCGCAGAGATAGCAAAAAGACGTAACAAACTAATAGTTTTTTGAATGCAAAAGATGCAATAGACTTACACAATGGTCCCCTCCGGCATACAACTAGGAACATACCGGTCGCTATGGAGGGTGAGAATATGTATGGGCACATAATCATACCATGTAGGATAACTAAGTAGACGGTTATGCTGTTTCATCCCATCTAGCAACAATGCTCTGCACTGTGTGTGTTTATATATTTACATATTTATTCCATCTAACTACAATGCTCCGCACTGTGTTTTTATATATCTACATATTATTCCATTTAGCTACATTGCTCCGCACTGTGTGTTTATATACTTGCATATTTATTCCACCTAGCTGCAATGCTCCGTACTGTGGGTGTTTATATATTTACATATTTATTCCATCCAGCTACAATGCTCTGCACTGTGTGTCTGTGTGTGTGTGTGTATATATTTATTTTATAGTAATATGTACATATGTATATTAGCCGCTCTTGCTTGCTTGTTTTTTTTCTTGCCTTCTGATTGTTGCTCTGAGTGTTGCTATCCCTGTGCTGTTGCAATCCTGGAATTTCCCCGTTGTGGGACTAATAAAGGCTTACCTTATCTTATCTTATCTTAAATCTGCAACTTTTATCATAAATTTGCAGTGTTCTTATTGTAAGTTAGCAACTTTTTTCTCTCAAATGTAAAACTTCTCTCATAAATTTAAACATTTTCTCATAAATTTGCAATGTTTTACTTGTAAATTTGCAGCTTTTTTCTTATAAATCTGCAATTTTTCCCCATACATTTAAAACTTTTTTCATGAATGTGCAGTGTTTTTATTGTAAATTAGCAACTTTTTTCCTTTATTTTAACAATTTTTTTTTCTTGTAAATCTGCAACTTTTTCCCCTCACAATTTTGCAGCTTTTTACTGCTAAATCTGCAAATTTTTCGTTTAAATCAGAAACTTATCATAAATTTACAGTGTTTTTATTGTAAATTTGCAATGTTTTTTCTCCTGACTTTTCACTTTTTTTAAAAAACTTCTCTCATAAATTTAAAAATTCTCATAAATTTGCAATGTCCATCCATCCATCCATCCATCTTCTACTGCTTTTCCGGAGGTCCGGGTTGCCGAGGCAGCAGTTCAAGCAGAGAAGCCCAGGCTTCCCTCTCCCCAGCCACCTGCTCCAGCTCTTCAGAGAGGATACCAAGGCGTTCCCAGGCCAGCTGGGACACGTCTGCCCCGGGGTCTCCTCCCAGTGGGACGTGCCTGAAACACCTCAAGTGGGAGGCGTCCAGGAGGCATCCTAAACAGATGCCCATACCACCTCAACTGACTCCTTTCAATGTGGAGTAGCAGTAGTTCTACTCTGAGCCTCTCCCAGATGACTGAGCTCCTCACCCCATCTCTGAGGGTGAGTCCAGCAATCCTACGGAGAAAGCTCATTTCTGCTGCTTGTATCCGCGATCTTGCTCTTTCGGTCATTACCCAAAGCTCGTGACCATAGGTGAGAGTAGGAACGTAGATTGACTGGTAAATCGACAGCTTTAGGGCAGCCCTGGCGGAGTCCAACTCTCACTGGGAATGACTCCGACCAAGTGTTGGCAATACGAACCAAACTCTCACAACGGTCGCACAGAGACCGAATAGCTCGTAACAACAAGCCCAATACCCCATACTCCCGAAGCACCTCCCACAAAAAACCACGAGGGACGCGGTCAAATGCCTTCTCCAAGTCCACAAAACACATGTAAACTGGTTGGGCAAACTCCCACGAACCCTCGAGAATTCTCGAGAGGGTAAAGAGCTGGTCCGATGTGCCACGGCCAGGACGAAAACCACATTGCTCCTCCTGAATCCGAGGTTTGACCAACGGCCGGACTCTCCTCTCCAATACCTTGGCATAGACCTTCCCAGGGAGGCTGAGGAGTGTGATCCCTCTAAAGTTGGAGCACACCCTCCAGTCCCCTTTTTCGAAGAGAGGAACCACCACCCCGGTTTGCCATGCCAAAGGCACTGACCCCAAACTCCACGCAATGTTGCAGAGACGTGTCAACCACGACAGCCCAACAACATCCAGGGCCTTGAGGTACTCAGGGCAAATCTTGTCCACCCCCGGGGCCCAGCCACCAAGGACATTTTTAACCACCTTGGCGACCTCAGCCCCTGTGATAGGAGAGTCATCCCCCTCGTCCCCAAACCCTGCTTCCTCTGTGGAAGGCGTATCAGTGGGATTGAGGAGATCCTCGAAGTATTCCTTCCACCGCCTGACGATATCTCCAGTCGAAGTCAACAGTGCCCCATCCGCACCATATACAGTGTGGACAGGGAGCTGCTTTCCCCTCCTGAGCTGCCGGACAGTTTGCCACAATCTCTTCGAGGCTGACCGAAAGTCTTGTTCCATGGCCTCACCGAACTCCTCCCATACCCGGGTTTTTGCTTCAGCAACCACCCGTGCTGCACTCCGCTTGACCTGCCGGTACACCTCAGCTGCTTTGGGAGTCCCACAAGCCAACCAAGCTTGATAGGACTCCTTCTTCAGCTTAATGGCCCCCCTCACCACTGGTGTCCACCACTTGGTTCGGGGGTTGCCACCACGAGATGCACCGACCACCTTGCGGCCGCAGCTCTGGGCCGCCGCTTCAACAACAGAGGTGGAGAACATGGCCCATTCAGACTCCATGTCTCCAGACTCCCTCGGAATGTGGTTGAAGTTCTTCTGGAGGCGGGAGTTGAAGACCTCCCGGACAGGGGCCTCAGCCAGACGTTCTCAGAACACCCTCACTATACATTTGGGTCTACCAGGTCTGAATGGCATCCTCCCCTGCCATCGGATCCAACTCACCACCAGGTGGTGATCAGTTGACAGCTCTGCACCTCTCTTTACCTGGGTGTCCAAGACATACGGTCGCAGGTCTGATGACACAATAACAAAATCGATCATCGACCTGCGACCTAGGGTATCCTGGTGCCAAGTACACATATGGACACCCTTATGCTTGAACATGGTGTTCGTTATGGACAAATTGTGGTTAGCACAGAAGTCCGATAACTGAACACCACTCGGGTTCAGATCGGGCAGGCCGCTCCTCCCAATCACCCCCCTCCAGGTTTCACTGTCGTTGCCCACGTGCGCATTGAAGTCCCCCAGTAGGACAATGGAGTCTCCAAGAGAAGCACCCTCCAGCACGCCAGTCACAGACTTCAAAAAGGGTGGGTACTCTGAAACATCATTTGGTGCATAGGCACAAATGATGGTCAGGACCCGTTTCCCAACCCAAAGGCGCAGGGAAGCAACCCTTTCGTCCACCAATTTGCAATGTTTCACTTGTAAATTTGCTTTTTTCTTATAAATCTCCCCCATACACTTAAAACTTTTTTTCATAAATTTGTAGTGGTTTTATTGTAAATTTTCAATTTTTCTTCATAAATTAGCAACTTTTTCCTTTATTTCCACAATTTTTTCCTGCAAATTTACAATTTTTTTCTCATAAATTTGAAACTTTTTTCTTGTAAACACCTATAGCATCCCCCTCAATCTTTACTCTTGAGAAAATATTGTATTTATTGTCGTTGCACCTCCCCCAACAGTGAAATTAAATATCTGTCAATGCCTATAGATGTGTTGGACATATTTGGACATGTATTTGAGTTACCTGTGGACATGTGTTTGTTACCTGGTCTGGAACGGCTGGACTTTGGGAGATTTCGGAGGTTTGTTAGCTTCCACTGCCAGTAGCTGGATGGACCCGTTGTCAGAGGCGGTGGCTAAGTAATGCGACCCCTGACAGAACGTCAATGTCTTCACGTGTCCTCCGATCCTGGAGTACGTCAGCACCGACCTGAAGGTGACAGAGGACAGTGGTGAGACCGTCCTGCTCTCTGATTGGGTCCTCATCAGATGTGAGTGACTGACCGGGTGGTGGTGGTCTTTCCTTCCATCTTCTGACTGTCCCAGACTTTGACGGTGCCGTCATTGGACGCCGTGGCGAAGATGGAGTGTTCGTCTGAGACTTTGATCCTGTTCACGGCAGCTTTGTGTTCGTGAAGGTGGGCCACCAGGAGACCTTTAGGACGCCACCCTAAAACAGCCGTGAGAGCACAACTCAAGAGTCATGGACGTCTACTACGGCAGAGGAGCTGAATTCAGTCTCACTGCGGGCCAATGAGGGGGTAGTAAACGTCAGGGACGGGACAGCCATTTGAATTATCCGTTTCTTATTTGAAAAAGTATTGTTGCTTAAAAAATATCTAGCATGAATCAAAAAAAAAAAAAACTCACAAAAATCACAAAACTGTGCACAAAAGATGCAAAATTTATGAGGTTGGAGAAAAAAAACCTAATTTACAACAGGGGGGGAAAGTCACTAATTCACAAGACTGGAGAAAACTTATGAGATAAAAGGAAAAAAAGTGCTAATTTATCAAACTAGAGAAAAGTCGTAAATTTACGAGACATGAAAAAAAAAAGTTGCTAATTTATGAGACTTGTGGGGAAAAAAGTTGCTAATTTATGAAACTTGTGGAAAAAAGTCGGTAATTTACGAGACGTGAAAAAAAGTCGCTAGTTTACGCAACTGGGGGAAAAAGTCACTAATTTACAAAGCTGGAGGAAAAAAATGCTAATTTATGTAACTGGAGAAAAAAAGTCGGTAATTTACGAGACTGGAGGAAAAAAACGCTAATTTATGAAACTGGAAAAAACAGTCACTAAAAAAATACTAATTTATGAGACTGGAGGAAAGAAGTCTAATTTACAAGACTGGAGAAAAAAGTTGCTAATTTACGAAACTGGAGAAAACGGTCACTAATTTACGAGACTGGAGGAAAAAAAAATGCAAATTTATGAAACTGGAGAAAAAAGCTGCTAATTTAGGAGACTGGAGAAAACAAGTCGGTAATTTACGAAACTGGAGGAAAAAAATGCTAATTTATGAAACTGGAGAAAACAAGTTGGTAATTTACCAGACTGGAAAAAGCCAGTAATTTACAAACCTGGACAAAAAAGTTGGTAATTTACGAGACTGGAGAAAACTGTCAAATTTATGAAACTGGAGAAAAAAAAATGGACTAATTTACGAAACTGGGGGCAAAAGTTTGTCATAAATGACTGGCGTTAGTGTAGCTAATAGCATGTGGTTAGTTACTAGTGACAGCAGGTGAAGCGTATATGGTTAGCTTCTGGTGGTTACCGGGGGGAGGAGGACGGCTCTCCCACTCGGCGTTCTCCATCATGTGCTTGGCCATTCTCTCGGCGCTGCACTGCTCCCTCTTTTGCTGCACCAGCTGCTGCAGCTCCGCCCTGCAGGTGTTGATGCGTCTCTGGTAGGCGGTGCCGTTTGACACCGACTGAAGAACCGGCAACGACGGTACTGCTGTCACCGCCGTCTTCCTGATCTGAGACGGTCCGTCCACAGTCTGTACACACATCCACGCATATTTCTGTTTGACTTTGTTTAATACAATGTTTTTGATTAATAATCTTATATTTTCTATTACTAATTACATAACAGAATCTCTTAACCTGCCAATCAAACCTCAGCACACACACAGTTACCGTGGTGACGGGCTGCGCGGGTGGTGGGTCCTGAGATCCAAACATGCTCTTCCACTCCTCGTTCATGGTGGAGTCCTGCTTGGCGTGTTTCCTCGCTGCAGGTACACAAAAAAAACAAACACACGTTCACACTTAATCCGATAAAACTCATTCTTGTGTTCTTTATTCCATCTGTCACAATAAAATTACCATCAGACAATCCTGCTGCTCTTGTTTTGAAACCAGCCGTTTTCTGTTTCTAGGTTTCCTTTTTCTTTGGTCATGGATCCGTCAGTTTATTCTGATTGGACTTTTCGGTCTCAAACCCACCGACTCTACTGTGATTTAGTGAGTAGGAAAATTTGTCCAGACCGTTTGTTTGCAAACCCTGCTGACAGCTGATGCAGTTTCCTGTTCTGATATGAACTTAAAGGAAAAATTTAGTGATTTTTAATTAGGCTGAATGTGGTATGTTTACACAGGAAATGATGTAATTTCCTTGAATATCACCTTTTTTTTTTTTAGAATAAATTGTGATCCAGAGAGAGAAAAAAAGTCAGTGAAAGCGACGGTTTCAGATGACCGAAATTTGCTGGGAATGTCGGCCTGAAATCTGTGACGTCAGGAGCTGAACAATGAATTAATTACTAGTCTTGTTACAATCTGAAAATGACGAGATCGCGTTCATATTTTGAGGAACATGGAAGAAAGCATTCTCGATCTGAGTTTCAAAGTGGATACCAATGAAAAGGAAGACGAAGGTGAAGAAAGCGATTTAGCAGACAGCAATAATGATGACGGAGATTTGGACCCTGAAGCTGATGACGAAAACCAAGCTAATGCTAATGCTGCAGCTGCAGTCCCTACAGTGTACCTGCATGAACCGGGTCCAAGAAAGCCGGACGGTGAGCTCCTCTTTAATCCATCCCGGAGGTTTTTATTCACCGTCCAGCTGTTCCCTGATAGCCGTTAGCTCCGGTCCTCCTGCCCGGCTTCTCCTCCCTCATCGTCCCACTGGTGACTGAAGCCGCTTTTAAACTTCCACCAAACCGATGTCCGAGTCCACTGGCGGTCCCTCCTTCACCTAAGAGCCTCAGTGATGTAAGCCCCGCAGTAGCCGTTCAGTCCCGTGTGAGCCGCTGGATCAGAGTGGAGCAACCCGAGTTGGTGCGTCTCCCTCTGGGCTGAACCTCCATGATGATGAACCGTGGAGAAATGAAGATGAGTTGCAGCTCACCCTAACAACACTGTGAATGGGTACGTGTAGATGTATTTATTGATGTTTCTTGTCTTACTTTTATATTATAGAAAATTTAGAAATCCACTTTGTGATTCTCTTTTTTTCTAAATTAAAAAAAAAAATGTGTAAAAGTTGTCCCTGAGTAATCGGCAGCTCAGCCGAAATTAGTCATCAGATTTTGGAGAAACTAGCGTGATTCTTATTTTAATACCAAATTATGTTTTTAGCAAGGGTAGACCTTATTCTTCAAATATATGTGCTTTATTGATCAGGATGATTTTTAGACAAATCTTGAGCATCATTTTGGCTTCATATCTTCACCCTCCCCTTGCAAGTTGCATGCTTGCTGTGCGAATAGTGATCTCCCCACTGAGTGACCGAGTGATCAAAATCTTCACAAGGTCTACTGTCTGCAATATTCGTTTATTTCTACAAGTTAGATGCATAATCAAGAGTGCGGGTTGGATCCGCTGGAGCCACTGAGCTTTTAGTTTGTTCAACATGTAACATCACCAAGATCAGTCGGCAAATACAGAAGTCAGAACCTCGACGTGGGTGCACAGAATGAATGGAAAAAATTTAATTTCTTTTTTTTCTAGATGAAATTAAGGCTACAAAAGCACTATATTCATGTTTATTATGTTCTCAGCTTTTGGTAGAGGTAATAATATGTTTATTTTAGGATTCTCAATAGCCATGTTTACATGGACACAATTAACCAGATTAAAAGCCTGATCGGAACAAAAATGCTTCATGTAAACACACCAATCTGAAGATTCTGACCCAATCAAACTCCTTCGGATCAGAATTTCCTTCCGATTGAGACGGGTGGGTTATGCCAATTGTTAATCCGATTGGTGTGCATATAAACACTTAATCCGAAGTTTGGGTAGAAAATATGTTTACTGTGCATGTCTGTATGTCAGCCCCATGTTGACGTAACGTATTTCCGCCTTTACAGCAGTTAGTGGAAGACATGGCGGGAGTAAAACAGAACTGGTCTGTATCGTCCTGCTGACTCCCTCTGTTCGTCATATGCAGACGTTATGTACTACTGGGCCTGTAGCTTCATTACGGAGACCAGCAGAAGCAAACGTACAGTCTGAATAACACAATACAAGTCCATTTCAGAAAGAGAAAGACACGAAGCAGTGTTTGTTTACACTGCAAGTTGGTTCTCATTCTACTATTTCCGGAATATCATTCAATTCTGTGCATGTCAAAATAATTTAGTTCATTCAAACGTGTGACACATGGAAACGCACGTCATAATCGGATCAGCTTTTCCAGGGTCCATGTAAACAGTAAAGTTCGGATCTGAACTGTAATCAGCACAAATTTTGTGCATGTAAACATGGCTTATGAATGTTCCCTTTAAAGTGTCTCTATACTGAACTCAGTGAGGCTGCAGAATTCAACCCAATCATGAACCATCATGTTCTTCCACAGAAACAGCTGATTATGTTCGTAAATCACCATAAATATGATCTTATAGACCAATCAGGCTTGTGGTGCTGCCATTACTACAGAGAGAGGTGGCAGATGATCAGGGTTTGCTGCCATTTTCTGGAAGATGGACTGACGACATCAGGCAGTGACAGCTGTTCAAGTAAGTGTGCTTAACGACTTTACGTTAAAGCAAGTTACATTAATGCAGTATCTCTTAAATCTCTTTTAAAGGGCTTTCACACCTAACCTGCTTGGTCCGGAATTTGGGACTTTTCAGATTTATTCTAGGTGTGAAAGCTCCTCCAAATCACGGTCCACACCAAAGAGCCGAAATTTGGTTTGGCAAAAAGAGGTGGTCTCAGTCGTTCAAGCTGAACCTTGGTCCAGTTCGTTTAGCGTAGGGGTTGGCAACCTCTACTATGCGAAGACCAATTTTGAGAGATTTTTGACCAGCAAAATCCACACGAAGCCACACAAATCTCTGAGCCTGAAAACTAATGCAAGACAACTTTTCCAGTACAAACTTGCCTGACACATCAATACTAAGATGGCTTTCCTCATAAATTTACAGCTTTTTCCTCAAAAATTTATGACTTCTCTCATAAATTTGTATCTTTTTTTCCTGTAAATTTGCAACCTCTCTCAAAGATTTTTGCAATTTTTTTCTTGTAAACTTGCATTTTTCTGTAAATTTTCAACTTTTTCTCATAAATGTGCAACTTTTTCCTCAAAATTATGATTTTTTTTCCTTCATAAATTTGCAATTTTTTTCCCTGGAAAAAAATGACTTTTTCCTCATAAATTTGCATATTTTTCCCCTGTAAATTTTCAAGTTTTTTTTCCCTCATAAATTACCTTTTTTCCCTTGTAAATGTGCATTTTTCCCCTGTAAATTTGCAACTTATTTTCTTATAGATTTGCAACTTTCTTAAAAAATTGTGACCTTTTTCTCATAGATTACAACTGTCTTCAAAAAAAATTTAGATTTTTGACAGAAATTTTCTGGTTTTCAATTAAATTTGTCATTTTTCATTGGAAATGTGTTAATTTTTAGGTAAAATTACAACCTCTTTCCACAAATATTAGTGACATTTTTCTCAAAATGTTTCCAGTGAGTTTGTGATTTTTTTTTTTTTTTTTTTTTTTTTTTTAAATCTGATGGTTACCCTCACATAAATTTGCAACCTTTTTAAAACAAAATAAAGTAAAAAATAAAATTGTAGGCTTTTCAGGTAAATTTGTGACTTTTTTCCTTGCTAATCTGTGTTTTTTTTCCCCCGTTCATAAAACTGCAACATTTCCTTTAAATTTTGAGAACATTTTTTCATAAATTTTCAGCTACTAATGCAGTGCCCATATGACCCTGTGTGGACTGGTGACATCATAGAAGGGATGCTTGCACCAAAGAACAGATGGCACCCATTAAGAGCACCTAAGGAGTTCTTATAAGGAGTTCTGAACAACTCTTTATAGGTCTTCTAAGGAAGACCCAGTTCCAGAGCTTGGATCGGATCCAAATTTTTTTTTAATCATTTCATCCCACTGGCCTCCAGAGCCTGCCCTGTGAATTTCAGCCCCCAACTCCAGTGGTTGTACCTTTTCCACCTCTGTGTTCATTTAATAGCTCCCCTACAGATGTTCAATAAAGATTTCCCCTCCTAAACTTCCACATATTTGGGGAGGCTGAAATTTACAGGGCTTATTGGGTTTAATATTTTAGAATTATTTATTTATTTATTTTTTTAGATTCCGTTATTAGTCCCACAATGGGGAAATTACAGGACATCCACATGAGTGGATGAGGCAGCCACTAGTGCGGCGTCCAACCCTTTCACCATTCACACACACATTCACACCTGGGGTCACTTTAAGTCTCCAATTAACCTAACTTGCATGTTTTTGGCATGTGGGAGGAAACTGGAGAAATCCCGGAGTAAACCCATGCAGACACGGGGAGAACATGCAAACTCCACACAGATCACTGTTGGTCGGGGGCTGGGATGGAACCCAGGATCCCCTGGCCAAGGGTGAGTTGCTGTGCTGCCACAGTGCTAACCACTCCGCCACTACACTGGCCGGATATATTATAGCCATAAATCCAAATTTTCAGCCCCCAAATCTCAGCAGTTATACCTTTTCCACCTCTGTGTTCATTTAATAGCTCCCCTATGGACGGTCAATAAAGCTTTCCCCTACTAAACTTCCACATATCCATGGAGGCTGAAATTTAGGGATGCACACTCTCATAATCCCAGTAAAGCACGTATCAAATCTGACATCAGTCTGACAAACGGTTCAAGAGATGTGCGCGGAACAGACAACCCCCCCCAACACACACACACACACACACACACACACACACACACACACACACACACACACAGATCCTTGAATTATAATACGATTCTCATAAATTAATTATATTTTTCTTTGTAAATTAGCTTTTATGGGCAAACCTGCAACATTTCTTACATAAATTTATTATATTTTTCTCATAAAACTCCAACTTTTTCAGGTAAATTTCTGATTTTCGACATTTTGTGACTTTTTTTTTTTTTTTTTTACAAATTTGTGGGTGTGTTTTCTTCAGAAAATAGAAATTTTTTTTTTGTAAATTTCTGATTTTTTTTTTTTTGCACAATTTTTCAGATTTTCTCATTTTCTATTTTTTAGAACATTTTTCTCATGAATGTGCTACCTTTTTTCTTGTAAATACAAGGTTTTTTTTCTCCAAAGCCTCAGGGACCCACTACCTATAGACAAAAGAGCCACAGGTTGCAGACCCCCGGTCTATTCTGTTTCTCACCTCTCTTGTCCTCGGTCTCGGTTTTGGGTTTGACCAGGTCCACTTGGCGTCCGGTGATGCCGAGGGCAGTCAGGTCAATGATGCCGTTCTGGACCCCGTCCGTCAGCTGGCTCTGCTCACCCATGTTGGCTTTGGCCTTGCTGGACTTCAGCATGAAGTCTTTGAGGGCCAGAAGCTTGTCCTCCTCCTCCTCTGTCATACCCTGAACCCACAAAAGAAACCAGGACCAGGGTCAGACCACAAACCAGGACTAGACTCAAATATTCCCCGATAGTCACACTCTGACATTTCACCGAACTCCCCCCGTTCTGACCTGGGACAGCAGCTTCTTGAGCAGCTGGGCCACGGCAGGATCCTCGGGGTTGGGACACTGAGGGACGGAGCCAAAGCGGGTCTTCTGTCTCAGCAGCAGGTGTCTGAACAGGCTGGCAACGTCCTTGGAGCGCAGCGCGTAGTCAAAAATGGACCGACTGACCGGCTCCTTCAGGATAGAGAGGAGGACCAGCTCCTGGTCGATCTGAGGACGGAGAGGACAGGCGCCGTTTTAAACTGAGTCTGACCTGGTTCCTGTCCCGGATCCAACCTGGTCTGGTGGACTCACCTGTATGATGGGCTGGGTGATGAACGGGTTCAGGTGCGGCATCAGTCTGCAGTGGATGTCGGCGGCTCTCAGGAGCTTGGCGACCACGGTGATGAAGCCCACAGCGCCGTAACGGATCCACAGGTTTGGGTGACACAGGAACGGAGCTGCGGGAAGCAGGCGGAGAACGAATTTTAAAGAGACCCGGTCATGCATGTTGACACGGCTGCCGAAGTGTCGATGCTTCGGTCAAAACACCTGAGTTTAATGACTGCAGTACCATTTTACACACGGGGAAGGAACAGTTGTGTTTTATAGTGTCGTTTTAACTGCAGTTAAAACTCCAGTTGACCCCACACTCCCTCTTTCTCCGACACATTGGTCAGCAACCTCCACTATGGAAAGAGCCATTTTAAGCTATTTCTGTCCCCCAAAATCTGCACAGAGCAACAAAACTTATTTGATCCTTTAAAAAAAGTAAAAGAGCCAAAAAAAAATGCAACACTGCTCTCTCATACACCTTTTTACCGTTATTTTTTTGTAAATTTGCACCTTTTTAAAATTAATTTACTTTTTTTTTTTTTCCACAATATCTTTATTGAACCTTTTTTTTTTTTTTTTTAACAAACATGATACAAACAATCAAACACTAACACTAAAGTACTACAAAAAAAAAAAATGCCCTAAAAACACCAACAACCACCAACAAAATCAAGTCTTCAACAATGCTCCTCTGTTTAGTCTAGACAATCCAATACATAAGTATACATATTATGTTCACCAGTTTGGAATTTACAAGGTCCACACACATCATTCACCTTCTTCTTCAAGAGTTATGTTTAAATTTTTTACATAATCAATAAAAGGTCTCCATATATTCTCAAACACAATTTCCTTTGATTTCAGTATATATGTTATTCTTTCTAATGGAAGGTTTGTTAACATCTGTCTTAACCACTGAGTCACATCTGGTCTATGAGTCTTTTTCCATAATAGTGCAATACATTTTTTGGCATTAAGCAAACTGAGGTCTATGAATGTTCTTTCACTTTTATTGAAATTATGCTTTTCTGGGTACAGACCCAACAAAAACAGTTTAGGATTCAATATGATTTGTTTTGAGATTATTTTTTCAATTGTTACCCTCACCTCCTCCCAAAACATTCTTATTAATCTACATTCCCATAAACAATGAAATAGGGTTCCTTTACTTTCCATGCATTTTGTGCATGTATCTGGTATATTTTTGTTATATCTATTTAACTCCTCCGGTGTAACATACATCCGCATTAACCATTTGAAATGTATCAATTTAAGGCGTGCATTTATTGATTTGGTTTGAGCTTCTGTACAAGCCAATTCCCATTGTTCCTCTGAAATTTCAGTTTGCAGATCTTCTTTCCAGTAGTTTAATCTTTTCAGTGAATTTTCACTTGAAGATAGTGTCAATGAGTTATAAAACTCTGAAATAATACCCTTTCTTTTACTATCTTTCATCATCATTTTTTCCAAGGATGAATAAATAGGTCGAGTGAGAGCTTTATTTTGATTTGATCGAATAAAGTTTCTAAGTTGAAGATATTTAAAAAAATGTGTTCTATTGAGATTAAATTTGATCCTCAGCTCTTCAAAAGACATTATGTTGTCTGCACATGGCAAATATAAATCCTGAATCTTTTGTATCCCTTTTAAATTCCATACTTTAAATACAGCGTCCGCTCTCCCTGGTTTAAAATATTGATTACCCCATATTGGACTAAATTGTGACAATAACTGTGGTTCTTTTAAATAGTTTTTAGCTTCACACCATATTTTGATCATATGCTTTACAAATGGATTTTTAACTTGTTTTTGTAATTTTTTTGCCGAATCTGAGTATATGAATATGGGAAGAGGTAAAGGTAAATTGTATGATTCCATTTCAGTCCAGTGAGGGAGATCATTTGATGAAAAATAATATGTCATAGATCTCAGTTGTGCCGACCAATAATACAACATAAAATTTGGACATTTCAGACCTCCACGATCAAATGGTAAATATAATAAAGACAGACGTAATCTAGCCCTCCTGTTGTTCCATATAAATTCCACTAACTTTTTTTTTATTCTTGAGAATAGATCTAAAGGTGGTGATAAGGGAATGTATTGAAATAAATAAAGTATTTTAGGTAAAATATTACTTTTAAGTATATTGATTCTCCCGATCATCGACATTGGTAGTGACATCCATCTCTGAGTTAACTCATTGATATCTGACATTAAGGCTTCATAGTTGACACTGGCGACTGATTCTAGCTTAGGCACAATTTGGATTCCTAAATATTTAAACTGATTTACAACATTGAATTGATTTACCTCAGGGGCTGGGTAATTTCTCTGGGTCTCATTTAGCATTAATATTGAAGATTTAGTTTTATTTATTTTATATCCTGATATTTCCCCAAAATTCTTTATTAAATTCAACAAGGTTGGAATTGATTTTTTTAGATTCGACATAAACAAAATTATATCATCGGCGTACAGGGAGATTTTATGTTCTGTTGGTCCAACTTTAATTCCATATATTTGTGAATGTAAACGTATCGCTATCGCTAAAGGTTCAATTGCCATAGTAAACAGTAAAGGTGAAAGTGGACAGCCTTGTCGACATCCTCTATTGATTTTTATTGGTTTTGAAATATTGTTATTTGTTAGGATTTCTGCTGTAGCATTATTGTATATTATTTGAACCCATTTTATGAAATTATTTCCAAGTCCAAACCTTTGTAGGACTTCAAAAAGAAAGGGCCATTCAACTCTATCAAAGGCCTTTTCGGCGTCCAGTGATAGGAGAGCTGTATCCGGTGCTTCTTTATTAAAATAAATAATATTAAATAGTCTTCTTACATTATGGAAGCCTTGTCTACCCTTTATAAAGCCATTCTGATCTCGATTAATAATATTTGGTAAAATTTCTTGTATTCGTCTTGCTAAAATTTTACAGATTATCTTAAGGTCGGCGTTTAATAGGCTTATTAGTCTCATATTTTCATTAATTTACTTTTTCAAGATAACTTTGCTATTTTTCACTTAAATTTGCAACTTCTTTCATAAATAATCCTTTTTTCCTCAGAACTTGTGATTTCTCCCCTCCTCCAAAATATGAAATAAATTTGCAACTCATTTCCTGAAAACATTTTTTCCTGTGTAACTCTGCAACATTTTTCTCATAAATTTGCAAGTTCTTCTTCTAAATTTGTGGCTTTTTTCCTTTATAAATTTGCAACCATTTCCTTAAAAATATACAACTAATTTCATATAAATTTGCAGTGTTTTTCTGGTGAATTTGTGACTTTTTTTTCTTGTAAATGTGCATCATTTTTTTTCTCTGAAATTTGCCCTTTTAATTTGCAGCTTTGCAACTGTCAATTTTAAAAAATTTTTTTTTTTTACATTTTCCACATAAATTTGTGTCTTTAAAATGATTCTTTTCTTCTAAACGTGTAGCTTTTTTCCCCTCATTAAATTTTGACTTTCTTTTGGAAATTTTCAACATTTATATGGAAGCTGGTTAATTTTTTTCCCCCTCAGTAATGGTTTATTTTTTTTTTTCTGTTCATCTAGACCATGGATCCACTCCAGTTCGCCTACCAGCATGGCATTGGGGTGGAGGATGCGGTGATCTTCCTCCTTCACCGTTCTCTGTCCCACCTGGAGAAGCCCGGGAATATGGTGAGGATCATGTTCTTTGACTTCTCCAGTGCTTTCAACACCATCCAACCGATGATCCTGAAGGACAAGCTGCTGCGCGCAGGGGTGGACCAGCACCTGTCATCATGGATCCTGGACTACCTCACGAACCGGCCTCAGTTTGTGAGAACCCGGGACTGTGTTTCCGACACGATCATCAGTAGCACGGGAGCCCCCCAGGGAACGGTGCTGGCTCCCTTCCTGTTCACTCTTTATACTGCGGACTTCTCACACAACACAACACACTGCCATCTACAGAAGTTCTCTGATGACTCTGCGATCGTTGGTCACATCTCCAACGGAGATGAAGCTGAGTACAGAGGGCTTATCCAGGACTTTGTGGACTGGTGCCATCGGAACTGCCTCCAGATCAACGCGAGGAAAACTAAGGAGCTGGTGGTGGACTGCCGCAGGCATGGGCAGCCCCTCACAGCACCAGTAAATATACAGGGAACAGACATCGAGATGGTGACATCCTATAAGTACCTGGGTATTCATCTGAACAATAAACTAGACTGGTCACACAATACTGACGCACTCTATAAGAAGGGACAGCGCAGGCTGTTCCTGCTGAGGAGACTCAGGTCTTTTGGTGTACAAGGGGCGCTGCTGAAGTCATTCTATGACACGGTGGTGGCATCAGCCATCACTTTTGGAGTGGTCTGCTGGGGCAGTGGCATTACTGCAGCCGATAGGAAGAGACTGAACAAACTGATTAAGAAAGCTACCTCTGTCCTGGGGCAGCGCCTTGATCCGATGGAGGAGATAGGAGAGAGAAGGACGGTGGCTAAACTGTCATCTCTGCTGGAGTCCGAGTTCCACCCTATGCAGGACATACTGGATGCACTGAGGAGCTCATTTAGCAGCAGACTACATCATCCCAGATGCACAACCGAGAGGTTTCGTAGGTCCTTCCTACCAACGGCTGTCAGACTGTACAACCTAAGCAGGGCTGCTCGCAGAGATAGCAAAAAGACGTAACAAACTAATAGTTTTTTTGAATGCAAAAGATGCAATAGACTTACACAATGGTCCTCTCCGGCATACAACTAGGAACATACCGGTCGCTATGGAGGGTGAGAATATGTATGGGCACATAATCATACCATGTAGGATAACTAAATAGACGGTTATGCTGTTTCATCCCACCTAGCAACAATGCTCTGCACTGTGTGTGTTTATATATTTACATATTTATTCCATCTAGCTACAATGCTCAGCACTGGGTGTGTTTATATTTATATATCTATATATTTATTCCATCTAGCTACAATGCTCCGCACTGTGTTTTTATATATCTACATATTATTCCATCTAGCTACATTGCTCCGCACTGTGTGTGTTTATATACTTGCATATTTATTCCACCTAGCTGCAATGCTCCATACTGTGGGTGTTTATATATTTACATATTTATTCCATCTAGCTACAATGCTCTGCACTGTGTGTTCATATATTCATATATTTATTCCATCCAGCTACAATGCTCTGCACTGTGTGTCTGTGTGTGTGTGTGTATATATATATTTTATAGTAATATGTACATATGTATATTAGCTGCTCTTGCTTGCTTGTTTTTTTTTCTTGCCTTCTGATTGTTGCTCTGAGTGTTGCTATCCCTGTGCTGTTGCAATCCTGGAATTTCCCCATTGTGGGACTAATAAAGGCTTATCTTATCTTATCTTAGACAAGCAAGCTCTACTATGAAAAAAGCCGTTTAAGCAAAAAAATCTATGACCTTAAACCTTAAAAAAAAAGAGGCAAAAGAGCCAAATAAAATTACAACATTGCTCTCCCATAAACAGCTTTTTATTATTATTTGTGTAAATTCAAACTTTAATAATTTGCACCTTTTTTAAGAAAAGTTTACCATTTTTCACTTACATTTGCAACTTCTCATAAATTTGAGGCTTTTTTCCTCTGATTTTTTTCTTCTAAACATGAAATAAATTTGCAACTCATTTCCTTAAAACTAAATTTTTTCCAATGTAAATAAGCAATTTTTCTTCTAAATTTGTGGCTTTTTTTCCCTTCATAAATTTGCAAAATTTTTCTCATAAATTTACAACTTTTTCTTCGTAGTTTGCAGCTTTTTTCCCTCATTAATTTGCAACAGTTTTTATAAAAATATACACCTTATTTTGAAGAAATTTACAGTTTTTCTTGTGACTTTTTTTCTTATAAATGTGCAAAATTTCTCCCCTCAAACATATGGCCTTGTCCTCTATAATTTGCAGCCTTTTAAGTGAAAATTTGCAACATTCCCAATAAATTTCTGACTTAAAAAAGGAAGTTTTTTTTAATAAATCTGGAGCTTTTTTCATGTAAAATGATTCCTGTAAATTTGCATTTTTTTCCTCTTTTATTTGGAAGTTTTTCTTGTAAAGTCATAATTTTGTTCTTATAAACAAACAACATACTCATGCATTTGTCAATTTTGTCTCATATTTTAGCATTCCTCTTCTTTAATTTGCAGCTTTTTCTTGCATATTAGTGAATTTATTCTATCATAAATTTGTGGCCTTTTCCCCCCCAATCATAAATGTGCAGCATTTTTCCTCATAAATTTGCAACTTTTTCTTCTAAATTTCCAGCTTTTTTTCCTTATTAATTTGTAACAGCTTCCTTAAAAATAAACAACTTATTTTGTAGAAATTTACTTAGTTTTTCTTGTTAATTTGTGACTTTTTTTCTTGTAAATGTGCAAAATTTCTCTCTCAAATTCATGGTCTTGTCCTCTTTAATTTGCAGCCTTTAAGTGTAAATTTGCAACATTTTTTCCCCACATAAATGTGACTTTAAAAAAAAAAAAAAAAAGAGTTTTTTTTTTATAAATCTGGAGCTTTTTTCATGTAAAACAACTCATGTAAATTTACATTTTTTTCCCTCTTTAATTTGGAACTTTTAATTGCAGATTCATAATTTCCCTCATAAGCAACATATTCTCATTAATTTTTTTAATTTTTCCCTCTCATATTTTAGCGTTTATCTTCTTTCATTTGCAGCTTTTTTTTGCAAGTAAGTGAATTTATTCCATCATAAATTTTTGACCATTTTTCAAAACCACAGGGAGCCAGTGAATATGGGCAAAAGAGCCACAGGTTGCAGACCCCTGCTCTGACATTTGCGCCATCTTTGAGGTTAACATTAGCATTTAATTCCAGTTAAAAGCCAATCCAATCAAGGAGTTTCAGCCAGAGTTGTAGTCCTAGATTCTGTGGGAGAGGAGAACCCCTGTGCAGGAGGACTTTGGGGCCGTCTGACTTTGCAGACTGTGGGATGTCACAAAAATCCTACATAACCCACCAAAATAACGGGAAAACTCCCAGAAACCTCACCAATGTCGGCGACAAACTCGTAGATGTGCGGCTTCTGCAGCAACCCCAGCTTACACATGCAGGTGAGGGCATTGAGGGCTTTGTAGATGACAAACTCCTCGGTGTCGCTCAGGCCCTGCTGGAGGAGGGGCTTCAGGATGGAGGAGCTCTGCCAGCCCACGTAGGCGGCCACGCCTTCAGACGGGAGGAGCCAAACCAACCAGGCAGGAGACATGATAAAACGGGGAGAGAGAGGAAGAGATGAGAACTTTAGCTGCTACGAACCAGAGAACACTGAAGCACCAAACATCTGCAGTTTATCTGATGTCCACTAGAGGGTGGCAGTGAATCAGCAAAAAGTAGCAAAAAATTGGGGAGAAAACTTTGAGAAAAATGTTGCAAATTTACATGAAAAAGTTAAATTTATGTGCCAAAATCTGTAAAATTAACGTGGAAAAAAGGTGCAAATGTCACATGGAAAAAGTGTCAAATTAACAAGAAACAGCCCCAAACTACAGATGTGCTCATAAGTTTACACACCCTGGCAGAATTTGTGAGTTTTTGGCCATTTTTCAGAGAATATGAATGATAATACAAAAACTTTTCTTTCACTCAGTTAGTGGTTGGGTGAAGCCATTTATTATCAAACAATTGCGGTGGCTGTTTTTAAATCATAATGACAACAGAAACTACCCAAATGACCCTGATCAAAAGTTTACATACCCTAGTTCTTAATACCGTGTAATGCCGCCTTTAACATCATCTAGTGCATGCCCGTAGAAAGCAAGTATTCCTGTCTGAAACAGGGACCTCAAACAGGCTTTACAGGCCCAAACGTAGGCTGTGTTTGACAGTGGAATACAGAGGTGTAGCTGATATGTAAGCAATCACATGTTAGACTTTGACAAATATGAAAGAGACTGAACTGAGATTTATTTGACTGTGTGAATATTAATTACAGAATAACTGAAAATGAATGGGACATCTAATATTAGCCACAGTTTTAGAATGACCTGCTTATTTTTTTGTTAGATGACTTATTTGTGTGACGTTTTATGACTTATATTCATAATAGTGTATCTTGCACTTAGGGGAATGGGAGTTGTTCAGTCACCATTATAATTTAGTTTAAATGTGTAGTTTATAGTCTGTCACCAATGATCTCATGCAGTACTATAACAGGACATGTTTACAAATATTTGAGACCCATTGTAGTGTATCCTTTTATATTTTAGCAATAAGTACAAAACAACGAACATCATCTATTTATTTTTTTTTGTATTAGGGGCTTGTACACTTTATTGATCCCCAGAGAGAAATTCAGAGCATCCACGGTACGGCACCAATCTCTTCACGACTTACACACACACACACACACACACACACACACACACACACACACACACACACACACACACAGCAGAATGAGCCGCTAGGCTGTAACTGTTGCATCAGTGTTGCCCATTTGTCTGTAAATATTTAAATAAAAATTATTTATTTTATTTGGGCATTTTTGCTGCTTTTTGTCATTTAGTTAAAGTGTGCGTATGTGTCTGCATATGATATGCAGTTGATCTGGCCATTCCGCTCCACAATGAAGCAGCAGTCCAGAATGTCGTCGACCACTGACTGGGCAGGCTGGGCGTGCCTCCCCGCCAACGACTGTGGAGCACCTGGTCGGACACCAGCGTTGGAGAAGCAGCAGCTGAACCAGTGGACTGCAGTCCTTCACAGGGAGCCAAGCCCAGCCCAAACAGGAGTCTCGGCTGCCACCCTCGACCCCCACGCACCTTGTGTTCTCGATGCCAAATTATCCATTAGACCTATGCAATCACAGTAACTTTATGGTATATTTTTTTCAGCATTTAATCTTAAGTATTCTCTTTTTCTAGTCTGGTTTGCTCACTGAGCGCTGTGGTTACTGATGCCTGTGGTTAATCCAAAACCCTGCCCACACTTCTAGAAGCCTGGGCATGAGACAGAGTGGCAGCTAGCATTCCCCGAATTATTCTTTAGACATACGCAATCACGGCATCATTACAGTATAATTTTTAAGCATTACATCTTTACTATTATCTCTTGTCAAATTTGTCACTTTTCACTTCCTTTTATTGTTTGCGAAACACTGTGGTGACTGACTGGTCATCATGCCGCGTATTATCCAGTCAGCATGGTCGTAACGTTGTGTATTATCCAATCAGCATGGCCGTGATGCCGCGTATTATTCAATCAGCACGGACTAAATCTGACACCCCACACACACACTGAAGAGCATGAAGAGACAGAGCAGTGACAGAGCGGTGGCTAAACTTTTACTGATAAAATTACATATTTTGACTGAGCGCCTCTATACTCAGGGATGCACATCCTCATAACCTCAGCAAAGCACATAAAATCTGAGGTCAGTCTGAGGAACAGTTCAAGAGATATACGTGGAACAGACAGACAGACACACGCACAGACAGAGACTTGGTGCATTTATGGATAGATGACAGCTTGAAGTCTTCTGTGGTAGTTGTGGATGAGGGGCTTTATTTTCTCTGATGATAAAGCTGCCCATTCCTCTTGGCCAAAAGCCTCCAGTTCCTGTAAATTCTTGGGCTATCTTTCATGAACTGCACGTTTGAGATCTCCCCCAAGTGGCTCAGTGATACTGAGGTCAGGAGACTGAGATGGCCACTCCAGAACCTTCACTTTTTTCTGCTGTAGCCAACGACAGGTTGACTTGGCCTTGTGTTTTGGATCATTGTCATGTTGGAATGTCCAAGTGTGTCTCATGCGCAGCTTCCAGACTGATTAGTGCAAATTTTGTTCTAGTACTTTCTGTTAATATGCTGCATTCATCTTGCCATCAATTCTGACCAAGTTCCCTATGCCTTTGTAACTCACATATCCCCAAATCATCAGTGATCCACCTCCATGTTTCACAGTAGGGATGATGGACTTTTCATCAGAGGCCTTGTTGACTTTCCAAATGTAGCGTTTATGGTTGTGGCCAAAAATTCAATTTTGGTCTCATCACTCCAAATAACTTTGTTCCAGAAGTTTTGAGGCTTGTCTCTGTGCTGTTTGGTGTATTGTAAGCGGGCTGCTTTGTGGCATTGGCGTAGTAATGGCTTTGTTCTGGCGACTTGACCATGCAGCCCGTTTTTCTTGAAGTGCCTCCTTATTGTGCATCTTGAAACAGCCACACCACTTTTTTCAGAGAGTCCTGTTTGTCATCTGAAGTTATTTGAGGGTTCTTCTTTTCATTCTGAACAATCTTCCTGGCAGTTGTGGCTGGAATTTTTGTTGGTCTACCTGACCGTGGCTTGGTTTCAACAGAATCCCTCATTTTCCACTTCTTAATTAGAGTTTGAACACTGGCATTCTCAACTCCTTGGATATCTTTTTATATCCTTTTCCTGTTTTATAAGGTTCAATTATCTTCTCCCGCAGGTCCTTTGATAACACAACATAACAAAAATAATTTTTTTGTAAGTTGTCTCTTTTTTTCAAGACAATTTTGCACCGCTGAATCCGAAAATGACATCCGTTTCTCTCGATCAGGTCAGGTTTTCATGTTAAGTTATAAGTAGCTGTACAGCAGTTGTACAGGTGTACTGTAAATTGAATAGTAGACATTGATAAACGTAAGTACATGTAAATTGAATGTTACGTCATCACTGTTCAAAATTCAGAGAATTTCAAGAAATAAAGAATTTTGCATCATAAAGCAAAAATACCTGTACATGTAAACAAAAACTTAAGAAAACATGTGGCCATAGTTCAAAAAGTTGACCTGATTGAGCAAAACCAATGTGATTTTTGGATTCAGCACATCAAAACTGTCCTAAATCAGCTAAAAAAAAAAAAACCAGACAATAAATTTGGTGTTGACTAGTGTAATTCTTTTGCTGTTCCCATGGCTCAGAATCCAGCAACATCAGAGCAGCACTGGATGAAACATTCAAGGGTCTGTCACGAGCCCAGAAACTCACTGACTTTTATACACACTAATTACAAGTAAACAGATCACAGGTGAGGATGGTTACCTTTAGTAGCCATTTAAACCTGTGTGTGTGTGTCACCCTGTGTGTCTGTTATCAGGCCAAAACTTCCAGGGAATGTAAACTTTTGATCAAGGTCATTTGGGTAGTTTCTGTAGTCATTATGATTTAAAAAGAGCAAAATGGGACTTCCGGTCTGGACGCCATGGTGATAGCAACTTAACGCTGAACCTCCCAGACCCAATCCAAGGAAAACATCTTCAAAATCAGACTTAACGGATTTTTGGAAGAATAAAAATCAAAAGACAAAAACACCATGCCTAACCAAAAACAGAAGAAACTGACATTCCCCAGGTCAGGACGCGCAGCGGCCGCAGAATCTGATCCCGAGGACCTCCGTTCAGGAGACGAGTAGCTGGACCTAGCTAACAAAAAGATTAGCTTGAAATCGCTATTTGATGAATTACGACGATTTCGGGCCGAATTTCATGAATTCAGAGAGGAACTAAAAAGGACGAACAGCAGAATGGACCAGGCCGAAAACCGAATCTTGGAAGCTGAAGAAAGAGTAAAAGTGCTTGAAGATTCTATGCTGGATTTACACAGAAAACAGTCAAGGCTGGAGGCTAAGCTAACCGACCAAGAGGGAAGACAGAGACGAGATAACATCAGAATTCACGGTCTGAAAGAAGGAGCTGAAGATAGTTTCAACACAGTGGCGGAATGCGTGGAATCCTTATTGAGAGAGAAGTTGGATATTCCACAAACCACCGATTTGAAGATAGAAAAGGCCCATCGTACATTAGCCGCAAAGCCAGCGGCAGAAGCACCCCCGCGTTCGGTGGTGGTAAGATTCTCCGATTTCAAAATAAAATAAGAGGTTGTAAGACGGGCTTGGCAGAAAAAAGGATTTATGCATCAAGAGAGAAAAGTCTTCGTGGAGCACGATTACGCCCCTAAGGTTCTTAAAAAGCGACGGGAATATAACGACGCCAAAAAGGTTCTACGGGAACGGAATCTACGCTTTCAGACGCCATTTCCGGCGAAGTTAAGGGTCTTTTACGGTGAAGAGTCATGTCTCTATAATTCAGCGGAAGAAGCAACAATTGACACGGTGAGAAGAGGACTCCCGGTAACGGTGTTTAAACCCGCAGCGAATCTGAGCGAGAAGATCAGAGCTCAAACGTGGTCCACTCAGAGACCTTCAAAATCCACGGGCCAGCAGCGGGAAACCCAGCACCAGAGCTACAAAGATAAGCTTTCCAGTTCCAGGAAGGAATAGCGACCTTTTTTTTTTTTTTTCCTCCCCCCTCCTTTTCAGCCATTCTGCACTTCCATCCCCCCTCCTACAAGGTAACAAACATTAAAGGAGGTGCAGAATCAGCATGTGGTAAAACCTTTCATGGAGCAGTTATAGCATTAGAAACAAATGTCTTCATAATTTAAAGGGAAAAAAAAAAATCTTGTTAAAATAGAAATGTAACAATGACCCACATGTTCTCTCCACACTAACAAATACTGTATTAGAGTGAATGTTTGCTGTGATGGGGGTGGAAGGGTGCACACAATCTCATAGGGTATAGGCATTAAAAAAAAAAAAAAAATCATTACAAATTCGGATTGGGATCTGAAATTCACGTTAAAAACATGGGACAACTTACAGGGGTAAGAGAGGGCCCTCAACACGTAACAGAGTTTGAGGAATTTCCCTCAGAGCCTACACTCCATCAGGGCTCTTACAGGGTCTTTAAAGAGACCCCAGCTCAGGAAGTTTTTTTGACAGTTTTTTGTTTTAAAGTTTCGTACACTATGTTCTTAATGTTTTTTATGTTCTTAATGTTCTTTCAGTTTCTGAGTAGCAAAAAAGAGGGCCACCACACTGTTATACTAAATAAGAAAATACAATGGAGAAACAGGGTGTAACCAAAATAGCCTCATATAATGTAAAAGGGATCCTGAATCCAGTTAAAAGATCCAAGATTCTACGCAAAATGAAAAAAGACAAAGCAGAAATAATATTTTTTACAAGAAACCCACCTAACAGACGTGGAACACACTAAACTCAATAGACAAGGGTTTAAAATGATCTCTTCATCTTCATATAAATCAGGGAGGAGGAGGGGAGTAGCGACATTGATATCAACCAAAATTACATTTGAAAAAAAATCAGAACACAAAGATAAAGAAGGGAGGTACAGTTTGGTAAGTGGGCGGCTAGAAGGAGAAGATATCACCCTGCTGAATGTATATGCACCACCAGGGGCTAACTGGAAATTTTATAAAAATGTATTTGACCTAATGATAACTAAAGCCCAAGGTTTAGTGATATGTGGTGGAGACTTCAATCTAAGACTGAATCCACACTGGGATGCAACAGGTAATTCTTTACATCAAAATAACACTCAAAATAGGAAAACTCGGATGCTACTAAAAGAAATGGGAATCTGTGACGTATGGAGGGAATTCAACCCCAATGTAAAAGATTATACTTTTTATTCAACACCACATTCATCTTACTTAAGGATTGATTACTTTTTTATGTTTAATAGAGACATTGGAAGAGTAAAAACATGTAAAATAGGACTGATGGATCTCTCTGACCACAGTCCGATCTATATGGACTTAAACATCCAAAAATACACAAATAATACATTTTCCTGGAGGGTGAATTCAAATGTCCTGAAAGAACCACTGAAAGATGAATTGGAATCAGATATTTTCAGATATTTGGAAGAAAACGATATTGGAGAAGTATCCCCTTTAATACTGTGGGATGCGTGCAAAGCTGTAATAAGGGGAAAAATTATTGCAAAACTGGCAACCCAGAAGAAACTGAGACAAGAAAAACTAATCACACTAGAGTCAGAACTCAAGAACCTAGAAAAAGAACACAAAGACAACACTCATTCTAATGGCTCGCTCAAGATTAAAGAAATTAAAAATCAAATAAATGAGATCCACACAATAGAAATCCAGAAGAAACTTACATTTCTGAAACAAAAACACTATGAAGCAAGCAGTAAATCGGCAAAATTACTAGCCTATAAATTGAGGAAACAAACAGAAAGAGCAATCTACAAAATCAGAGACCCAGTATCAAAGGAAATAAAATTCAGAATTCAGGATATTCTTAAAAGCTTCGAGAATTACTACAAGAACTTATACTCCCACAAAAAACATAAAAACGCATCCGAGACATTCCTAAACACATTAAACCTTCCCCAACTTACGGAATCACAAAATAAAACACTACCGTCAGAAATACAACCTAAAGAATTGGAAAAAGCAATTATGAAACTTAAAGCTAACAAATCCCCAGGAGCTGATGGCTATACAGCAGAATGGTACAAAACCTTTAAACGGCAACTATCTCCTCTCCTCCTGAAAACATTTAACTATGTCCTCCACACAGGGGAAATCCCCCCCCTCCTGGAGAGAAGGGGTCATTGCAGTTATACCTAAACCTGAAAAGGATAAACTAGAATGCTCCAACTACAGACCAATCAGTGCATTAAATCAGGACTATAAGCTTTTTACCATTATCCTTGCCAAAAGGTTAGAAAACATACTGACAGACTTAATTCACTTAGACCAAACAGGTTTTATAAGACAAAGACAGACACAAGACAACATTCGACGCACTTTACACATAATTCATCATATAAAAAAATATAACTTAAATGCAGTCATATTGGGATTAGATGCTGAAAAAGCATTCGATTCGGTTGACTGGTCTTTTCTATATAGAATCTTATCCAGTTTCAATTTTCATAACAAATTCATTAGAACTATACAGGCATTATATAAAAAACCAACAGCTAAAATAAGGATTAACGGTAATTTATCATCATCTTTTGAGCTAGAAAGAGGATGTCGTCAAGGCTGTCCCCTGTCTCCACTGCTCTCTGCAATCTTCATAGAACCCCTGAGCCAATGGATAAGACAAAATCAAAAAATTCAGGGTATTACACTTGGTCAGAAGGAACATAAAATAGCACTCTTTGCTGATGACATTTTAATATACCTAGGGCAGCCAGACACTTCTTTACCAGAACTAATCTCAGTTTTTTCAGACTATGGAGATTTATCGGGGTACAAATTAAACATGCATAAAACCCAAGTTTTAACATTCAACTATGACCCAAATCATTATTCACTAAGTGAACTCAAAACTAACTGGGAGTTGGAATCTATGAAATATCTGGGGGTCAATATCCCGAAACAACTCGACAAAATTATAACACTAAACTATGATCCACTGGTGACAAAAATAAAATCTGACCTAGCAAGATGGAATATGATACCATTCTTAGGTACTGCACAAAGAATTGAAGCAGTCAAAATGAATATACTTCCACGTCTTCTATACCTTTTCCAAACAATACCGGTAGAACCTCCCAAAAAAACATGGCAGGAGCTGGACAGAAGGATCTCAAGATTCATATGGCAGGGCAAGAGACCTAGAATCAGATATAGAACCCTACAGCTAAACAAAGACAAAGGTGGGCTTGCGCTGCCAAATATCAGGGACTATTTTATAGCTGCACAAATTAAAACTTTAGTAGAGATATGTAACCCAGTCTACACTGCACAATGGAAGGAGATGGAAGGCCAAATAACAAGTGACATCCCCCTACAGGCGATAATAGGAAACAATGCCTTACCTAAACTCTTGAATAACACTAACCCGTGGATAGAGACCCCACTAAAAATTTGGTTTAAGATAGTCAGAGAGAATCAAGCTAAAGAGCCCTATCGACTTCTGCAATGGATTGCCTATGATCAAGACTTTACCCCCAATAAAACGGACACTAGATTTAAAGAGTGGAAAGAGAAAGGGCTGATAAAATATTACGATTTTTTTAAGGGGCAAACTTTAAGAAGTTTTGAAGATTTGAAAAAACAAGGACTAATAAATCAAGATCTTTACAGGTTCTTTCAGCTTAGACACCACATAAACAATATACTTAAAAAGGAGGATTTGGAAAGGGCCCAGTCAGGTGTTCTGAAGGTCTTCTCAATGGCATATAAAGGGATCCCAGGGATCAGATACATTTCTAAAATATACCAAGGTCTTCAAGACTTAAAAGGAGACAACACATCATATATAAAAGAGAGATGGGAAAAAGAGGGGAATTTCACTTTACAAATGGAAATATGGGAAAAGCTAAATAAACAGCAATGGAAAAGTACCTCATCCCTGCAGTGGAGAGAATTTGGATGGAAAAACTTGGTAAGATTTTTCAGAACACCTGCACAAAACAAATTTACCCATAAGGGGTTGAACTGTTGGCGCTTGTGTGGTGAAAAGACGGCAAATCATTTTCATGTGTTTTGGTCATGCCCAGTTATCCACCAATATTGGACCAATGTACAGACAATATTGGGGAAAATATTCAAAATAACAGTTCCCTTTTCTTTTGTAACTTTGTATTTGGGTTTACTACCGGACTCACTGGAAAGACGAGGAGATAAATACTTATTCAATGTTTTAATATTGGCAAGTAAAAAAGCCCCAACTAAAAAATGGATGCTGAAGGACTGTCCTACACCTGAAGATTGGATTAACGTGATTCAAGACATTTACTCGATGGAAAAGTTGACATTCGCACTGAGACAGGACATGGATGGGTTCATGAACTTTTGGCAACCCTGGATCGCATATGTGTCTTCCATTAGATCTAATCTTTGACAAATACCATTTCAATAGTGGTCCCGCTCTTTGTTCCAACGCTACTCAGATGCTCTTTTACTTTTAATTACTTAATTTTCTGTTTGTTTGCTTTTTGCTGTTCTGTTTGTTTGTTTATTCGTTTTTTTTTAAAAATTTAATTCTCTTTAATTTCTCTTTTTCTTTCACTTTAAAAAAAACAAAAAAGGGGGTGTTGTAATAACTATCCTACCAATGTTGTCAAATAGCAAAAAATAAGGGAACGTGTGATGAAAATGTAAACAATGCAATGCTGTAATGACCTGTATACCCTTTACAAAAACTTAAATAAAAAAAAAAGAGCAAAATGGCTTCATAAAATATAAATTCCCCTTCCCCCCTTCAATTCCACCTCATGGATCGTCACCTTATCGTGGTGGGGGGGTTTGCATGCCCCAGTGATCCCAGGAGCTATATTGTCCGGGGCAATTTGCCTCTGATAGGGTAACCCAAGACAAACTGGTCCTGGGTGAAGGGCCAGACTAAGAACGATCCAACCGACTCTCATGATAAATTCTATATCAAGGATTCAGTGTACCCCAACCGGTATGGGGTTACCGGGGCCCCACCCTGGAGCCAGGCCTGGGGGAGGGGCTCGAAGGCTAGTGTCTGGTGGCCGGGTTTCCACCCATGGGACCTGGCCGGACTCAGCCCGAAGGAGTTACATGGGTCCGCCCTCCAGTGGGCTCACCACCTGCAGGAGGGATCATGGGGGTCCGGTGCTATGTGGATTAGGTGGCGGTCAAAGGCGGAGACCTTGGCGGATTGATCCCAAGCTTTCTAAACTGGCTTTTGGTACGTGGAATGTCACCTCTCTGGTGGGGAAGGAGCCTGAGCTGGTGTACGAGGTTGAGAGATACTGGCTAGATATAGTCGGCCTCACCTCAACACACAGCTCCGGTTCCGGAACCAGTCTCCTGGAGAGAGGCTGGAGCTTGGCCTTTTCTGGAGTTGCCCCAGGAGAGAGGCGACGCGCAGGGGTGGGTATTCTTGTCTCCCCCCACCTTGCTGCCTCTATATTGGAGTTTTCCCCGGTGGACGAAAGGGTTGCTTCCCTGCGCCTTCGGGTTGGGAAACGGGTCCTGACCATCATTTGTGCCTATGCACCAAATGATGTTTCAGAGTACCCACCCTTTTTGGAGTCTGTGACTGGGGTGCTGGAGGGTGCTCCTCTTGGAGACTCCAGTGTCCTACTGGGGGACTTCAATGCGCACGTGGGCAATGACAGTGAAACCTGGAGGGGGGTGATTGGGAGGAACGGCCTGCCCGATCTGAACCCGAGTGGTGTTCAGTTACTGGACTTCTGTGCTAACCACAGTTTGTCCATAACGAACACCATGTTCAAGCATAAGGGTGTCCATATGTGCACCTGGCACCAGGACACCCTAGGTCGCAGGTCGATGATCGATTTTGTTATCGTATCATCAGACCTGCGACCGTATGTCTTGGACACCCGGGTAAAGAGAGGTGCAGAGCTGTCAAATGATCACCACCTGGTGGTGAGTTGGATCCGAAGGCAGGGGAGGAAGCTATTCAGACCTGGTAGACCCAAACGTATAGTGAGGGTGTGCTGGGAACGTCTGGCTTAGGCCCCTGTCCGGGAAGTCTTCAACTCCCACCTCCGGATGAACTTCAACCACATTCCGAGGGAGTCTGGAGATTTGGAGTCTGAATGGGCCATGTTCTCCACCTCTGTTGTTGAAGCGGCGGTCCAGAGCTGCGGCCGCAAGGTGGTCGGTGCATCTCGTGGTGGCAACCCCCGAACCAAGTGGTGGACACCAGTGGTGAGGGGGGCCATTAAGCTGAAGAAGGAGTCCTATCAAGCTTGGTTGGCTTGTGGGACTCCTGAAGCAGCTGAGGTGTACCGGCGGGCCAAGCGGAGTGCAGCTCGGGTGGTTGCTGAAGAAAAAACCCGGGTATGGGAGGAGTTTGGAGAGGCCATGGAACAAGACTTTCGGTCGGTCTCGAAGAGATTGTGGCAAACTGTCCGGCGGCTCAGGAGGGGAAAGTAGCTCCCTGTCCACACTGTGTATGGTGCGGATGGGACACTGTTGACTTCGACTGGGGATATTGTCGGGCGGTGGAAGGAATACTTTGAGGATCTCCTCAACCCCACTGATACGCCTTCCACAGAGGAAGCAGGGTTTGGGGACGAGGGGGATGACTCGCCTATCACAGGGGCTGAGGACGCCAAGGTGGTTAAAAATCTCCTTGGCGGCCGGGCCCCGGGGGTGGACGAGATTCGCCCTGAGTACCTCAAGGCCCTGGATGTTGTTGGGCTGTCATGGTTGACATGCCTCTGCAACATTGCGTGGAGGTTGGGGGCAGTGCCTTTGGCATGGCAAACCGGGGTGGTGGCTCCTCTCTTCAAAAAAAGGGGCCGTAGGGTGTGCTCCAACTTTAGAGGGATCACACTCCTCAGCCTCCCTGGGAAGGTCTACGCCAAGGCACTGGAGAGGAGAGTCCGGCCGTTGGTTGAACCTCGGATTCAGGAGGAGCAATGTGGTTTTCGTCCTGGCCGTGGCACATCGGACCAGCTCTTTACCCTCTTGAGAATTCTTGAGGGTTCGTGGGAGTTTGCCCAACCAGTTTACATGCGTTTTGTGGACTTGGAGAAGGCATTTGACCGCGTCCCTCATGGTTTTTTGTGTGTGTGTGTGGGGGGGGTGCTTCGGGAGTATGGGGTATCAGGCTTGTTGTTACGAGCTATTCGGTCTCTGTACGACCGTTGTGAGAGTTTGGTTTGTATTGCCAACACTCGGTCGGAGTCATTCCCAGTGAAAGTTGGACTCCGCCAGGGCTGCCCTTTGTCACCGATCCTGTTCATAATTTTTATGGACAGGATTTCTAGGCGCAGCCAGGGAATGGAGGGTGTCATGCTTGGTGACCACAGGATCTTATCTCTGCTGTTTGCAGATGATGTTGTCCTGTTGGCTTCCTCCAGCAATGACCTACAGCTCTTGCTGGGACGGTTTGCCGCTGAATGTGAAGTGGCTGGGATGAGAATCAGCACCTCCAAGTTCGAGTCCATGGTCCTCAGCCAGAAAAAGGTGGATTGTCCTCTCTGGGATGGGGACAGGCTCCTGCCCCAAGTGGAGGAGTTTAAGTATCTTGGGGTCTTGTTCACGAGTGAGGGGAAAATGGAGCGAGAGATTGACAGACGGATTCGAGCAGCATCTGCAGTGATGCAGACGTTGTACCGGTCTGTTGTGGTGAAGAGGGAGCTTAGTTCTAAGGCAAAGCTGTCGATTTACCAGTCAATCTACGTTCCTACTCTCACCTCTATGGTCACGACCTTTGGGTAATGACCGAAAGAACAAGATCGCGGATACAAGCGGCTGAAATGAGCTTTCTCCGTAGGATTGCTGGACTCACCCTCAGAGATGGGGTGAGGAGCTCAGTCATCTGGGAGAGGCTCAGAGTAGAACCGTTGCTTCTCCACATTGAAAGGAGTCAGTTGAGGTGGTATGGGCATCTGATTAGGATGCCTCCTGGACGCCTCCCACTTGAAGTGTTTCGGGCACGTCCCACTGGGAGGAGACCCCGGGGCAGACCCAGGACTCGGTGGAGAGACTACGTCTCCCAGCTGGTCTGGGAACGCCTTGGTATCCTCTCTGAAGAGCTGGAGCAGGTGGCTGGGGAGGGGGAAGTCTGGGCTTCTCTGATTGAACTGCTGCCTCCGTGACCCGGACCTCTGGAAAAGCGGTAGATGATGGCTGGATGGATGGAAAATGGCTTCACCCAACCACTAACTGAGTGAAAGTTTCTGTATCATCATTCATATTCTCTGAAAAATGCCCCCCCCCCCCCAAAAAAAAAAAAAAATAATTCTGCCAGGGTATGTAAACTTACGAGCACAACTGTATGTCAAATGATTGTTTGTTTCGCTCATTTTAAGTCGTTAAAATGCAAAAAAAAAAAAAAAAAAAAAAAAAATTAAAGCTGCAAGCAGCTGTAAGCAGGCCCTCGCCCCCCATACACCCATGGAACCTGTCGCCGTCGGACCCAGCTGGCACCGAAAATTTCCCGTAGTCACGGCATGTGGTGCGTGAATAATAAAGCAAACCGTTTACTGCAGTACTTCCTGTGAGCAGCAGGTGGTGCTATAAGTTTTGTCAACCATTTTTACGTAGTAGTGTGCAGGGTCGGACTACTATTCATCGTAGAAAATTTGGTGAAAATCGGATAAAGTTTGTCCAAGTTACAACTTTCCGATGTTCCATGGCGAGGAGTCAACCTTCGCCATGTCACCATGGTAACACTTACCTATCAGTTATGTGTTGATGACCCATATGGGATTACAGATGAACGTCCCCTCAACCTGTTCCAAATTTCATGACTCCAGGTTGTTCCCAAACCTCCCAAAAAGATCACAAATTGAATGATGAGGAGGGCGTGTTCACGGTAACAGCAGTGACGCCATGCTAAAGGTGATGTGCAATTATGATCAACCAGGTGGTCTGATAAACCTCAGAAAACTGCACATCATTCTGGCAAGCGGCGCATGAATATGCCATGTGAGTTATGGCAACTTCCTGTCCACTGGCAGTAGGTGGCGCTGTCGCTGTGTGTCATTCTTTATTACAGAAATTATCAGCATTGGCTACCTATTTACCACACAGAACTTGGTTGAAATCAGTAAATGGATGCCAGAGTAAAAGCCATTGGAAAGGTGATGGCGATACTGCAAACTTGGCCATGCCCCTTCTACCAAACTGTCGGGCATTTGGAAAAATTTTCAACGGCTTTTGATGGTACATGGGTATAGATGATTATCACCATAAATGGTACCAATCAGACAATTTATTTGAGATATTGAAGGAAACCTTTGATGTAATGTTCATGTCTTTAAGAGAGGGCGCTACTGCTACTCATGAATATTCATAGCTGTAATTGTTCAGAGGCATACCCATATGCATCATACCTATCTTGGTGCCAATCCAACATTCCATTCCTATCCATCCATCCATCTTCTTCCGCTTAATCCTTTTCGGGTCGCGGAGGGCTGGAGCCTATCCCAAAAACAACATGATGCAAACTTTCTGATGCAAAACTTTCTGCCTCCTATAGGTGGCACTGTAGATTTGGTTGAAATCCGACAATGCATACCAGAGTTATTGCCGTCAGAATGGTCATAGGATGGTCATGGCAAGGCATCAAACTCTGCCACGCCCCTACGGCCAAACTGTCGAGCTTTTGGAAAAGTTTTCAATAACTTCTAATGGCACATTGGTATAGATGACTGTCACCACAAATGAGCTCAATTGGACTAAAACCCTAGGACGAGTTCGATCAAATGCGCGAGGTGGAAATCAGGTCACCGCCACTTCCTGCCAAAATGGCTGACTTCCTGTTGAGTGCAGACCATCACTTCTATGGAGTTTTTTGCACGTCTTGACATGATAAACAGCTCACCCGATTTTCATCTTTCTACGCGAAAGTAAGCGTGTGCCACTCCCCATTGACTTCACATGTTAGGTGGCACTGTAGAGCCATTTTTGTGGGGTCATTCATATTTCCTTCAAAATATAAATTTTTTTTTGCCAGTTTTGAGGCCCCTGCAAAAAATGGTAGTGTGGGCGACACACATTGTGGGCTCACGTTTCCACAGAGACAGGACTGCATGTGTATTGAGGGTGTCACGTCTGCAAGGACAAAGGACTTGAATCTGCAGAAGATAACAAGGAGGTGTGAGATTTGTCTCTTTGTCCCACAGAAGATGCCCCGGAGAGATTTCCAGTTCATCAGGAAATGAGAGACAATAGTGAAGATTCAAAGGGATGCTTTGTGACTGTATGTTTACTGAAAACACCATGTGACTTGAATTCTGATGCTGGAAACATATAAAAGGGTGATGAGATATGATTCTTTCTCTTTCCTGCTTTGAGAATGCTAGAAGCTGTGTTCTGTCAATAAAGTTGGTTTACGACCAAACTCAGCCTCATCATTTGAGCACATCTTCTACAGTGTGAGTTTTTGCGCACGCTGACTACTCCACAAGTGAGATCTTAGATGGAGAAGAAGAAAGAAAGAAAGAAAGAAAGAAAGAAAGAAAGAAAGTACTAACAATTACAATAGCGCTCTCGCCCACTGATGCTGTCAGTGGTTCGGGCCCTAAAAAAACAAAAAAACAAACAAAAAACAAACGACAAATTCTGAGGCTTTTACCCCCAAAACATGTGAAAACACAGCTGTCACGTTTATCATGTCTGTGGTGTGTTTAAGACCTTTATAATGCAGATTTAAGGATTAATTGCCATTTTGAAGGAGGATTAAGCTCTCAGACTTACCCACGATGCTGTCGAAGAAGGCGCCCCGCAGGTGCCAGTCGTTCTTGTCATTGAGGAAGGTGATCATGTGCGACAGCAGGACGTCGTTGGCCTTCTGACGGCCGAAGAAGACGCAGAGGCGGGTGATGCCGTTCTCCATCAGCGACTGCTTGACGATGTTCTCCGAGTCGCTCAGCAGGGTCACCACTTTCTGCTGGATCATCTCGTGGAGCGCCTGAAGCTCTGAGGGTCACATGATGGGGTCACATGATGGCCAACAGAGCCAATTCTGGCTATAAATCAGAGCACGCAAATGCAACGGGATCCTTGTGCTGCTCACTTTCTTTTTTACTCTTGAAAATTTCCAACTTTTTTCTCTTCCAGTTGCAACTTTTTCCCTCAAATTTTAAACTCTTCTTGCAAATTCATCCCTCTTTTGTAAATCTTGCAATTTTTTCCTCATAATTTTCTTTTTTCTTGGAAATTTGCAGCTTTTTCTAATAATTTTACAACCTTTTTCTTGTAAATTCCGCAACCTTTTTCTCATAAATTTCTGATATTTTTTCCATAATCTGCAACTTTTTTCTTGTAAATTTGTGACTTTTTTCTAATAATATTTCAGCAACAATCTTCTTTTTCCTCATAAATTTGGAACTTTTTCTGGTATATTTGCAACTTTACTGTCATAAATGTGCAACTTTTTTCTAATATTTGAGCAGTTTTTGTGTAATTTTGCAGCTTTTCTCATAAATTTGCTGTTTTTAAAAAGATATTTTTTCCTTATAATTTTTCAACATTTTATGTCAGAATTTTGCACCTTTTCTTCATAGATTTATAACTTTTTCTTGTAAATTTGCGACTTTATTCTCATAAATTTGCAACTTTTTTCTAATATGGCTGCACGGTGGCGCAGTGGTTAGCACTGCGGCAGCACAGTTTACCCTTGGCCGGGGGATTGTGGGGATCGTGGGTTCGATCCCAGCTCCCGACCAACAGTGATCTGTGTGGAGTTTGCATGTTCTCCCCGTGTTGCGTGGGTTTACTCCGGGATTTCTCCGGTTTCCTCCCACATGCCAAAAACATGCATGTTAGGTTAATTGGCTGTTCTAAATTGTCCCTAGATATTTGTTTCCTATAGGCCCTTAGAATAGAGGGTTAGTATTAATGAAAGCGCTTTGAGTGGCCTTTGTGACTAGAAAAGCGCTATATAAGTGCAGGTTAGTTAGTTAGTTAGTTAGTAATAATACTTTAGCAGCATTTTTCTTGTAATTTTGTCTCATAAATTTGACTTTATTCTCATAAATTTGCCATTTTTAAAAAATATTTTAGCAACTTGTTCCTCACAACTAGCCAACATTTTATGACATAATTTTGCACTTTGTCATAAATTTGTGACTTTCATAAACTTGCAATTTTTTTTTAATATTCTAGCAACTTTTTCCTAATTTTCCAACTTCTTTATAATTCTGCAACTTTTTTCCTGATAAATTTATGACTTTTCTAATATTTTAGCAACATTTTTCTTGTAAATTTTGGAACTTTTCCTCATAAATTTGTGATTTTTTTAAACTATTTTAGCAACTTTTTCTCATAAATTTGTGACTTTTTCTTGTACATTTGCAATTTTATTCTCATAAATGTGCAACTTTTTTCCAGTAACATTTTAGCAGCTTTTTCCTCATAATTTTCCAACATTTTATGACACTAGTGCATGCCCGTAGAAAGCAGATATTCTTGTCTGAAGACAGGTAGACCAGTTAGGCTTTCCATGCCCTAATGCAGGCTGTTTCAAAGTGGAATACAGAGGTGGAGCCTATATGTAAGCAATCACATATTAGACTTTGACAAATATAAAAGGGACTGAACACTAAGATTTATTTAATTGTGTGAATATTAATTACAGAATTATTGAAAATGAATGGGACATCCAATATTCAATATCCACCGTTTAAGAACCCTTGTTTATCAGACTTCTTTGTGTGATGTTTTATGACATATTCGTAAGTGTTGTATCTTGCACTTTGGGGAATGGGAGTTGTTCAGTCATCATTATAATTGTTTTAGTTTGTATGTGTAGTTTATAGTCTACTGTCAATAAACTCATGCAGTACTATAACAGGACAAGTTTACAAATATCCGAGACCCACTGTAGTGCATCCTTTTATATTTTACCAATATTATAAGTGCAAAACACCGAACATTATTATACACAGCAGACTGACTTAGTTGGCTGCAACTGTTGCATCAGTGTTGCCCATTTGTCAGTAAATAAAAAAAATTATTCATTTCGTTATTTGGGCGATTTTTGTCACGGTCGTCATTTAGTCAAAGTGTGCATATGATATGCAATGGTCTGGCCATTCCTCTGTACAGTCATGGTGGTATTATTATTATTAACTTTTAGACAGCCACGCACCGAGAGGAGCGCCATGTTGAACCCGCAGTGCCACATGGGTGAAGCAGCAACCAAAACTCCCCTCAATTGAGCAGGCTGGGCTTGGCTCCCTAGGAAGGACTGCGATAAGCCAGTCCGGCTGCTCCATCAGTCCAGGCAGAGTAGCCCAGACTTCCGCCCAGCTCAGATAGCACCATGACCCTGTGGTCCCTCCTGCAGGTGGTGAGTCCACTGAAGAGTGGACCCATGTGCCTCCTTTGGGTACACTGGGTCCTTGATGTAACGTTTTTCATGGAGATCTACTAGACGGCTCTTAGTCTGGCCCTTCACCCTGGACCAGTTTGCCTTGGGAGATCCTACCAGGGGCAAGTTGCCCCCGACAACATAGAGTGGATATAAAAAAAATCTACACACCCTTGTTCAAATGCCAGGTTTTTGTGATTAAAAAAAAAAAAAATGAGACCAAGATCAATCATTTCAAAACTTTTTCCACCATTAATGTGACCTATAACCTGTACAACCCAACTGAAAAACAAAGTGAAATCTTTTAAGGGGAAAAATGCAAAATAAACTTACAATAACCTGGTTGCATAAATATGCACACCCTGTTTATAACTGGGGATGTGGCTGTGTTCAGAATTAACCAATCACATTCAAACTCATGTTAAATGGGAGTCAGCACACACCTGCCACCATTTAAAGTGCCTCTGATTAACCCCAAATAAAATTCAGCTGTTCTAGTAGGCTTTTCCTGACATTTTTGTCTTCACATCTTACAGCACAAGTCATGGTCCGCAGAGAGCTTCCAAAGCTTCAGAGGGATCTCGTTGTTCAAAGGTATCAGTCAGGAGATGGGTACAAAAGAATTTCCAAGGCATTAAATATAACACAATGAAGACAGTCCTCATCAAGTGGAGAAAATATGGCACAACAGTGACATTACCAAGGACTGGACGTCCCTCCAAAATTTGTGAAAAGACGAGAAGAAAACTGGTCAGGAAAGCTGCCAAGAGGTCGACAGCAACATTGAAGGAGCTGCAGGAATTTCTGGCAAGTACTAGCTGTTTAGTACATGTGACAACAATCTCCCATCTTCTTCATACGTCTGGGCTATGGGGTAGGGTAGCAAGATGGAAGAGTTCTCTTACAAAGATAAGATAAGCCTTTATTAGTCCCACAATGGGAAAATTCCAGGATTACAACAGCACAGGGATAGCAACACTCAGAGCAATAATTTAGAAGATAAGAAAATGAGAGCAGTGAATATACATATGTACACATAAATATATATACGCACAGTGCGGAGCATTGTAGCTAGATGGAATAAACAGCATAACCGTCTATTTAGTTACCCTACATGGTATGAATATGTACCCATACATATCGTCACCCTCCGTCGCGACCGATATTGTCCTAGTTGTATACTGGAGGGGACCATTTGTGTAAGTCTGTTGCGTCTTTTGCATTCAATACTATTAGGTTGTCACGTTTTTTTGCTATCTCTGTGAGCAGCCCTGCTTAGGTTATACAGTGACAGCCGTAGGCAGGAAGGACCTGCGAAACCTCTCAGTCGCGCACCTAGGATGATGTAGTCTACTGCTAAATGAGCTCCTCAGTGCGTTCAGTATGTCCTGCATGGGGTGGGACTCGGACTCCAGCAGAGATGACAGTTTAGCCACCATCCTTCTCTCTCCTATCTCCTCCACTGGGTCAAGGCGTTGCCCCAGGACACACCTAGCTTTCTTGATTAGTTTGTTCAGTCTTTTCCTATCGGCTGCTGTAATGCTGTTGCCCCAGCAGACCACTTCAAAAGTGATGGCTGATGCCACCACCGTGTCGTAGAATGTCTTCAAGAGCACCCCTTGTACACCAAAAGACCTGAGCCTCCTCAGTAGGAACAGCCTGCGTTGTCCCTGCTTGTAGAGTGCATTGGTATTGTGTGACCAGTCTAGTTTATTGTTCAGATGAACACCCAGGTACTTGTAGGATGTCACCATCTCAATGTCTATTCCCTGGATGTTTACTGGTGCTGTGAGGGGTTGTCCTTGCCTGCGGCAATCCACCACCAGCTCCTTAGTTTTCCTCGCGTTGATCTGGAGGCAGTTCCGATGGCACCAGTCCACGAAGTCCTGGATAAGTCCTCTGTACCCAGCTTCATCTCCGTTGGAGATGAAGGCCGACGATAGCAGAGTCGTCAGAGAACTTCTGTAGATGGCAGTGTGTTGTGTTGTGTGAGAAGTCTGCAGTATAAAGGGTGAACAGGAAGGGAGCCAAAACCGTTCCCTGGGGGGGCCCCATGCTACCAAAGATCGTGTTGGACACACAATCCCGGATTCTCACAACCTGTGGCCGGTTAGTGAGGTAGTCCAGGATCCATGATGACAGGTGCTGGTCCACCCCTGCGCACAGCAGCTTGTCTCTCAGGATCATCGGTTGGATGGTGTTGAAAGCACTGGAGAAGTCAAAGAACATGATCCCCACCATGTTCCCAGGTTTCTCCAGGTGGGACAGGGAACGGTGAAGGAGGAAGATCACTGCATCCTCCACCCCAATGCCATGCTGGTAGGCGAACTGGAGTGGATCCATCGCTGGTCCCACCAGGGGGCGGAGGTGAGCAAGGAGCAGTCTCTCCAGGGTCTTCATCATGTGAGACGTCAGGGCCACTGGTCTGTAGCTGTTCAGGTCTTTGGGGTGGGAAGTCTTTGGTACAGGTACCACACAAGATGTTTTCCACAACTGTGGTACCCTCCCCAGCTTCAGGCTCAGGTTGAAGATGTGCTCCACAATCCCACACAGCTGGTCTGCGCAGGATTTGAGGAGCTTCGCGCTGATGCCGTCCAGTCCCGAGGCCTTCCTCGCCTTGATCTTCCTCAGCTCCGTCCTCACCTGGGTCTTAATGAGGGTCAGGTTGGGGGGCTGTGTGCTGGGAGTTGGGGGCGGGGGGGTTGTTGGTGGAGTGGGGTGTGGACAGCAGGTCTCGATGACTTTAGAGCAGTGGTTCTCAACTGGTCTGGCTTTGGGACCCACCATCACCCCTCGATGACAAGCCGCAACCCAAATCAAAGATTTTCAAATTCTCAAATTTACTGAATGTAAAGATTGTGCATTTTGAACCTGAGGTAGAAGAACAGAATATCACAGTATACAAACACAAAACAAATTTAATGATTAACCAAAATGACCAGTAAGTGGCAATACAACAGAGGGAACAATTCCCTTTAATGCTGAATTAGCTGCATTTTAAATTAAAAATTAAACAAAAAGTGCAATTCAAAAGAATTCAAGTCTCAAAATTGACTTTTCTTCTGATTGTTTTTTCAGTATTTACCTACTGATAAGGTTATGTGCTTTGAAGAAAATGAAGGAACACTCACTAAAACCTGTAACAGTGACATCATAGACCTGAGTCTGGAGGAATTAATGGGAGAACTGGGGAGGTTTTTTGCTCTTGACAAGAGTCTCAATGTCTGGAGTTATATTAGACAAAGCGACTCGAGGTCATGCTCAATGTCCAGTCTGTTTCTCTGTTTTGTCTTCAACTGAATCAGAGCTGAGAAGCCACCCTCACAGAGATGGGTAGTGCTGAAAGGTAGGAGGGTTTTTACTGCTCGAATGACAAGAGAAGGATACTCGCTCATCACAGTGCTGCACCAGAAATGCGAGAGGATTACCTCCGTGAACCTCTTTTTCAGCGTGCGGTCACATGATAGCTCCACCAGCTGACTCTCTTTGTTGCTTGGCAACGTAACGCTTTCCATGTCGATTCCAAAGGGATCGCGTATCCAGTCCGTTTCGCCATGCTCAATTAGCATATACAAACAAACGTGAGTCTTCTTCTATGGTGCAAAATATGGTGTCGCCCACCATCTACTGCCATCTACTGTTAAGGAGTGTGAATGACACTATGTTGATTTATTTCTTGATATTTTATTTGCCCAGGCAAAGGCCCGCGACCCAATGAAAACAGGTCCGCGACCCACCAGTTGAGAATCACTGCTTTAGAGGCAGCAGTGGTTGGTGTGCAGTCGGGGGGAGGGCGGTTGGTCAAACCTATTAAAAAACAGGTTCAGATTGTTCGCCCACTCCCTGCCCCCCGTAGCCTGGGAGGAGGTATTCTGGAGCCCAGAGATGGTTTTAAGGTTTCTCCAGACCCCGCCGATGTCACTCTGTTGCAGCTTGTCCTCCATCTTCTTCCTGAAGCTGTCCTTGCCTTCTCTGATCTACCTCCTCAGCTCCCTCTGTACGGACTTCAGCATCTCCCCGTTTTCCGACCTGAAGATCCTCTTCTTCTCTCTCAGAAGTGTTTTAATCTCAGTGTTGATCCAGGGTTTGTTGTTCGAGCAACACCATATGATCTTGGTGGGTACGGTGTTGTCCACACAGAAGTTGATGTAGTCCGTGACGGTGTGAGTAAGGCCATCGATGTCCTCACCATGTGGATCGCAGAGCTGCTCCCAGGCAGTGGTTTCAAAACAGTCCTTTAGAGCGTCCATTGCCTCCTCAGACCATAACTTCACCGTGCGCATAACCGGAGGTTGTCTGTGTACTAGGGGTTTGTACACTGGCAGGAGATGAACCAAGTTGTGATCCGATCTCCCGAGTGGAGGGAGTGGTGATGAGGTGTACGCCTCCTTAGTGTTTGCATAGAATAAGTCCATGTTACAACTCACTATGGCTGTCATCTGCCTCAGCTGTGCGCACACCTGGGAGTAATCAGCCCCAGGCTATATAGCCCGTCCTGTCTGGAGCTTCGGAACGGAGCCGTCTGCTATGATACGCTCTTCGTCCTGCGCACGCCCTGATCCCGCTCAGCCCTGTGCTCCATCGTTGGACTCTCCGTTGGCACGTAAGCTCAACAAATTCCAACCTTACCTCTTCTCCCAGGCTCTCCCCTGTGCACAGGTGGATCCCTTCGGCGGTGGTTCTCTCCCTCACGGCAGCAGAACCGCTCCTCTCTCCACGCCGCGCATCGTAACGCTTCACCGGGTGCACTCAGCAGGCGCTGTCTCCCTGGCAGGTGGCCCAAAGCCCAAGCCGACGCCAACTCCAGGACATCTGCAAGGTTGCCAAGCTGTACGGCGCTCTGTTTCACCCCCGGCTGCAGCTCGTTCACCCACACAACATTCACACACCGCATACACGCACCCACACACCTGCTGGTAATTCAATAAAGATCATTGTATTGAACTTGAGTCTGTGTGAGCGTGTTCCCTGGGTCCGACATTATGTCAGTACGGCTCCGGCAGAGCGACCCAGCAAACAGCGGGCTCGCACACCGCTTTTAACATCTTGGAGGCTCAAGTTCACCAAATTACTTACCAGCAGCAGGTTATTCTGAACCAGCTAGATCAGATTAACAGCTGGTTGGATCGCCTGGAAGGACAGCAGGCGTTCCCTCTGGCTCAGAGCAGCAGGCCAGCTCCTGTTAGCTCCCCATCTAGCCAGGCTAGCGCGTGGGCCAACCCCCATGGCCACGCGCTTCAGTGGGAAGCTCGGGGAGGCGCGGGGTTTCATCCTCCAGTGTGAGACGGTGTTTCAGCGCGTTCCCGGGGACTTCCCCTCCGATCACAGCCGTATCGGTTACGTGGTTAATCTCTTGGAAGGGCGAGCGTTAGCGTGGGCTTATGCCATAATGGCGAGACCCAGCTACGCTAATCTCTCCTACGCCCAATTTGTCTGAGATTTCCATGAAATTTTTGGCCACTTGGATAGTGATGGTGTGCTAACCACCCGTTTATTAAACCTTCGCCAGGGTAGTCAGTCGGTGGCCGATTACGCTGTCAACTTCCGGGTGGTAGTGGCGGAAGATGGGTGGGAAGATGCTGCGCTTTGCAGCATCTTCATCCATAGCCTGAGCCCTAGCCTACGGGATGAGCTGGCCTGCCTAGATAAGCCTGAGCGGCTCACCAAGCTCATTTCTCTGGCCATTAGCTTAGATAATAGGATAAGGGAGCGAGCGGCCGAACAGAGATCCTCCGGCCATTCAAGTAAACCTTTTCGCCGCTCCTCCCAGTCTCCCACCTTGGCTCTGCCCGCGTTAGAGGGCCCGGATGACTCTGAGGCCATGGTGATGGGACGTACTAAAATCTCACAGGCAGAGAGACGGCGCCGCCGGGACCTGGGTCTCTGCATGTATTGCGGGGATGACCAGCATGACCGAGTCCTGCCCGGTTAGGCCCAAGAAGGGGGGTCCGCGAGTCACTATATGGGGTCTCGCGGACTCATCCCGATCTAATCCCCTATCCAAGTGTCTCCTGCCTATTAGGTTTTGTCACAACCGCACTGAGTTCCTCACACACGCACTGGTGGACTCGGGGGCTGAACAGAGCTTTATTTCTAAAGAACAGGCAACCCGATTGGGGCTTCCCTGCCAAGCTCTGCCAACCCCCCTTAACCTCATCACTCTGTCAGGGGCTCCCTTAGAGAAGGTAACGCACCGGACTGCCCCAGTTGCGGCCATCATTTCAGGGAACCATCGTGAGGATCTTCGGTTGCTCGTCCTCTCCACCTTGGCTGCCCCGGTCATCCTGGGTTACCCATGGCTGCGCTTGCACAACCCCACCTTCGACTGGCAGACGGGCAGCGTTCTCGCCTGGAGTCCGTTCTGTTTGAGTGCTTGTCTCCAATCGGCAGCTTGTTCTCCTGCGGTCCTCCTCTCCCCCCCCCCCCCCCCCCCCCCCGCCCTTCCACCCCCCGACTTGTCCAGGGTACCTCCGGAATTTCACGACCTCGGAGCGGTGTTCGGCAAGGCCCAGGCGCCGTCTTCCCCACCCCCCACCGCCCGTACAACTGTGTCATCAATCTCCGCCCGGGCACCCCCCTGCTGTCGAGCCGCTTGTACAGCTTATCGGCTCCGGAGCGCGAGGCTATGGAGGCGTACATCAAGGAGTCGCTCAGCTCGGGCATCATCTGGCCATCGTCATCACCGGTGGGGGCAGGCTTCTTATTCGTGGGAAAGAAAGATCGTTCTCTTCGCCCCTGCATCGACTTCCGGGCTCTAAATGATATTACCATCAAAGACAAATGCACCTTACCTCTGATGGACTCTGCCTTCGACTCCCTCCAGGGGGCCTCCTGGCTCACGAAGTTGGACCGCCGCAGCGCTTACCATCTTGTGCGGATCCGGGAGGGCAATGAGTGGAAGACGGGATTCCGGACCCCCAGCGGCCACTTTGAGTACCTCGTCATGCCATTTGGGCTCACCAACGCTCCGGCTGTCTTCCAGCGGCTCATCAATGACGTCCTCCGGGATTTCCTGGGGTCCTCCATTTTCGTCTACCTGGACGACATCCTGATCTTCTCTAAATCCCGGGAGGAGCATCAGGTTCACGTGAGGCGGGTCCTTCAACAGCTGCTCGAGAACAAACTCTTCCTGAAGGCCGAGAAGTGTGAATTCTATACCGAGAAGACCTCCTTTCTGGGTTTTATCATCTTGCACAACCAGGTCATTCCGGATCCAGAGAAGGTGAGGGCAGTGGTGGATTGGCCCTCCCTGTCGTCAAGGAAACAGTTGCAACAATTTCTGGGGTTTGCCAATTTCTACCAGTGGTTTGTGCCCAAATACAGCTTGATTGCCGCTTCCCTGACCTGCCTCACCTCCTCCCTAAGGTGCCGTTCCGGTGGACAGAGGAGGCTGCGTCGGCCTTTGCGGCCCTGAAGGTGGAATTCTCCTCGTCCCGGGTCTTGACGCAGGTGGACCCCGCGCTGCAGTGTCTGGTCGAGGTGGATGCCTCTGATTCTGGGGTGGGGGCAGCACTTTCACAGCGCTCCCCGGTGGACGGAGTGATCCGCCCCTGTGCCTTTTTCTCTCGGCGACTGTCACCCGCTGAGAGGAACTATGACGTCAGCAACAGAGAACTCCTGGTGGTCAAGCTCGCGCTGGAGGAGTGGCGGCACTGGCTGGAGGGGGCCTCGCTACCCTTTGTGGTCTGGACGGATCATAAGAACCTGGAGTACCTGAGGACAGCTAAGCGCCTGAAAGCTCGCCAGGCGCGCTGGTCCCCGTTCTTCGGGCGCTTCCAGTTCACCATCACCTACCGCCCGGGGTCAAAGAATGCGAAGCCAGATGCCCTGTCCAGGCAGTTCGCCTCGGAGGCCGCTGAGAAGCAGGAGCACACCATCCTTCCGGCCTCGTGTGTCGTGGGTGCCCTCTCCTGGGCCATCAGGGATAAGGTCTTGAAGGCCCAAGAAACCGAACCGGACCCGGGCGAAGGCCCTGCTGGGAGACTGTTTGTACCATCTGCTGTTCGGGGTGATGTGATCCACTGGGCCCATTCTTTCAAATTTGCCTGCCACCCTGGGATCTCCCGACTGGTGAAGTTGCTCCAAAGGTCGTTCTGGTGGCCAGGGCTTCGGAAGGACGTCATCGGCTACGTTCATGACTGCCCCCAGTGTGCCACCGGGAAGACGTCTTCTTCTCCACCGGCTGGTCTTCTTCACCCCCTGCCGGTCCCTGGGAGGCCGTGGTCTCATGTGGCGCTGGACTTCGTAACCGGTCTTCCGATATCCAACATGTTCGACACCGTGCTGACCATCGTGGACCGCTTCTCGAAGGCCGCCCACTTCATTCCCCTGCGTGGGCTTCCAACAGCACGTGACACAGCGGATTTGCTTGTACAGCACGTCGTGCGCCTGCATGGGATCCCCGCGGACATCGTCTCTGACCGGGGCCCGCAGTTCGTCTCCAGTGTCTGGAGGCATTTTTGGAACGCTTTGGGGGCTACAGTGAGCCTGTCCTCTGGTCATCACCCCCAGAGCAACGGGCAGTGCGAGCGGGCAAATCAGGAGCTGGAGGCCACTCTGCACTGCGTCATCGCCTCCAGCCCATCATCATGGGCTGCACGGTGGCGCAGTGGTTAGCACCGCGGCAGCACAGTTTACCCTTGGCCGGGGGATCGTGGGTTCAATCCCAGCCCCCGACCAACAGTGATCTGTGTGGAGTTTGCATGTTCTCCCCGTGTTTGCGTGGGTTTACTCCGGGATTTCTCCGGTTTCCTCCCACATGCCAAAAACATGCAGGTTAGGTTAATTGGAGACTCTAAAGTGGCCCTAGGTGTGAGTGTGTGTGTGAATGGTTAAGGGATAGCGCCGTATCGTGGCTGCTTCATCCATCCAGGTGGTGGATGCCCTCAATTTCCCCTCTGGGGATCAATAAAGTATACTAAATCTAAAAAAAAAAATAAATAAAAATAAATCATGGAGCAGTCATCTGCTTTGGATAGAATATGCTCATAACCTAACTGTCTCTTCTGCAACCGGTATGTTACCTTGCAGGGCGTCGTTGGGTTACGATCCCCCGCTGTTCCCTGAAGAAGAGGGGGAAGTGGCCGTACCATCTGTTCACGCGCACCTGAGGCGCTGCCGTCTGCTATGGGCTGCTACTTGCCAGGCCCTTTTATGCACAGCAGAGCGCAACACCAGGGTGGCGAACCGGCGCAGGAGACCTGCTCCGCAGTATCAGGTGGGTCAGCAGGTTTGGTTATCAACGCAGCATATTAACCTGAAGGCTGAAAAGAGGAAGCTGGCCAAATGCTTTATTGGGCCCTTCCCTATTGTTAAGGTGGTGAATCCTGTGGCTGTGCGTCTGGCTCTCCCTCCTTCTCTGCGTGTTTGTCCCACGTTCCACGTCTCGCAGGTCAAACCCGTGATCTCCAACCCGCTCTGCCCCCCTCCTCGAGCCCCACCTCTACCCGTGTTGATCGACGGTGACCCAGCTTGGCTGTCTGACGCCGGGGTCGCGGCTTGCAGTACTTGGTGGACTGGGAGGGGTATGGCCCCGAGTGGAGGTCCTGGGTGCGCCAGTCGTTTGTGCTGGACAAACGCCTTTTTGAGGACTTCCACCAGGCGCACCCAGATAAGCCAGCGCCAGGAGGCGCTGCTCGGGGGGGGGGGGGGGTACTGTTACAACTCACTCTGGGCTGTCATCTGCCTCAGCTGTGCGCACACCTGGGAGTAATCAGCCCCGGGCTATATAGCCCATCCTGTCTGGAGCTTCGGAACGGAGCCGTCTGCTATGATACGTTCTTTGTCCTGCGCACGCCCTGATCCTGCTCAGCCCTGCGCTACATCGTTGGACTCTCCATTGGCACGTAAGCTCAACAAATTCCAACCTTACCTCTTCTCCCAGGCTCTCCCCTGTGCACAGGTGGATCCCTCGGGCGGCGGTTCTGTCCCTCGCGGCGGCGGAACCGCTCCTTTCTCCACGCCGCGCATCGTAACGCTTCACCGGGTGCGCTCAGCAGGCGCCGTCTCCCTGGTAGGTGGCCCAAAGCCCAAACCGACGCCAACTCCAGGACATCTGCAAGGTTGCCAGGCTGTACGGTGCTCTGTTTCACCCCTGGCTGCAGCTTGTTCACCCACACAACATTCACACACTGCATACACGCACCCACACACTTGCTGGTAATTCAATAAAGATCATTGTATTGAACTTGAGTCTGTGTGAGCACATTCCCTGGGTCTGACATTATGTCAGTCCAGTGTTTTATTGTCTCTAGTGTGGCATGTGACATACTGGGTGAACGTGGGCAGAATGGGGGACAGTGAAATATGGTTGAAATCACCTGAGGTGGGGAGAAGAGCATCTGGGTGTTCTGTCAGCAGCCTGCCAGTTACTGAGTGAATGGCGTCACGCGCTGTCCCCGTGTTTGTCGTCGGATTTGCATAAATAACAATGCAGATCACGTGTGAGTATTCCCTTGGAAGATAGGTAGGCCGCATGCTAACAGCTAGCAACTCAATGTCTTTGCTGCAGTGCTGTTCCTTAACCGTGTTATGTCCCGGTCTGCACCAGCTGTTACTGACATACTGTACATTATCACTCCTCCGCCCCTTGCCTTCCCACTGTCTGGTGTCCGGTCTGCCTGTATTGCGTGGAAACCCTCCAGTTCTATGTTAGCATCTGTTGCTAGTTCTGTTAGCCACGTCTCAGTAAACAACATCATGTTAATCTCTCTGAAGCCACTCTCGTAGTGGGAGATAGCCCCTAGCTCGTCAGTCTTATTGAGTAGCGATCGTATATTCCCCATAATAACGGATGGAAGGACGGGTCTGTACCTTATATTTCTCGCCCGCCGTCTTGCTCCAGCATAGCATCCACGTCGTTTCTGTCTTATTTCACCCAGTATGTCGAAGTCTTGTGCTAGCATCTTGGTCCGGTTAAGTGCCAACAGCTGGTCTCTGCTGTAACGTATCCTGCTAAAAACAGTGGCTTCGTCTGCCGACTCAGGAGACATTTGGGCGATCTGTGTCCGTCCGTGATGGATAAGGTGTCGCTGGGTCAGAAAGATTAGCAAGAGAAGCCAGATAGTAAACAGAAATGGGAAGAAATTGATCCGCTGTTGCAAAAAGGCAGCCTACTCGCGTGGCGCCGGAAGTAGTTAAGTCAGCTGTTTGAAAAACATCCAATCCCAGATACATTTTGCAAAAACACATTTGAAATCTCCCAAATACATGTGGGAAAATGTGTTATGGCCCGATGAAACCAAGGTTGAACTTTTTGGCCACAATTTCAAAAGGTATATTTGATGCAAACAACACTGCTCATCACCAAAAGAACACCATACCAACAGTGAAGCATGGTGGTGGTACCATGATGCTTTGGGGCTGTGTTTCTTCAGCTGGAACTGGAGCCTTATGGTGCCTTCAGACCAAACGCAAACGGCCGGCGCAAATGCATATAAAATCAATGGAAAGAGGCGAGCTCCCGATCCTTCTATCTCCAGGTAAGTGTCAGTCTCATTTTCAAACTAGTTTATTCTAAATAATAAATATTCTAAATAATTGAAATAAACTATTAAAAGTTATTACAGGAGGAGTTTGCAACAATATACAGTACAGTGATCCCTCGCTACTTCGCGCTTCACCTTTCGCGCCCTCAGTGCATCGCGGATTTTTCAAAAAATATTCATCAAAAATCAAAATTGAGAAAAAATGGGCGGGCGCTAGCAGAAGGCAGGGAGACTACATTAGAACATCAGGTATCAACACGGAGAGCCGCACAACTCAAAATCCACCTCTCTGACCACCGCTCCACTCCTCTCCGCCCACCTCTTCACCGCTCGGGAATCTCGCAAGCTAATTGGCCGAGACGTTTTACCTCGCAAGCTGATTGGCTGAGACGTTTTACCCAGCTTCTCTCCCATACCCAGCGAAGGAAGACCGCATTCATTGTTCTTTATCGCTAGTCTCGCCGCGTGGAACTTTTCGCTGTTCTCTTGTGCCTTTTTGTGCGAAATAGTCTTCCCGTCGAGCCACTACGCCGCCTCCTGCAGCTTCTCCAGCTCTATCGGAAGCTGCCCTCGACGATCCTGCGCCTCTAGCACCTGACGATGAAGCGTCACCTGAGGAGCAGTAAAGCTCTCATTAACCTGTGCAGTAAATCATCTTCATCTTGAGTTACGTATCTTGTTATAAGAATAAAAGAGTTCTAAAAACATATTTATGTACACTTTATTTACATCTACGTATGTATGTACACTTACACACACACACACACACACACACACACGTATCATATGAGAGAGAGAGTGAGAGAATGAACGTACATATTATTTATGGGTGACGTCATTAGGGGTGACGCTACTTCGCGGTTTTTCACTTTTCGTGGTCGGTTCTGGAACCCATTAACCGCGATAAGTGAGGGATCACTGTACATAGACAGGTACTGTATAAAGCCCCTTTTGGCAAAGTAAATCTGTTTTGGCACAATAAGGGCAGCAGATTTCTGTTCTGCTCATCTAGCTGCCTGACAGGACAAGGTGGAGAGAATTATGAACGGTTCCAAATACCAGTAAGGGTTGGCACAAAACCTTCAGGCTTCTGCTAGAAAGCTGAAGATGAAGAGGACGTGACAATGACCCAAAGCCCACATCCAAATCAACAAAAGAACGGCTTCACCAGAAGAAGGTTAAGGTTTTGGAATGGCCCAGCCAGAGTCCAGACCTGAATCCGATTGAACATCTGTGGGGTGATCTGAAGAAGACTGTGCACAGGAGATGCCCTCACAATCTGACAGATTTGGAGCATTTTTGCAAAGAAGAGTGGGCAAATATTGCCACATCAAGATGTGCTACACTGAGACTTTTTTTTGTTTTTTTTTTTTGTTACTTATTTGTACCCGTAGGTAGATTTGGTTTGCAGTCTGGTGACAAGCCACTGGCTGCTGGTCGCTGCGTGCGCGAGCGCCCTAAACCTACATGTTTTTGGTATGTGGGAGGAAACCGGAGAAATCCCGGAGTAAACCCACGCAACACGGGGAGAACATGCAAACTCCACACAGCTCACTGTTGGTCGGGGGCTGGGATCGAACCCACGATCTCATGATCCCCGCGATCCCCCGGCCGAGGGTAAAACTGTGCTGCCACAGTGCTAAACCACTGCGCCACCGTGCAGCCAGACTGCAGCAGACTGCTACCCAAAAAGACTGAGTACTGTAATAAAAGCCAAAGGTGATGCAATAAATTATCAGTTTAAGGGTGTGCATATTTATGCAACCAGGTTATTGCAAGTTTTTTTCCCTTTTTCCTGTTAAAAGATTTCAGTTTGTTTTTCAATTGGGCTGTACAGGTTATAGGTCACATTAATGGTGCAAAAAGTTTTGAAATGATTGATCTTGGTCTAGAAAGCTTGGGATCAGGGACCGCGTCCCTCGTGGTTTTTTGTGGGGGGTGCTACGGGAGTATGGGGTATCGGGCTTGTTGTTATGAGCTATTCGGTCTCTGTACAACCGTTGTGAGAGTTTGGTTCGTATTGCCAACACTCAGTCGGACTCCTTCCCAGTGAGAGTTGGACTCCGCCAGGGCTGCCCTTTGTCACCGATCCTGTTCATAATTTTTATGGACAGGATTTCTAGGCGCAGCCAGGGAATGGAGGGTGTCATGCTTGGTGATCACAGGATCTCATCTCTGTTGTTTGCAGATGATGTTGTCCTGTTGGCTTCATCCAGCAATGACCTACAGCTCTTGCTGGGACGGTTTGCCACTGAGTGTGAAGCGGCTGGGATGAGAATCAGCACCTCCTGTCCAACTCCCTCCCTCCCCCCAGCTCCACTGCCTCCTTGGTCCCTACTTCATCAAAGGCGCCCCCCCCCCCCTGCCCTTGTCATCAGTCAGCAGGACGTGCTCAAACAGTTCTCCAGACTGAACCCGCGCAAGGCCCCCAGTCCGGACGGCGTGTCTCCCTCCACCCTGAGACACTGTGCGAAAGAGCTGGCTCCTGTCTTCACAGACATTTTTAACACCTCCCTTAAGCTATGCCACGTGCCGACCTGCCTCAAATCCTCCACCATCATCCCTGTCCCCAAGAAGCCACGGATCACTGGACTGAACGTCTACAGACCTGTAGCGCTCACCTCTGTAGTCATGAAGTCCTTTGAGCGCCTGGTCCTGCCCCACCTCAAGTCCATCACCACTCCCCTCCTGGACCCGCTGCAGTTTGCCTACCGAGCCAACAGGTCTGTGGACGACACAGTCAACCTGGCCCTCCACTCCATCCTGCAGCACCTGGACTCCCCGGGAACCTACGTCAGGATCCTGTTTGTGGACTTCAGCTCTGCATTCAACACCATCCGCCCCGCTCTGCTCCAGGACAAACTGTCCCTGCTCGGCGTGCCTGACTCCCTCTGCAGGTGGATCACCGACTTCCTGACGGACCGGAGGCAGCATGTGCGGCTGGGGAAGACTGTCTCAGACTCTGTCAGCATCAGCACCGGATCACCCCAGGGCTGTGTACTTTCCCCCCTATTCTTCTCCCTTTATACCAACTCCTGCACCTCCTCCCACCAGTCTGTTAAGCTGATCAAGTTTGCGGACGACACCACCCTCATCGGGCTCATCTCCAACGGCGACGAGTCCGTCTACAGCAGAGAGGTGGCCCAGCTGGTGTCCTGGTGCAGCCACAACAACCTGCAGCTGAACGCTCTGAAGACAGTGGAGATGATCGTGGACTTCAGGAAAGTCACAGCCCCTCTGCCCCCCCTCACCCTCACAGGCTCTCCCATCACCACTGCAGATTCCTTCCGCTTCTTGGGCACCACCATCACCCGGGACCTCAAATGGGAGCCGACCATCAGCTCCCTCATCAAAAAGGCCCAGCAGAGGATGTTCTTCCTGCGGCAGCTGAGGAAGCTCAAGCTACCCACCAAGATGTTGGTGCAGTTCTACACGGCCATCATCGAGTCCATCCTCACCACCTCCATAACCGTGTGGTACGCAGGAACCACTGCCAGGGACAGACTAAGGCTGCAGCGCGTCGTGCGCACTGCTGAGAAGGTGATCGGCTGCAAGCTCCCATCTCTCCAGGACCTGTACATCTCCAGGACCCGGAGGCGTGCAGGCCGGATCATAGCCGATCCTTCACACCCTGGTCACGTACTGTTTGCCCCCCTCCCCTCAGGTAGAAGACTTCGGTCCATTCAGACTAAAACCTCCCAGCACATGAACAGCTTCTTCCCCTCTGCCATCAGACTGCTGAACACTAAGTGACTTATTGACTCTCGTGCACCATGTACAGCAGCTCAACGGGACTCATGTCAATCATCACTGTTCTGTTGCATTACCGACTGCACTATGTGGTACTCCACAATATCTGCTGCTCGCTAATATATTTAAAAACTGCTCTGACTAGTATTACTCATTCTTATTCTACACTTATTGCGTGTATAGTTTTTTTATTTCCTTTATCTTATCATGTTTAATGTTGCAGCATTGCACCGAGACAAATTCCTAGTTTGTGTACTACATGAACAATGGCAATAAATCTGATTCTGATTCTGATTCTCCAAGTCCATGGTCCTCAGCCGGAAAAAGGTGGATTGCCCTCTCTGGGTTGGGGACAGGCTCCTGCCCCAAGTGGAGGAGTTTAAGTATCTTGGGGTCTTGTTCACGAGTGAGGGGAAAATGGAGCGAGAGATTGACAGACGGATTGGAGCAGCATCTGCAGTGATGCGGACATTGCACCGGTCTGTTGTGGTCAAGAGGGAGCTTAGTTCTAAGGCAAAGCTGTCGATTTACCAGTCAATCTACGTTCCTACTCTCACCTATGGTCACAAGCTTTGGGTAATGACCGAAAGAACAAGATCACGGATACAAGCGGCTGAAATGAGCTTTCTCCGTAGGATTGCTGGACTCACCCTCAGAGATAGGGTGAGGAGCTCAGTCATCTGGGAGAGGCTCAGAGTAGAACCGCTGCTCCTCCACATTGAAAGGAGTCAGTTGAGGTGGTATGGGCATCTGCTTAGGATGCCTCCTGGACGCCTCCCACTTGAGGTGTTTCAAGCACGTCCCACTGGGAGGAGACCCCGGGGCAGACCCAGGACTCGGTGGAGAGACTATGTCTCCCAGCTGGTCTGGGAACGCCTTGGTGAGCTGGAGCAGGTGGCTGGGGAGAGGGAAGTCTGGGCTTCTCTGCTTGAACTGCTGCCTCCGTGACCCGGACCTCCGGAAAAGCAGTAGAAGATGGATGGATGGATGGATGATCTTGGTCTAATTTTTTTTACATTACAAAAACCTGGCATTTGAACAGGGGTGTGTAGACTTTCTATCCACTGTAGCTCTGGGATCATTTGGACACTCAAACCCCTCCACCACGATAAGGTGGCAATCCACGGGGGCCATTTTTTTTTCCCCCCAGTTTGCAACTTTTTTTCTTGTAAATTTATGATTTTTTTGTAATAATATTTTAGCAACATTTTTCTTGTAAATTTTGCTACTTTTCCTCATAAATTTGTACCTTTTTCCTCATAAATTTGTGACATTTTCTTGTGCATTTGTGAATATTCTCATAAATTTGCAACCTTTTTCTAATACTAAAAATTTTTCTTGTAGTTTTGTGACTCATAAATCTGTGACTATTCTCATAAATTTCAAATTTTTTTTAGTGATTTTTACGAACTTTATCATAATTTCCCAACCTTTTTTTGTAATTTTACAACATTTTCCCTCATGAATTTGTGACTTGTTCTTGTATATTTGCAAATTTATTCTCAAATGTGCAACTTTTTCCAAATAATATTTTAGCAACATTTTTTGTAATTTTGCAATTTTTTTTATTTTAGCAACTTTTTCTTGTATTATTTGCAACTTTTCTCTTGTAAATTTATGATGTCTAATAGTAATTTAGCAAAATTTTTCTTGTAAATTTAGCAACTTTTTCTTCATAAATTTGTGACATTTTCTTGTAAATTTGCGACTTTATTCTCAAAAATTTGCAACTTTTTTCTAATAATACTAAACAAAATTTTTCTTATAGTTTTGCAACTTTTCATAAATTTGTGACCATTATAAATTTGCAAATTTTTTAAATAATATTTTAGGAATTTTATCATAATTTCCCAACTTTTCATAATTTTGCAACTTTTTCCTCATAAATTTGTGACTTTTTCTTGTACATTTCCCAGTCGATTCTCATAAATGTGCAATTTTTTTCTAATATTTTAACAACTTTTTTGCAATTTGACAACTTTTTTCTTGTAAATTTGTGACTTTCTCAGAAATTTGCTATTAAAAAAACACATTTTAGCAACTTTTTCTTCATAATTGTCCAACATTTTACAGTGGGGCAAAAAAGTATTTAGTCAGCCACCAATTGTGCAAGTTCTCCCACTTAAAAGATGAGAGAGGTCTCCAATTTTCATCATAGGTATACCTCAACTATGAGAGACAAAATGAGGAAAAAAAAATCCAGAAAATCACATTGAAGGATTTTTAATGAATTAATTGGTAAATTCCTCGGTAAAATAAGTATTTAGTCAATCCCAAAAGTTCATCTAAATACTTTGTTATATACCCTTTGTTGGCAATGACAGAGATCAAACGTCTTCTGTAAGTCTTCACAAGGTTTTCACACACTGTTGCTGGTATTGTGGCCCATTCCTCCACACAGATCTCCTCTAGAGCAGTGATGTTTTGGGGCTGTCGCTGGGCAACACGGACTTTCAACTCCCTCCAAAGATTTTCTATGCGGTTGAGATCTGGAGACTGGCTAGGCCACTCCAGGACCTTGAAATGCTTCTTACAAAGCCACTCCTTCGTTGCCCGGGCGGTGTGTTTGGGATCATTGTCATGCTGAAAGACCCAGCCACGTTTCATCTTCAATGCCCTTGCTGATGGAAGGAGGTTTTCACTCAAAATCTCACGATACATGGCCCCATTCATTCTTTCCTTTACACGAATCAGTCGTCCTGGTCCCTTTGCAGAAAAACAGCCCCAAAGTATGATGTTTCCACCCCCATGCTTCACACTAGGTATGGTGTTCTTTCTCCTCCAAACACGACAAGTTGAGTTTTTACCAAAAAGTTCTATTTTGGTTTCATCTGACCATATGACATTCTCCCAGTCCTCTTCTGGATCATCCAAATGCTCTCTAGCAAACTTCAGACGGGCCTGGACATGTACTGGCTTAAGCAGGGGGACATGTCTGGCACTGCAGGATTTGAGTCCCTGGCGGCGTAGTGTGTTACTGATGTAGCCTTTGTTACTTTGGTCCCAGCTCTCTGCAGGTCATTCACTAGGTCCCCTCGTGTGGTTCTGGGATTTTTGCTTATCGTTCTCGTGATCATTTTGACCCCACGGGGTGAGATCTTGTGTGGAGCCCCAGATCGAGGGGGATTATCAGTGGTCTTGTATGTCTTCCATTTTTGAATAATTGCTCCCACAGTTAATTTCTTCACACCAAGCTGCTTACCTATTGCAGATTCAGTCTTCCCAGCCTGGTGCAAGTCTACAGTTTTGTTTCTGGTGTCCTTTGACAGCTCTTTGGTCTTGGCCATAGTGGAGTTTGACTGTTTGAGGTTGTGGACAGGTGTCTTTTATACTGATAACGAGTTCAAACAGGTGCCATTAATACAGGTAATGAGTGGAGGACAGAGGAGCCTCTCAAAGAAGAAGTTACAGGTCTGTGAGAGCCAGAAATCTTGCTTGTTTGTAGGTGACCAAATACTTATTTTACCGAGGAATTTACCAATTAATTCATTAAAAATCCTTCAATGTGATTTTCTGGATTTTTTTCCCCTCATTTTGTCTCTCATAGTTGAGGTATACCTATGATGAAAATTGAAGACCTCTCTCATCTTTTAAGTGGGAGAACTTGCACAATTGGTGGCTGACTAAATACTTTTTTGCCCACTGTATGTCATAATTTTGCACCTTTTTCTCATAAACTTGTAACTTTATTCTCATAATTTTGCAACTTTTTTCTTGTAAGTTTTACAACTTCTTTGTGTAAATTTGAGACTTTTCCCTCATGATTTACCAACATTTTTTTTAAATATAATTTTGCGATTTTCTCCCCCAGAAATGTGACTCTTGTAAATTTGCCCCTTTTTTCCATCATGTGTCTCAGGGACTACAGATGGAAATGAGTGAGAATGCTATAATCTGGTACGGAGCATCTTTACCCCGTGTTTCATGGTTTTTCTGTACGTGGTCCCTGACAAACCAATAAACTAAACACATGTGGCTTTTTTCTCATAAATCTGAATCTTTTGTACATTTTTTTCCAAGTAAATTTCACATTTTTTGGCTCATAAATTAGCAACTTTAGTCTTAAATTTTCAAAAATCTCAATGCTAAAGAATATTATTTTTAATGTTTATGACAGTGAGGATCCAGCGGCAGGGGCGTGGCCCGTGTGCGTTACCTGAGTCGTAGTTGTCGTTGTGGTGCGGTGACTCCTCGCCGTCCTCTGCGCTCAGCTCCTGCTCTGTGTTGATGTTGTTCTCCTGGACCAGCTCCAGGAACCGCAGCGCGCTCTCAGCCAGGTGGGCGATGTTCTCTGAGGATCGACACGCAGCCGGACACGGAGGCCAAAACGTCACAAAATTAAAACTTTTTTTTTTATTAAAGTCTACAACTAAAAATGCCACAAACTTCAACTCTAATTAAATATTTCATGCTCTCTTTGTGTAGAGTCTGAGTTTCCTCTTACTGACACGTGCTAAAACAAATAAAAAATGAAAAATAAATGGGAATTTCTGATACAGAAGTCCGTTATACCTGCGTACGCCAGTCTGACAATGGTGGCGTCGTCCTGGGCCAGGTGGGCAACTCCTGGCAGGATGTACTCCGGGTAGATGTTGACGTCGTTCCTCGGCACCTCCTTCACCAGCGCCAGGACCTTAGTCAGCGTCCTCACTGCCTGGGCTCGGACCCGTGGCACCGGGTTGCTGCAGAAGTGCAGCAGGCACGGCGTAATCCGGTCCAGGAGGATGTCCACGGCCAGCCGTGGAGCCAGGTGGAGGACCAGCTCCAAGGCTGCCAGTTTGGAGTCACAGGAGTGGAGCGTCTGCAGACAGGAAGTGATGACGGACACCAGGACAATGAGGCCCTGCTCCTCGCGGGGACTCGGCACGCTGCTGCCATCGTTGTCGTCATCCACCACCGAGGAGGAGGAGCCTGGGAGGAAGGAAGTCAGGTTAGTTACACCGGTTTGATTCCAGGAGGACGCTCTCCTGGTCTCTGTCCTCTCACCTCCTCCTTTCAGATTGGTTAAAATGTTGTCGAGGTCTTTACGAATGACGAGAACCCGCTCGTCGGCGGACTGGAATGTCTCCTTGGAGAACTGAGCCATATAGGGCTGCAGGAACGTGTAGAAAATGTCGGGGAATGCCTTCCCCCGCTGCTGCTTCAGATACTCCTCTGCTGAGAGGCGCTGGGACGGATCTCGCTGGACCATCTGGGAGACCTGAGGGGGACAGGAGGGAGTTACAGAACCAGGACCCGTAGAGGAGAACTGAGGAAGTTTCAGAGGAACTGATCATGGCGACACACAGCAGTGGCAGTGTGTGAACTTGCAACTTTTTCTCACACATTTGCTACGTTTTTCTCAAAACTGACTTTTTATTGTAATTTTGCAACTTTTGCTACTAAAATTTGTAGCATTTTCTTTTATATCTGCAACTTTTTTCTAATTGTCAGGTTTTTTTTGCAAATTTTTCTTTTTACCCCAACTTTTCCCTGATAAACTTACAACTTTCTCATAATTTTGCTGCTTTTATCTTGTAAATTTGTAACTATTTTCGTTGTGGTGCGGTGACTCCTCGCGTCCTCTGTGCTCAGCTCCTGCTCTGTGTTGATGTTGTTCTCCTGGACCAGCTCCAGGAACTGCAGCTAATTTTTTCCTCATAAGTTTTCTACTATTTGCAACATAAATCTGAAACCTTTTTCTTGCAAATTTACAACTTTTTTTTTTTTTTTTTTTTTAAATCTGCAACTTTTCTCATACATTTGCTACATACTTCTCATAAAAGTGCAGTAGACTTATCCAGGACTTAGTGGAATGGTGCCAACAGAACTGCCTCCAGATCAATGCGAGCAAAACCAAGGAACTGGTGGTGGACTGCCACAGGACAACACCCCCCACCCCCACCCCCCCACAGCACCAGTAAACAGACATTGAGATGGTGACATCTTACAAGAACCTGGGTGTTCACTTCAACAACAAACTGGACTGGTCACACAACATCAACGCATTCTACAAGAAGGGGCAGTGCAGGCTGTTCCTCCTGAGGAAACTCAGGTCTTTTGGAGTGCAAGGGGTACTTCTGAAGACCTACGATTCAGTGGTGGCATCAGCCATCACATTCAGAGTGGTCTGCTGGGGCAGTGGCATCACGGCAGCTGACAGGAAGAGACTGAACAGGCTGATCAAAAAAAAGCTAGTTCTGTTCTGGAGGAGATAGGAGAGAGGAGCATGGTGGCTAAGCTGTCATCTCTGCTGGAGTCCAAGTCTCACCCCATGCGGCACATGCTGAACACACTGAGGAGCTCATTTAGCGGCAGGCTGTGCCATCCTAGGTGCATGATGGAGAGGTTCCGCAGGTCCTTCCTATGGCTGTCAGACTTTAATCTAACCAGGGCTGCTCATAGAGGTCGTATTGAATGTCCTAAACATAACAACCTTGCACAATAAATCGTCCACTCCATTATACAACTAGGACAATATCAACCATTGCTGAGGGTGGTAACAACACTGTTGATTCAAATACGAAATACAATGTCTGGGTACATATTCATATTCTGCAGGGTAACTTAAACCGTAATGCTGTTTATATCATCTAGCTGCAATGCTCCTGCACTGTGCACATATCTGTGTACTTATGTATATTCATTTACTGCTTTGGCTAACCAGTTCTTATTATCTTATTAATTATGGCTTGGAGTGCTGCTATCCCTGTGCTGCTATAATCCTGGAATTTCCCCATTGTGGGACTAATAAAGGCTTATCTTAAAACTGACTTTTTATTGTGAATTTCTTACTTCGACTAAAATTGTGACTTTTCTTGTAAATTTTCAACTTTTTTCTTGTAAATCAGCAACATTTCTCAAAAATTTTCAACTTTTTTCCAATAAAAATGTCACTTTTTTCCTCTCAAACTTGCTACTTTTCATTGACATTTGCAATTTTTTCCCCTCATAATTTATCATTTATCTTGTAAATTTGTTACTTTCATTTCATTTTCTTCCACTTGATCCTTTTCGGGTTGCGGGTGGGATGGAGCCTATCCCAGCATCTTTTAGGCGAGAGGCAGGGTACACCCTTTTTTTCCTTTTAAATCAGCAAATTTTTTCTCACAAACTCTACAACTTTCTTCTCTTAAATATGTGACTTTTTTCTTTTAAATTTGCAACATTCATAGGGATGACGGTTAATTCTTTATTCTATGCAATGGGAGTCGGGAACCTGGGGAAGTTTTAACAGTTTAAGAGATGTTCACCAGTTCTCTGATGTTCTGATCCTCGATCTTCATTAGAACCGGCTCCGTCTGGAACAGTCCTTTACGGTACGCCAGTAGCTGGGACAGGTCGAAGAGAGGAACTCCCTCGGTGAAGAGCTCTGCTATCACACATCCTGGGACCACAAGAACATGTAGAACGTCATGATGGGCAGGTAGGACAGCATAGAGGAATGTCATGAGGAATGTCATGTATAGTAATTTCACACAGAGTATCAAGCACAACATTATGAATGAACATGATGGAGAACATCTTGGAGGTAACCAAGGACATTGTGAAAGAACATGAAGGAACGTCACAAGGAACATTATGAGGGAACATCAGAAATGTCATAAGGAACATCGGGTATACCAGTTTCAAATTGAGTCTCATGCATATCATTGAGAAGATCCTGAAAGACAGGGTGAAAGATCATCAAACAGGAATGTCAAAAGAAACATCATGAAGAACGCCAGGGAACATTATGAAGGAACATCAGGAGCTTCATACAGAAGCTCATAAGGAATATGTAAGAGAACAGCATGAAGAACGTCACTGAAAACATCTTATAGGTCATGAGGAACACAAGAAGGATCATCATGCAAAACATCACATAGTTACATCATGAAGGAGGTCATGGAGGAACATTACAGGGGAAGTCATGCAGAACATTATGAACAAACATCATTGAGAACACCATGAAGGACACTGAAAGAACATCATAAAGAATACCGTGAAATAATGTCAATAGGAACATTAGGAAGGTACAGCAGGGACACCATACAGAACATCGGGTATCAAGGCTTCAAAAGGAACACCTAACAGAACATCATGAAGGACATCACTGAGAACAACACAAAGGACACCGTGAAAGATCATCATACAGGGATGCCATAAGAAACGTCATGAAGAACGTCAGGAAACATGATGAGGGACATCATATAGAACATCAGGTGTAGCAATTTCATAATAATAATAATAATAATGTCATAAAGAATATCTAAAAACATTATGAAGGACATCACTGAGAACATCTTATCGGTTACGATGAACACAATGAAGGAACATCATAAGGATCATCATGCAAAACATCATGTAGTTCGATCATGAAGAAGGTCATGGAAGAACATTACAAAGTCATGCAGAACATCATGCAGAATGTCAAAAACAAAACATCAAGAACATCATGAAGGAATGTCATAAGGAACATCATGTATAATGGCATGAAGGAACTTCAAAAGGAAGATAATGAAGAGTGTCATGGAGGACATCCCAAAGATCTTGAAGGACACCATGAAAGAATGTCAGAAGGAACATAATCTAGAATGTCAGAAGGAACGCCTCAACAAATGTCATGAAGTTACGCTATGCAGAACATCAAACTAAATGTCATAATATCATTAACGAATGTCGTAAAGAACGTCCATCTTCTCATAAAACCTTAAAAAACCCAGACTCCGCTGCTGAGTCCATGTTTTTCTGTATTTTTTACTATCAGACCTGTGGAGAACGTGTCAACTTATCTATTACTCTCATAGTCGCCAGAGTATGATCATTTTGTCTTCTTTTTAATTATTAGCCTTTTTGTTTTCTTATTAAAGACAATGATAGGAAGGAGATGCTTTTCCCTTTACATGTTTCGACTGTCCACTGCAGTCTTCATCAGAAGTGGACAGTCGAAACATCTAAAGGTAAAAACATCTCCTTTCTATTCTTGTCTTTAATAAGAAAACAAAAAGGCTTACTGTTCTCATATCAGAACTGTACCTGCGGAGAAGATGTCCATGGCCGGTTTGAGTTCCCCGCGGCTCCTCTGGTTGTTGTTGGTCAGGTCCACCAGTGGCGTGTTCTGGTCGCACTCCGTAGCAAACATGCTGCCATCCACGAACCTCTCCGGCGCGATGTAGCACGTCCGACGCCTGGACGTGTCGAAGAAGTAGTTGAAGTCGGCGGGGTTGTCCTCGGGCAGATACGTGGGCTTGAAGCTGGCAAAGTCGGTGAGCAGTGCCCAGTTCCAGCTGGTCACCATCACGTTCTCCGTCTTGATGTCACCGTGGCGGACGCCGGCCTTGTGCGCCTGGTCTACAGCATTGAGTATCTGGAAGGCGAGCCAGCGCTTCTCCACGTCGTTGAGGAACGGCCGCGTGCTGATGCGGTCATAGAGGTTGTCCCGGACGTACTGCCGGAACAGGATGGCAGCCTTCTCGGTGAGTGAGGCCTTCTGGAAGGGGAGGCAGTTCTGGCAGGAGTGGAGCCGGATCTTCAGCTCTTCCAGCTCCTGCTTGTAGCTGGTGAGTGGCAGAGACGGGTCCTGGATGGCGAACACTTTGACCACCACCAGGCCCTCGCGGTGCTTGGCCCGTGCCACCTTAAAGAACCGGGTGCTCCCCAGGCTCTTGTCATACTCGTAGTCGGGGATGTCGGAGAAGTAGCTGTCCACGGAGAGGATCTGAGAGGGAGCGATGCCCGCCAGCTGGTTCCCCATGGTGCTTCACGTCTGTGGAAATGGAAAAACTGAGAATTTCAGCTGCAGAAATGCTACAGATTCATCACATTAATTTGCAACTTTTCCTAATTTTTAGCTCATTCCAGCAAAGATGAAAGAAGCTAATGTGAGGGTGTGGCATCCATCGTCCGCCTATCAATCCACATTTTGCGGGAATCACAACTGGCAGCTTTTTACCAGTCTCATCCCATAAATTTGCGATGCCCTGCCTCATAAATTTACAATAATTATGAGAATAAAGTTGCAAATGTGAAATGCAAAAAAGTAGCCAATTTATAAGAAAAAAGCTGAACATTTACATGGATAAAGGTCTCAAACTTCCAGGTATTTTTTTTTTTACAAAAATAAAGTTGTACAAGAGTAGTTTTAGTATGAGCAACACTTTAAAGCAGATTTTAAGAATTCACACAAGTGTAACAGTTCATCCTGTACCACATGAGGTTGTGAGCATAATAAAACTGCAAACTACAGCAGTATGTGCTGGAGGTTTTGCTGTATTTAGGACCCTAAAATCTAGTCTTAGAAAAGTGCATAATCATTAAACATCTGCCCACTCGTACTGACAATCTGCTTATTTTAGACAAGTGTGACCTACCACAGTCAGCCTGATTCCTTTACTGGAAACAGAAAAAAAAAAAAAAAAAAAACAAAAAAAAAAAAAAAAACGTACAGAAACCTACATGAAACAGTCATTCATTCATCTTCTTCCACTTAATCCTTTTCGGGTTGCGGGGGGTCTGGAGCCTATCCCAGCATCTTTGGGCGAGAGGCAGGGTACACCTTGGACAGATCACCAGTCCAATGAAACAGTGTTAAGCAATTTCAAAACACAACAAAAGAAAAACAACAGAAAACACAATAAAACAGAAAAAAACGAACAAAAAACAAGGGAGTTAATAAAAAGGCACTGGCCATGGATATGGAAGTTGTAGCTCGAGACGCATCGTCTATTGCTATGGAAGAGTTGATCAATCCGACAAAACCTTTTCGGATCAGCTCACAACCGCCACCATTGCTGTAGTGTAGGCAAAGAGTGTGGTCTACCTGTGATAGAAAGGTGAGGGGTTTGTCTCCCGCTGTCACCATCCTCTGTCTGTAATCTTGTGTGTGAATATGTGATATATGTGTGAATGGGTAGATAACAAATCTGTTCAGCGCTTTGGTCATCCAGAGATTTAAAAAAAAAAAAGAAAAAAAAAAAAAGAGAGCTATATAAACAAATACCATTTTACTCGCACATGCAATGGAATTTAGAATCCTAAATTAACAATAAGAGGTTAGCCTTTAGGATTTAGGAACTCAAAAGGTTAAAAAGATAGATATTAATTTTAAAAATTGAAACAAAACATGGGTTAATGTAACACTTCTGTGTTATTGTAGTGTTTCTTCTGGGGGTCATTGAGTAATAAAATACTGTAGGATCATACCAGCCTGTTCTGATAACTTCTCTTTATTCTCCTCTTTACATTCTGCCAAAACCTCACTACACACATCTGAGGTACTACATGAGGAAGTGCCTTTCTTCAATTGTTGATAAAAGCCTTCGATTTCCGTAACTCCAACCTCTGTGGTCTGCAGATATGGAAGACATTTCCCTGTATGGACTCACAGGTCCAGTTTAAAAACAAACACATATTTATATGTGAATAATATCTATTTATTATCTTTTTAACCTTACTCTTTCATAAATTCTAAAGGTTAACCTCTTCATGTTCATTAAGGATTCTAAATTCCATCTCATGTAAAAATAAAATGGCCTTCTTTTATATTGGTCTTTAAAAAAAACCTCTTGATGACCAAAGTGCTTAACAGATTCCATTATCTACCGATTCCTACAAATTACATATTCACACACACTCATTACAAAGACAGTGGACAGCAACAGCGGGCAACGAACCCCTTACCTTTGGATCACAGGTAGACCACACTTTTTCCCTACACTACAGCAGCAGTGATCTGATTTGAAAAGGTTTTGTCGGACTGATCAACTCTTCCGTAGCAACAGACAATGAGTATAGGGTGGCATTAATATAATGTATTTGTAGATTTTTGTGAATGAGTTTTTTTTTTTTTGTTACTTATTTGTACCCGTAGGTAGATTTGGTTTGCAGTCTGGTGACAAGCCACCGGCTGCCAGTCGCTGCGTGCGCGAGCGCCCTAAACCTACATGTTTTTGGTATGCGGGAGGAAACCGGAGAAATCCCGGAGTAAACCCACGCAACACGGGGAGAACATGCAAACTCCACACAGCTCACTGTTGGTCGGGGGCTGGGATCGAACCCACGATCTCATGATCCCCGCGATCCCCCGGCCGAGGGTAAAACTGTGCTGCCACAGTGCTAAACCACTGCGCCACCGTGCAGGTATGGCATGCAGAGTCACGTGGCACCGACTGGCCATTCGGATTCAAGCCGTAGAAAACATTCTATGGCAACGGTTCCAAATCCAATTCCACTGCCTAATAAAAACACATCATAAAACAATACAAAACAGCAAGTCTACAGAAAAACACTGTAAAACAAACCTTTAAATTAAATCACCCTTTATTGTCATTCAACTGTACAACCAATCATGTACAGTAGAACGAGATTGTGTTTTACACAAATTTCTAAAACCATGACTACTCAGAGTTGGGACCAGGAAGCAGAGTCGCAGTCTTACACGCCTCTCTGCAGCTCCTCTTCATCCGCCACCCCTCAGCTTAGCCCCCGTCTTCCCCATCAGAGAATCGTTGTCTGCTCCCTCCAAAGTGAATAAAAATATAATGCATAAGCATCCCAAAGTGATAAAGCAAAATATTGGTAAAACTCAAATTAAACATAAAGCCTCTAAATTGAATGATTTGGCCTCTGTTCCTCCTCATAATTTAAAAATTAAATGTGGTTTATTAAATATTAGGTCTCTAACTCCCAAGTCTCTGTTAGTCCATGATTTGTTAATTGATCATCAGATTGATTTAATAACCCTTACAGAGACTTGGTTAGGACAAGAGGATTATGTTGGTTTAAATGAATCAACTCCCTCTGGTTGTTTAAACTGTCAAAATCCCAGAAGTTCTGGTCGTGGAGGAGGAGTAGCAACAATTTACCATTCCAAATTACTAGTTAATGTAAAGCAAAAAACATGTTATAATTCCTTTGAGGGCCTGGTCCTCAGTATTGGGCACTTTAGCAATTTTAGGTTAAACCCAATTTTATTTGCCATAGTTTATCATCCCTTATCAACCTACTCAGAATTTTTATCCGAATTTGCTGATTTCTTAGCTGATTTAGTGCTGAAATCTGATAGAATAATTATAGTAGGGGACTTTAATATACATGTGGATGTAGATAGTGACTGCCTTAATGTGGCTTTTAATTCAATATTAGACTCGATTGGGTTTTCTCAGAAAGTAGGAAATTCTACTCATTACCTCCACCATACATTGGACCCTGTTCTGACATATGGCATAGAAATAGAAAATCTTGTAGTGTCTCCTCATAACCCTGTACTGTCAGACCATTGTCTGTTAACCTTTGATTTTACTATTTCTGACTATTTGGCTCCTAAAGAAAAATATTATTACAGTAGATGCCTCTCAGATGATGCTGTTTCCAAATTTATGCAGATTGTTTCCTCTATGCCATGTGTCAACACAACGGAAATAAGCTATAGACAGCTTGCTCCTTCTGTAATTGATAACATGGTGGATAGTGTTTCAGCTTCTCTGCATCAGACTCTAGACTTGGTGGCCCCCTTAAAAAAGAAAAAGTCTAATCAGAGATTTCTAACTCCTTGGTTCAACACAGAAACTCGTAGCTTAAAACAGAAGACTCGTCAATTAGAAAGAAAATGGCGCTCTACTAATTTAGATGAAGTCTATTTAGCTTGGAGAAATCATCTTTTAATTTATAAAAAATCTCTTAGAAAAGCTAGAACAAGTTATTACTCTGCATTAATAGAAGAGAACAAGAATAATCCCAGGTTTCTTTTCAGTACTGTAGCCAGGTTGACAAAGAGTCAGGACTCTGTTAATCCTAGCATTCCCTTAGAGCTTACTAGTCAGGACTTTATGAACTTTTTCAATAATAAAATTTCATCCATCAGAGATAAAATCAATCAGATTCTTCCCACAGTTAACTTAAATACTGTAACTACTACAACTCCTTCTTTTGATGTCTGTCTTGATGAGTTTACTCCAATCGACCTTTGTGAGTTAGACAAAATAGTTTCCTCATCCAAACCTTCAACTTGTCTTTTAGACCCTATTCCTACCAGGTTATTTAAAGAAGTCTTCCCACTTATTGGTAGCTTTATTCTTCATATAATCAATTCTTCATTAACTTTAGGCCATGTACCGCAGGCTTTTAAAACGGCTGTAATTAAACCCTTACTCAAAAAGCCAACGCTAGATCCAGGAGCTTTAGCTAACTATAGACCAATCTCTAATCTCCCTTTCATTTCAAAAATCTTAGAAAGAGTTGTTGCTACGCAATTATTTGACCACCTGCAGGGAAATGGTTTACTTGAAGAGTTTCAATCTGGGTTTAGAATCCATCATAGTACTGAAACAGCCTTAGCGAAGGTCACTAACGACCTCCTCATTGCATCTGATAATGGACTAGTTTCTGTACTTGTCCTTTTAGACCTTAGTGCAGCTTTTGATACTATCGATCATAATATTCTACTTGATAGATTAGAACACTATGTTGGACTTAATGGAACTTCGTTGCAGTGGTTTAGATCTTATTTATCTGATAGGTTCCAGTTTGTTCATGTAAATAATGAGTTTTCTTTCAACTCAAAGCTTAGTCATGGAGTTCCACAGGGATCTGTGCTAGGCCCTACTCTTTTTAGTTTATATATGCTTCCATTAGGCAACATTATTAGAAAGCACTGTATACATTTTCATTGTTATGCAGATGACACACAATTATACCTGTCAATGAAGCCAGATGATAGTAATCAATTAGCCAAGTTAGAAGCCTGTCTTAAGGAAATCAAAGCTTGGATGACTTGTAATTTCCTGCTATTAAATTCAGATAAGACTGAAGTCATTCTTGTTGGTCCAAAAAACCTTAGAAATTCCTTTCCAAATCAAACTTTCAGTTTGGATGCAGTTACTCTTTCTCTTAATAGCTCTGTGAGGAACCTTGGAGTTATTTTTGATCAGGATTTGTCCTTCAATTCACATATTAAATTTGTTTCTAAGACTGCCTTCTATCATTTGCGTAATATTGCCAAGATTAGAAGCATCTTGTCTCAGAGTGATGCTGAGAAGCTGATCCACGCTTTTGTTAGCTCGAGATTAGATTATTGTAATTCTTCACTGATGTGCCCTACCTGAAGCGATTGCTAAGCTAACGCTGGTTAGCTTAATGCTGGCGCCAGCCATTCCACCTAACACCAGCCTGAATCAAAGCCCAGCTGCGAGGCCCAGCGGAGATACTACCAGGCAGGCGGCTATTTGTTGACGGGGCTCAGCAGAGTTTTCACCCAGGCAGACGGCGGTAGGCGGCGGTGCCCAGCGGAGGACTTACCGTGACTGCAGCGGCGGTGTGCGACGAGACTACCCGAAGCGATTGCTAAGCTAACGCTAGTTAGCTTAATGCTGGCGCCAGTCATTCCACCTTACACCAGCCTGAATCGAAGCCCAGCTGCGAGGCCCAGCGGAGATACTACCAGGCAAGCGGCTATTTGTTGACGGGGCTCAGCAGAGATTTCACCCAGGCAGACGACGGTAGGTGGCGGTGCCTAGCAGAGGACTTACCGTGACCTCAGCGGAGCTCGGTGGCAGCGGCGGTGTGTGACGAGACTCGGTTGGAGGAGCGGGACGGGAGACCAGTTACGGCGGCTATGAGCAACGAGACCAGCAACGGAAGGGGCTAGTTGGCTAGCTGAGGCCCAGCTGGATTCGAGGACGATCGGATCAGATTCTGGCGATATAAGCAGAATTTATTTTACTATCCACAGATTTTCTTTTTCCTTCTTTCCAAGAAAGACTGAAGATGGCTGCCACCGGATTAAAAAGTGGGCTGATGGGCACCACTAATAAGCCTTCTCTACTTATCTACTTCCTCTTCGTTTTGTCTTTGTGTGTCTGGACCTGCAACAAGAAGGATTTTCCGACAAACTCAACCAAAGGTGAAGTTAAAAAGTTTTATCTGTATGGATTTGGGCTTGGACATCTCACCCTACACTCTATGTGGTCTTTAAAAGCCCTGAGCAAAAACTTCCAAATTAAGGCAAACATGGCTGTTAAGCAAAAATCACAATATGGCAGAGGATATACAATTAAAGTTCTGTTAGTTCTGCTACTTCTGGCAGGAGATATTCACCTTAACCCTGGACCTGCCACTATTAAACAGCAGACCACTGGGTTAGCACAAAACCGAGCTGTACAAAAGCAAAAACAACATTTATTTTTCCAAACTGTTAATCATGCACGAGTTCTTTGGGACACCAAGGCTAAACCAAAGGGGATCCTCGGTGGTCATTTAAACATACGGAGCATAATCCCCAAAAGAGATGAGATTTCGGTGTTGCTGTTGGACTCAAATCTGGACTACCTTTGTCTCTCAGAAAGCTGGCTACACAGGAACATAGACACTAATATGATCGATATTGTGGGCTACCAGTGTTTTAGAAAAGACAGGCAGGTAGGGAGGGGAGGAGGTGTTTTAATTTACATCAAAGAGAAATATAAATGTCAACTGGTTGATTTGAATACTTCACTTGAATGTTTAGCTGTTAATGTATGTCTCTCTCCGGTAATGAATTTCAACATTGCAGTAGTGTACAACCCACCGTCACACAACTCTTCCTTTTATAATGAATTAAGTGATCTGGTTAAACAACTTGAGAAGAACAGAGAAACAATAATTCATGGTGACTTTAATATCAACTGGTCTGATAAAAAAGACAAACAAAAACTGAAAAGCCTCATGACTAAATTTAATTACCAGCAAATCATCAAAGGACCCACCAGGATAACCAAACAATCCAGAACACTTATTGACATGGTATTTACTAATAAACCAGAACGAATAACCAGAACCTATAATCTTGTAACTGGTCTCTCAGATCATAACATGGTTCTTGCTGTCAGGAAACTTACTAAAAAGCGACTACAGTATTTTGGGGGAGTCGATATTGACAAATCAAATTTTATTATCCCCAAATCAAAAAATGAGGAGTTTGAACATTACTTAGAGAATCAAAATTGGGAGCAGCTCATGTCAACATGTGAAGTAGATGATTGTTGTAATTTTATAACTGCAACAATCACAAAGTCTATAGAAAAATTTTCAAAGCAAATTAAAAGTAGACAACAGAAGATTAGCCTACCATGGTTAAATAATGAAATAAGAAAACTTATGAAGAGACGAGACTATGCACTGAAAACATCACTAACCTCCAAACTACAAAATGATCACCTTGTGTATAAAAGTTTAAGAAATAAAGTGGTACATGAGCTGCGAAAATCAAAAATATCTTATTACAATAAACTGATAGATCATGCAAAGGGTAACAACAGTTCCCTATGGAGGCATTTAAATAACTTAACTAATTAAAAAAACGATCAGAAGGGGGTAAAGGAACTTAGAATCAATGGCAAGACCGTCAGTGACAAGGCTACTTTGGCAAATGAATTTAATTCACACTTTGTGGGCTCTGTGGAAGACTTAACAAAAATTTTTGTGCTGCCAAATGTGCTCAACAACACAAATTCCATACTTCCAACAGATACTTTTCACATCAATGAGGTAAATGAGAAGTTAATTGCTGGTATTGTTAAAACACTGTCAAACTCAAAAACTAATGATATCTACAATATGAGCACCTCCTTTCTCAAAATGCACAGCAAAATATTAATCAAACCACTGACCCATCTCATTAATCTCTCCATTAGGTCTAGTACATTTCCATCTGGCTGGAAAAAAGCTGTCGTCATACCAGTTCATAAATCAGGCAGTAAAGACGATATATGCAATTACCGCCCAATCTCTATCTTACCAGTCCTATCTAAGGTTCTTGAAAAAGTTGTAGCTACACAGCTGATAGACTACTTACAAGACAGTCAACTTCTTCATCCACATCAATTTGGTTTTAGACCAGGATACTCAACAGAAACAGCAAATTGTTGCCTTATTGAAAACGTCAAACAGTCCTTGGACAGGGGTAATGTGGTAGGAGCTGTTTTTCTAGATCTCAAAAAGGCTTTCGATACTGTAAACCACAGTTTGCTTTTATCCAAAATGGTATCTTTTAACTTCTCCCCAAATACATTAGAATGGTTTGCATCTTATCTCCAGAATAGAGAACAGTGTGTAAAAGTTCACCAGGATAAATCCTCATTTTTAAACAACCGCATGGGTATCCCACAAGGGTCCATTCTTGGTCCTTTACTTTTCAGCATTTTTATTAATGACTTGCCGTTACACTGCTCAGCTGCAACATGCCAACTTTCTGCAGATGATGCAGTTATTTACACAGCTGCCAAGACTCCAGCACAGGCTGCAGATGTACTGTCTACAAGTATGGTTGATGTCCAAGAGTGGCTCCTCAAGAACCATCTATTGCTGAACCTTCAGAAAACAGTCTCAATGTGCTTTTCAATCAAAAAATGTAACCTGCAACATTTTAAAGTTAATATACATGATCATGACATCAGTTTAGCTACAGAATTCAAATACCTTGGCATTGTACTAGATCCTCAACTCAAATTTAATCTTCATATAAAGAAAATTTCAAAAACAGTAAAAAAAAATCTGAACTGCTTTAAATTAATTAGATATTACATACCTTACAAAGCAGCTGCACTGTATATGCATTCTATGGTTTTTTCTCATATATCATACTGTTTGACAGTCTGGGCTCAAGCAGCCCCTTCCACAATAAGACATATAGGTTCATTATATAATCAAACCCTAAAAATCTTGGACAAAAAGCCCATTAGGTGGCATCACTTTAATGTTTTAAAAAAATACAACCTATTGAGTTTTGAGAGCTTCATTGACCTCTGTCTTCTGAAATTAACGTTCAAATGTTTCCATAAATCAGCACCCGAGCCACTTGCTGGTTTCGTCCAAAGACAGGACAGCAGCAGAGCCACCAGGAGTTCTGTTAACAATAACTGTAAAATATTCCACCGCAGAACCACATTTGGACAAACAGCATTCTCTATAAAGGGCAGTCACATCTGGAACACAATGCCAAATGAAATTAAAATAATAACGGACTTTAAAACATTCACTAAAAATGTTAAAAACTGGCTGAAAAATAAACAAGAATGTACTCATGTATGAATTAATTGTCTGCAAAGTGAGAGTGAATGAAGGGAAGGAATAAATGTGTTTGTTTATAGTGAGTGACGGAGGGAGGAAGGCCTGAAATAGGCAAATGTGAGTTATGTTATATGTGTTAAATGTGAGTCAGGCTGTTATATTTGTGTATTTATAATATTTATAATATTTATGTTAAGTGTGAGTCAGGCTGTTATATTTGTGTATTTATAATATTTATAATTGTGTATTTATAATTTTTCTGCATTGATGTATGTGGTTATTGTGTATATTTTTTATTTTTTTTTTCCCATCTTTACTTGATTCTTTTTTCTAAAGCCCATCCAGGGACAAGAGTTGCAAATTAGCTAATAGCTATACACTCTATGTGCAACACATCAGATTGATTGTCTTTGATTAATTGTCTATGTTTATTGCACTGTCCCTGTCAAATAAACTAATCTACTACTACTACTTTATTATCAGGCTGTCCTAAAACATCTTTAAAAAGTCTTCAGCTGATCCAAAATGCTGCAGCAAGAGTTTTAACAGGTACTAGAAAGAGAGATCATATCTCTCCGGTTCTGGCCTCCCTTCATTGGCTTCCCATAGAGTTTAGAATTAAGTTTAAAATCCTTCTTCTTACTTACAAAGCTCTAAACAATCAGGCTCCTTTTTATTTAAAAGATCTGATACTACCGTATTATCCTAACAGAGCACTACGCTCCCAAAATGCAGGATTACTTGTAATACCTAGAATCTCCAAAAGTACAATGGGAGGCAGAGCCTTCAGTTATCAAGCTCCTCTCCTGTGGAATCAGCTGCCAATCTGGATTCGGGAGTCAGACTCGATCTCTGTTTTTAAGAATAGGGCTAAAACCTACCTTTTTGATATAGCCTACAATTAGGGAGGGATCATGTGTTTCTGAACCCTCCCTTAGTTATGCTGCTAATAGGTTTAGTCAGCCGGGGGACCTCCAGTAATGCACTGGGCCTCACTCCTTTCCTCACTCTCAATGAAATATTTTTTTTGCTGGTCATTAACATTTGTTTGTTCTCGCCCATAGATTGAGTCCCCATCGTGCTGTTTGCTCTCTACATGTCTGTTCTTTTCTTCTTCTCTATCCCCTCACCCCCCAGCCAGTCGCAGCAGATGACTGCCCCTCCCTGAGCCTGGTTCTGCTGGAGGTTTCTTCCTGTTAAAAGGGAGTTTTTCCTCTCCACCGTCGCCAAGTGCTTGCTCACAGGGGATCGCCTGATTGCTGGGGTCTTTCTGCAACTTTCTGCAACTGTGGGGGTTCCCCCCTACAGTTGATAGTGCTATGAGATGACTGTTGTTGTGAAATGGCGCTATATAAATAAAGTTGAATTGAATTACCTATCTACTGTGTCAATCACACACACCCCAAGTGCAGAATCAGAGGGCCGCTGCCATGCAAGGCGCCGCCACAAATTTCCCTCCTCCATTCCATTATTGCTGAGCACCAAGCTGGATGGCAGGAAGTTCCAAAAGTGTTAAAGTAACACTCCATCAAAAAATGAGTTCTCTTTCTCATTAACACATCTGTAACATGTTTTATTATGATTTACAAGACATCAAGAGCAAAATCACTCAAATGTTTCATATCTTTTTTTTTACTATAAAGTTTAAATTAAGCCCCGCCCCCTTGAGACAGACCGTTTTGGGTGACATAACTACAGCCGTGGACAAAATTGTTGGTACCCCTCTGTTAATGAAAGAAAAACCCACAATGGTCACAGAAATAACTTGAATCTGACAAAAGTGGTAATAAATAAAAATTCTATGAAAATTAACCAATGAAAATCAGACAATGCTTTTGAATTGTGGTTCAACAGAATTATTTTAAAAAACAAACTCATGAAACAGGCCTGGACAAAAATGATGGTACCCCTAGAAAAGACTGAAAATAATGTGACCATAGGGACATGTTCAACCAAGATGTGTCCTCGAATTAACATCACAGGTGTCTACAAACTTGTAATCAGTCAGTCGGCCTATTTAAAGGGTGACAAGTAGTCACTGTGCTGTTTGGTGACATGGTGTGTACCACACTAAACATGGACCAGAGGAAGCAAAGGAGAGAGTTGTCTCAGGAGATTAGAAAGAAAACTATAGACAAGCATGTTAAAGGTAAAGGCTATAAGACCATCTCCAAGCAGCTTGATGTTCCTGTGACTACAGTTGCACATATTATTCAGAAATTTAAGATCCACGGGACTGGAGCCAACCTCCCTGGACATGGCCGCAGGAGGAGACGGATAATACGAATGGTAACAAAAGAGCCCAGAACAACCTCTAAACACATTCATGGTGAACTCCAAGGTCAAGGTACATCAGTGTCAGATCGCACCATCTGTAGTCGTTTGAGTCAAAGTTGACTTCATGGGAGACGACCAAGGAGGACACCACTGTTGAAAACAAATCATAAAAAAGCCAGACTGGAATTTGTCAAACTGCATGTTGACAAGCCACAAAGCTTCTGGGAGAATGTCCTACGGACAGACGAGACAAAACTGGAACTTTTTGGCAAGGCACAGCAGCTCTATGTTCACAGACGCAAAAATGAAGCATACCAAGAAAAGAACACTGTCCCTACTGTGAAACATGGAGGAGGTTCTATTATGTTCTGGGGCTGCTTTGCTGCATCTGGCACAGGGTGTCTTGAATCTGTGCAGGGTACAATGAAATCTCAAGACTATCAAGGTATTCCAGAGAGAAATGTGCTGCCCAGTGTCAGACAGCTTGGTCTCAGTCGCAGGTCATGGGTCTTGCAACAGGATAATGACCCAAAACACACAGCTAAAAACACCCAAGAATGGCTAAGAGCGAAACATTGGACTATTCTAAATTGGCCTTCTATGAGCCCTGATCTAAATCCTATTGAACATCTGTGGAAGGAGCTGAAACATGCCATCTGGAGAAGATACCGTTCAAACCTGAGACAACTGGAGCAGTTTGCTCATGAGGAGTGGGCCAAAATACCTGCTGAGAGGTGCAGAAGTCTCACTGACAGTTACAGAAATCGTTTGATTGCAGTGATCGCCTCAAAAGGTTGTGCAACACAATATTAAGTTAAGGGTACTATCATTTTTGTCCAGGCCTGTTTCATGAGTTTGTTTTTTAAAATAATTCTGTTGAACCACAATTCAAAAGCATAGTCTGATTTTCATTGGTTAATTTTCATAGAATTTTTATTTATTTCCACTTTTGTCAGATTCAAGTTATTTCTGTGACCATTGTGGGTTTTTCTTTCATTAGCAGAGGGGTACCAACAATTTTGTCCACGTGTGTATGCATGAACCTGGCACGTGGGTAGTGTTGAGTCAGTCAGGACTCTGTGGCCTAACTCAAATTATCCTCCAGGATAGTTAGCATTTTTAACAAACTGCTTTGAAAACTTGACCCAAATTAAGATGGGTTTTGGATAGATAGATGTACTTTATTGATCCCAAACTGGGAAATTACAATTAAACTGCTTTGAAGGATCAGTGCAGTTTCAGTCATTATCCTGGGCCATCGTGCATCCAAGTGGGCATGTCCTTCAACTGCTAAGTCTTTTAATCAATCATTTATGCTGTTTAATGTAGCGCTAGCCACTATTAGCCTTGCGGGGTGTGGGTTGGGTCTGGGGGGGGGGGAGGGGGGAAATGAAAAGTTCATAGTTCAACAGCAGGTATCCACCAACAACACCAGTCGAAGAAGTATGTGGACCGAAGGGGAGACTTTGTTGAAAAATAAACCATATTTGGTCAAATTTGACCACTATGAACTTTTCAGCTAGCACCCCACTGCCTTGTCACCGATTCTGGCGTTTAAAAGGGGGGAGGGTGAGGGGACTGAGAAAATTTTGACACGAACCTGTAAGAGACAACGAAAGGATTTTTGGTAGGAAAAAAAAGGACATAAGACACCATTTTAGACAATGTAGATGTTTTTATAGTGCATTTATAGCCACTGGAGTGCGTCTTTAAAACCAAAAAGCCGCAGACAAAACAACCCAAAACACCTGTTTACCAGTGAGGAAACTAAATAAAATTCACTGAAGTTAAATGTTCTCTTTTGTTGAAACGCTTGTTAACAATTTATCAAACATGCTCAAGATTGAAAACGTTATAAAACGAACAGTTTTCATTAAAAAAAAACAAAAAAACAATCAACATTGGTGTAAACTCACAGACTGGCGTTCGCCTCTGCTACAGCTGTTCTTGTTGACGCGTTAGCTGCTAGCGGCTAACGTGGACCAGCTTCCGGTCAGTTAAACGTTAAATCTCGGTGGCAGGCGTCCGTCGGTCGGCTGATGTGTTCCTTTATTCGTGTCCTTCCTCTGTCTCAGCCGTGGAACCCCTCATTCCCTGAATTACCGTGAATAAATAGATAAATCACAAGCTAACTCCCGCAGTTCTTTGCGCTAACTCCGGTCAGCAGGTGTCAGCTGTTGTTGTTATGCTTCCGGGTGAAGCCCAATTCATAGTGGCAAAAACGCGCTGATACCCGAGCGAGCGCAGTGGACGCATTCGTACGCAAACCCAACGCCAGAGGGTGAGCGCTGACCAACAGTGTTGCCAGGTTTCACGAGGGAAACAAGCGACCAGCTCTATGGAAACAAGCCCAAAAACAAGCCCAACAGGCAACCTACCACATTGTAAAAGAGAGGCTGATGCTTGATAACATATCGATAGATAGATTTATTTTTATTTGCAGTGAATTAACTGTAAACACAGTCAGCATTGAAAAACGGAATTTTATAAACTCTAATTAAAGGAAAATACATATGCATTCTGCATAAGCAACAGCAAATTTATTGTAAACATAGTCAACATAAAAACTTTGAATAAATTAAATTTTTAAACTCTGATCAAAAGAAAAGGCATGTACATTCTGCATAAGTAACAGCACTAAACACGATTACAGTTTAGTGATGTAGGAGGATGGGAGCTGTTGTCTGCTAGTCTTTTAAACAAAAACTAAATATTACACTGTGGAGTGTGTAAATGAAGAGGCAGCTTCATGTCAGACGATTTATTACACACTCACATCTCACAAGCACAGAACAGACTGACTGGTTACAGCAAGCACTCCTCTCTATAAATCAAGTCACCTTCACAAGCTTCAAGGCACTTCCTCATACACAGCATGATATTTACACTACACTTCATTCAACCCCCTCTCACCCTCTTGGGCATTGTTCTCCCATGTGTATTCATTGTCTCTGTCTGAGGTGTGAAATAACATAACCTCCATACCGCCCGCCCCCCAGCATCTTAGATAGAACAATAGAATATCAGTCCACATGCTGTTTCGGCTTCAGTCTCCTCCCATATCTGCTGTAACTGGGGTTTACTGCCTCTGTGGCACTGCTGTGCCGGTGGGGGGCTGCTGGGAGTGTGTCTGACTGCGGGTGAGCCGTGGCGAGGGGGGGAGGACTTTGCCCTGTCCTTGTGGCTGCTTTGTTGCATCCCTTCCCTGGGGAGCTCTCTGTGAGGGTCTTCCACGCCGAGGGGCCTTAGCCAACAGCACCTGCTCGTCCGCTGCTACAAAGGCGGGTTTAAGTCTGTCTATGCCAATTTTCTCCCGTCTACCCCCCAAGTCTAGCACAAAATGCTTATGCCCTGTTTCCAACACTCTGAACGGTCCATCATAGGGTGGGCGCAATGGAGGGCGGTGGGCGTCGTGTCTGACGAACACAAACTCCGTGTTCTTCAAAGTTTTAGGCACAAAGACACGTGGAAAACAGTGGTGGGCAGGGCCTGGCAGCATGCCTGTGTTCGCGCTATGCTGTAAAAGCTGAGACGGGCAGCTGTCCGGCGCGGGATTATCTGGCAGAAATTCCCCTGGCAGCCGTAGGGGCTGCGCAAAAACCAGCTCTGCCGGGGAAGCTTCCAGATCCCCTTTTGGTGCGGAGCGCAACCCCAATAAAACCCACGGCAGCCTGTCCACCCAATTTGCATCCGTCAGTGAAGCCCTGAGTGCTGCTTTCAGTGATCTATGAAAACACTCACATAACCCGTTGGCCTGTGGGTTGTACGCGGTTGTGCGATGAATTGTAACACCCAGGCTGCGGGCCATCGTGGACCAGAGTTTGGAAACAAATTGAGGGCCTCTGTCAGACGTAATGTCTGACGGGACTCCAAAACGCGCCACCCATGCTGTTAAAAAATCGCGTGCTACGTCCGCGGATGTGGTTGCCGCCAGTGGGACTGCTTCTGGCCAGCGCGTGGTGCGGTCCACCACTGTCAGGAGGTGCGTGCACCCCTGTGATGGCGGGAGGGGGCCCACGAGGCCCACGTGAACATGGTCAAACCTCTTAGCCGGAACCCGAAACAGCTCCAAGGGAGCCTTCGTGTGTCTGTGTACCTTGGCTCATTGGCACGCCACGCAGGCTGCAGCCCACTCTTTTACTTGTTTGTGTAGGCTCGGCCACACAAACTTCTCTCCCACCATTTTGACCGACGCGCGCACTCCTGGGTGCGCCAGAGTGTGAACTGACTCAAACACTCGGTGGTGACACGCAACCGGGACCACCGGACGCGGGCACCCCGTGGAGACATCGCAGATTAGGGGGGGCATGCCATCTTGCAGCACCCTGCTCTCCAGCCTTAACCCTGTTGGTCCAGACTGGAGCACGCGCACGTCTGCATCGCTAATCTGCTCTGCGGCCATGGCGGCATAATCTATCCCCACGTAGACAGGGGCCACCACGGCGCGCGAGAGGCAGTCCGCCACCATATTCAGTTTACTAACTAACTAACTAACTAACCTGCACTTATATAGCGCTTTTCTAGTCACAAAGACCACTCAAAGCGCTTTCATTAATACTAACCCTCTATTCTAAGGGCCTATAGGAAACAGATATCTAGGGACAATTTAGAACAGCCAATTAACCTAACATGCATGTTTTTGGCATGTGGGAGGAAACCGGAGAAATCCCGGAGTAAACCCACGCAACACGGGGAGAACATGCAAACTCCACACAGATCACTGTTGGTCGGGGGCTGGGATCGAACCCACGATCCCATGATCCCCACAATCCCCCGGCCAAGGGTAAACTGTGCTGCCGCAGTGCTAACCACTGCGCCACCGTGCAGCCCCGACACAGCATGTGTCGGGTAAACTGACAGCATGTGTCAGTTTACCCGACACATGCTGAATATCGGTAGTAAACTCTGAGATTGCGGCCAGCTGTCTCTGCTGCCGGCCCGACCACGGTTCAGAAACCTTGGCCATCGCGAACGTTAGTGGCTTGTGATCCACGAACGCGGTGAAGCTGCGCCCTTCCAGCCAGAACTGGAAGTGGCGTATGGCCAGGTGGAGAGCCAGCAACTCCCTGTCGAACGCGTTGTATTTACGTTCGCTGTCGCGCAAAGTTCTGCTGAAAAAAGCGAGCGGCTGCCAAGCCCCGGCGACACGCTGCTCTATGACAGCACCTATGGCCATGTCTGAAGCGTCGGTGGTGAGAGCTATCCGGGCCGCCGGGTCTGGATGCGCCAGCAGTGCGGCGTTTGCCAGGCCTGCTTTAACTTCCGAGAATGCCCGCTCTTGCTCCAGGGTCCATTCGACCCTATCCGCGGGTTTCTGTTTCTTGAGCGCGGCGTACAATGGTTGCATGAGCTGCGCCGCGCGGGGAAGGAAACAGTTATAAAAGTTCACCATCCCCAAAAATTCCTGCAGCGCCCTGGTGTCCACGAGGAAATGCCTCCCCGAGCGCGCGTCCATCAAGTAGAGCAGCTTGTTCTCTTCACCGAGGGTTGCAGCTGCTACCGACCGCCGGCCTCGGTGTTTTCCCGAGTGCTTGAATTGGCACGGTGGCGCACATCTGCGTGCAATCTCTCCGAAGCGGCGGTGGTAGAAACAGAGCGTGTCTCTCTGGCGCTCCTTGGCCCCCGCTGCTGCTACTGTCGGTGGCTCCTCACCTCCTTTGGTCGTCTCGCTGGGCTCCGTCGCTGCCACGTTGACTGTGATCGCCCTGGTGGTGAGGACGATCCGGTCCGCCTCCTGGGCTAGCGCACGGTAGTCCCGCGTGGCCAGCAACGGCGAATTGGCCAGAACTGCTCTCGCCACTGTTGGAAGGTTCCGGAGGAAAAGGTGGGCAAACAGAAAGTGCCCGTCGTCCGTGCCCATTAACGCCAGCATCTTCTCCATCAGGTCTACGGCCGACCCATCTCCTAACTCGGTCCTCGCCAGGAGCCTCTCTGCTCTCTCACATTCTGAGAGCGTGTAGCGCCGGGTGAGCGCAGCCTTGAGCACCTCATATTTGTTGCTGGCTGGTGGCTGATCGAGCAGGCTCGCGACCTGCTGGGCTGTGCGGGAGTCCAGCGCTGCTACCACATGGTAGAACTTGGTGTCGTCTGCAGTTACTCCCTGGAGGGCGAACTGGGCCTCGCTGTGGTGGAACCAAGGGTGCGGGTTGTGCTGCCAGAAATCCGGTAGCTTGACTGAAACTGCACACGTGTTGCTAGGGGTTCCAGTCCTGGCTGTCTGTGGAATGGCTGCTGCGTTTCTGGGGCTTCCTGACCGTGCCGGCTCCGGAGTTCTCGCCTCGTGTTCCATAATACGTCTTGGGTCACCAGTGTGGAGTGTGTAAATGAAGAGGCAGCTTCATGTTAGACGATTTATTACACACTCACATCTCACAAGCACAGAACAGACTGACTGGTTACAGCAAGCACTCCTCTCTATAAATCAAGTCACCTTCACAAGCTTCAAGGCACTTCCTCATACACAGCATGATATTTACACTACACTTCATTCAACCCCCTCTCACCCTCTTGGGCATTGTTCTCCCATGTGTATTCATTGTCTCTGTCTGAGGTGCGAAATAACCTAACCTCCATAACACGACAGCCAACAACTTTAATTACGTGGAAAATTATCTTTTAAATTGGCAAACATCATATGCGTAACTCTTGTCAAAATTTGATCGGGATCAAAAGATAATTTTGCTCTTACCGTTCATTTCAATGGAGAATTTTCTCTTTTTTTTTTCAATTTAAGGTCCCATATGTGTTACGTTGTAGAGAGAAATGAGCAGGCGAGGCAGTGAGCTGGATCAGCGTGGACTTTATTTCTCTCTATCCTTAAGTCAACAAGAATAAAACCAGGGCACTGGGCATCTCTCTTTTATATGTTACATGCTGTTGTGCCTGAGCTGACGAGTCATTTACCTGGGGAGCTCTAAGTGGGGGTTGTCTGCGCTGAGGAGCCTGGGCCAACACCACCTGCTCGTCTGCTAATAAAAACGCTGGCTTAAGCCTGTCTATGCAGACTGTTTCTCTGCGTCCCCCCAAGTCTAACTCAAAATGTTTAGTCCCAGGTTCCAACACTCTGAACGGGCCATCGTAGGATGGGCGCAGTGGGGTCTGGTGAGCATTGTGCCTGACAAACATGAACGACGCATCCTTCAAAGTCCTTGGGACAAAAATGTGGGGAAAACAGTGGTGGGCCGGGCCTGGTACCGTCCCTGCCTGTGATGTACGTAGTGAAGGCGGGGATGGGATGATGTTCGACGCGGGATTGTCAGGCAAAAAATCACCAGGGAGCCGCAGCGGCTGGGAAAAAACAAGTTCTGCTGGGGAGGCCGCCAAATCCCGCTTCGATGCTGAACGCAACCCTAACAGAACCCACGGCAGCCGGTCCACCCAATTTGCGTCCGTAAGCGAAGCCCTGAGCGCTGTTTTAAGCGACCTATGGAAACACTTGCATAACCCGTTGGCCTGGGGGTTGTACGCGGTCGTGTGATGAATGGTGACGCCCAGGCTCCGGGCCATCACGGACCAGATGTCGGAAATGAACTGCGGACCCCTGTCGGACGTGATGTCTGAGGGGGCGCCAAAGCATGCCACCCATGTCGCCAAAAAAGCGCGTGCAACTTCCATAGACGTGGTGGAAGCTAGTGGCACTGCTTCGGGCCGGCGCGTGGTGCGGTCCACTACTGTCAGGAGGTGTGTGGAGGACAGGAGGTGCTGTCAGGGGCCCCTCCCTGCGATTGCGGGAGGGGCCCCACGAAGTCCACGTGAACATGGTTGTACCTCTTAGTCGGGACGTGGAATGGCTCGAGGGGGGCCTTTGTGTGCCTGTGCACCTTGGCTGGTTGGCATGCTACGCAGGCTGCAGCCCACTCTTTCACCTGTTTACGTATGTGCGACCAGACAAACTTTGCTCTCACCATTTTAACTGACGTGCGCACTCCCGGGTACGCCAGGGAGTGAACCGAGTCGAAAACACGGTGGTGCCAAGTGCGTGAAACCACCAGGCGTGGGCGGCCTGTGGAAATGTCACAGAGTGGGGGGGGGCATCTTGCAGTACTCTGCTCTCCAGCCTTAACCCTGCTGGTCCAGACTGGAGCGCGCAAACATTCGCGTCGTCAACTTGCTCTGCGGCCGTGGCCGTGTAATCTATCCCTACGTAGACTAGGGCCACTAATGCACGTGAGAGGCAGTCTGCCACCACGTTGTTTTCCGGCCACATGCTGAATGTCGGTCGTAAATTCCAAAATAGCGGCCAGCTGTCTCTGCTGCCGGGCCGACCATGGTTCCGAAACCTTGGCCATAGCGTACGTTTGTGGCTTGTGGTCTACAAATGCAGTGATGCTGCACCCTTCCAGCCAAAACTGGAAGTGGTGTATGGCCAGGTGGAGAGCCAGTAAATCTCTGTCGAACGCGCTGTATTTACGCTCATTGTTGTGCAAAGACCTGCTGAAAAAGGCGAGTGGCTGCCAAGAACTGGTAACGCACTGCTCCACGGCTGCCCCTATGGCCACGTCCGATGCGTCGGTAGTGAGCGCTATCCTAGCCCCCAGGTCTGGGTGCACCAGAAGGGCAGCATTCACTAGGGCTGTTTTGACATCGGAAAATGCCTGCTCCCACTCGGGGATCCAGTCGATGCTGTCTGCCAGTTTCCGTTTCTTAAGTGCGGCGTACAATGGCTGCATGAGCTGGGCTGCGTGGGGGAGGAAACGACTGTAAAAGTTAACCATCCCTAAAAACTCCTGCAGCGCCCTGATCGTCTGAGGCTGGGGAAAATCTTCCACTGCGCGCACTTTGTCGATTACTGTAACCTCGAACTGGCACTTCGCCGGGTTGATGATCAACCCGTGCTCCTCCAACCTCTGGAAGACCGTCCTGAGGTGGGCTACGTGTTCGACCTTGGATGCGCTGGCCACCAGGATGTCATCCAGGTAGACAAACACAAAAGGCAGATCGTGCAGCACAGCATCCATCATGTGTTGGAAGGTCTGCACTGCGCCTTTTAACTCGAAAGGCATGCGTAGGAACTCAAAAAGACCAAACGGGGTTATTACTGCTGTTTTGGGCATGTCTTCTGCGCACACCAGGACCTGGTGGTACCCGCGGACCAGGTCCACCTTGGAAAAAATGCATGCCCCAGTGAGGTGAGCTGAAAAATCCTGAATATGAGGGATTGGGTAGCGATCGTGCGCTGTGGCATTGTTTAATCTGCGGAAATCGCCGCATGGTCGCCATGATCCCTCGGCTTTAGGCACCATATGTAGTGGGGATGCTCATGGGTTGTTTGAGTTCCTGATGATGCCCAACCTTTCCAAGTTGACGAACTCCTTGTGCGCATTGGCCAGTTTAGCTGCATCCAGGCGCCGAGGTTGTGCGAAAACGGGCGGCCCCGTGGTGGTAATAAAGTGCTTTACCCCGTGCTTAGTGATGGCTGCTGAAAACGTCGGAACTGTGAGTGCTGGGAACTGGGTGAGTAGTGTGTGGAACTTACCCCCTGGAGCTGTGATGTTGGCCAGTGTTGTGGACCCGGCTCCTCAAGCTGTACAGGCAGAGAATCAAAAGACATAGCGTTAATCAGGCGTCTGCTAGCCACAGCGGCCAATAGCCCGTGTGCACACAGAAAATCTGCACCCAAAATGGGGGAGTTACATGCCGCTATAATGAAGGATCATTGGTACTTACGGCCGTGCAAACATATGGTCAGTGTCCTCTCACCAAAAGTCTTAATGTCTGAGTCATTTGCGGCTGCGAGCTCGGGGCCGCTACTTCAAGCTAGCCAGTCTGCGTAGGATGGCAGGATGAGGCTCTTTTGGGAGCCGGAGTCCATGAGGAACTGTTTCCTCGAGCGTGAGTCTGTTACATAGAGCAGCTTGGTTGTGTCACCGGCGGTCACAGCTGCTACCGACTGCCGGTCCTGGTGTTTCCCGAGCACTTGAACTGGCACGGTGGCATGCATCGCTGTACATCTTCTCCGAAGCGGTGGTGGCAGAAACAGAGCGTGCCCCTCCGGTGCTTCTTGGCCTCCGCAGTGGCCACCATTGATGGCTCCTCGCCCTCGCCGGCTGTCTCCCTGGGTTCCTGCACCACTGTGTTCACCGCGAAGGTTCTGGTCGCCAGGATAATCCGGTCCGCCTCTTGTGCCAGCGTCTGGTAATTCTGTGTGGCCAGCAGTGGTGAATTGGCGAGGACTGCTCTGGCCACTGTCGGGAGTTTCCGGAGGAAAAGGTGGGCAAACAGGAACGGCTCACCATCTGTGCCCATCAACACCAACATTTTCTCCATTAAGTCAACTGCCGACCCGTCTCCCAACTTGGAGTGCGTCAGGAGCCTTCCCGCTCTCTCGCAGTCCGAGAGCGTGTAGCGTTGGGTCAGTGCTGTCTTGAGAGTGTCATATTTGCCATAGGCTGGGGGCTGTTGGAGCAGGCTTGCCACCTGCTGTGTTGTAATCCACGGAGCGCGAACTGGGCCTCGGTGTGGAGGAACCAAGCCTTTGGGTTGTGCAGCCAAAAGTCTGGGAGCTTGACTGAAACGGCGCATGCAGTGCTGGCGCTTCCAGTCCGGGCCGTCTCTGGGGTGTTTGCCTCGAATTCCATTTCACGTCAAAGGTCACCAGTGTAGAGAGAAATGAGGAGGCGAGGCAGTGAGCTGGATCAGCGTGGACTTTATTTCTCTCTATCCTCAAGTCAACAAGAATAAAACCAGGTCGCTGGGCATCTCTCTTTTATATGTTATATGCCTTGCCTAGCGACCTGGAGGCTCACATCACTATACCATTATCACAGTGCCTGTTGGCTCATTACCATACAGTCCTTCAGCACCATTAACCTACAGGAAACCCGGAGGCTCACACCACAATACACATTATCACAATGCACCATTAACATACAGTCCTTCAGTGTGGGTGGATAATGGCCCCCACAACGTATGGTGACAGGAGTCTGAGTCTCATCCATGTACTGAACCAACCCCACACTTTATTAAGAGAACAGAACTATTTAATGTTATAACAAATAAACAGGGAAGATTAGTTAAGATAAGATAAGATAAGATAAGCCTTTATTAGTCCCACGATGGGGAAATTCCAGGATTGCAACAGCACAGGGATAGCAACACTCAGAGCAACAATCAGAAGGCAAGAAAAAACAACATCTACTAAACATATGTCCATATTACTATAAATATATATATATAGACACACAGTGCAGAGCATTATGGTTGGTTGGTGAATGTGCAGCAGAAAGTCTAAGCTCTCTCTCCGCGGATGCAATGGGCCAGCTGGAAGTCTTTGGGCATGATGATGACCCCCTTAGCAAAGAAGAGACCACCAGGTGGGCCTCGCTGGTCTCCTGCAGAGCCATGACGGCGAAGCTCAGGAAACGCGGGACGGTCTTGAAGTCCTGAGCGATCTCCCTCACCAGGCGCTGGACGGGCAGCTTACGGATGAGCAGCTCCGTGGATTTCTGGCAGCGACGGATCTCTCTCAGAGCCACGGGCCTGTGACGGCGAGGCCTCTTCACTCTGCCGGTGGCCGGAGCGCCTCTCCGAGCAGCCCTGGTGGCTAGCTGCATCCTGGGGGGCTTCTTCCTCCAGTAGATTTTACGGGCGGTCTGCTTGGTTCTTGCCATCGCTCTTTATTATTCTGTCTTATATTTCTTGCACGCCGCCTAAACTCCAGCCCGGTACCCGCATCGTTTTCGCTACAGCTCCCGGTATGTCGAGTTTCCCATTAGCACCGGGCGGCGGCCAAGTGCTAGCTAGCACTAGCTCCTCCCCGCTGTAGCGTCTCCCGCTGCAAACCGTGGCTCCGTCCGCCGACCCGGGAGACCCCCGGGGCGATCCGTGCGTCCGTGATATATATACAGAGTGAAAGGTGTAGAAAGAAGAAGGAAGATTAAAAAAAAAAAAAAAAAAAAAGGCTGTTGCAACAGGCAGCCTACTCGTGTGGCGCCACCGGTCCGGTGGCATATTACATATTACATATTACACAGGATGCTTGCATACACATATCTCTTGGATCCACACATATACCCCCCCCCCCACACACACACACCCAAGGGATGCTTCAGCTCTACACACACCCACACATGCACACGCATACATGCACACCCACAAAATCTCTAGTCTCTGTCTCCTGCTTCCATATATGGGCATGGGGGTCGCGTGAAGAGGATGTGGAGGCCACAAAAAGCCATAAAATAGGAGACATCTGGACACTGAGAGTAAGGATGTGGGAGATATTTGGGCCTGAGAAGACCAAGTTTGAACAAATGGACATGTATTGTTAGAGAGTGGCTGGGAACCGCCCACCAACTCGGAAGCTATATGTAGGAGAGAATTTCTTTGTTCTGGGTCCTTTCCAGGAGACAGAGCTGGGAGGATCGTTGCCATATATTCTGACTCCTTGCGTGGTTCGATAAAGTTAAGCCGAGCTATAGTATTTTCTTCTGTGATCATTGGTTGGTTAACTGAAAAGATTCTGCTAACTGTTCAAAATTAATTTTTACATTATACAGTGGGCCGTGCCCACCTGACGTCACGCCAGCAGTGGGTACGGCAGCACACACACACTACCACACTCACTACACCACAATTCCCCTCCCCCTTACAAAAATGCAAAACCACACACACAATCGAGACACTCCCCAATTTTGGACCTGAATCATTCACTAAGAAACACAGGGAATAATGAACTGTAGGAAAGTGACCTGTCACATTCACACAAAAACAAAAAAAATCAGCGTTTTTCTACTGAATGCACAAAATAATCCCCAAATAGTATACAATCATACACACATGCACACCAGCAATATACTATACTGTACATATACAGTATACATACAGAGTATTTAAGCCACCCCTATGTCTACCGGCAGCTAAAGGTAAAACTGGCCCGGTGGCCCAGGACAGCCCCAGGGCATGCATGCCTCTGGCCACCGTCTGCCCCCAGGATTGAGGCCACCCCCCCGGCGAAAATGCCCCTTCTTGCCATCAACTGTTTCTCCCCTCTGGCTCCACAGTGCTGCTGACTGGCACACCGTCCCTCCATGCCTGTTGGTCCACTCCTGACCGCCTTCAACACCGCCGTCGTGGCTCCAAACACTCTGGCCCTCCGTGGCCAAACTCCAGTGAGACCCAAAGCCTGCTCATCAGTGCCGCTCGCTGCCCAGGGCTCCGCGCTGTACCGCCCAGCGCCCTCGTCCAAGGCACATGGAGCTCCGGCACTGAGACACTGCCCGACCTCCGTGGCGCATGGCTGCTGTTGCTCAGTCTCAGGGCTCACAGCATCACTTTTGCTGGAGTCGTTTCCCGACCCAGGCACCTCGCCGCTGCTCCCAGAACCCTTGTTCCAAGTGCTCCGCTGCGCTGTCTCTGTGTCCGGTAGTAGCTGCTCTCTCCCGGGGCTCTCAACGTCACTCCCGGCAGTATCACTCTCCAATCCAGGCGTCTCGTCGCTGCTCTCAGCACCCTCGTCCCAGGCGCTCCACTGCGTCATCTTCATGCCCGGCTGTTACTGCTCTCCCCCAGGGCTCTCATCCTCCACGGTCCCACTGTCCCACTGCCTAACCTCCAGCTTTGGGGATGACTCCCGTTGCTGCTCTCCCTCTCCGCTGTCGTCACACACCGTGCCGTCAAACTCAACAGCGCTCCGGTCCTGCACCTTTCTGCACTTCCTGGCTGGCCTGTCGACTTCAGTGACCGGGGACTTCCCTATTCCCGGCCCCGGTCCCACCTTGATATCTAGCTGGTAGCCTGGAGCTCTCTTTTGGCGTGCAGTTAGTTTAGCGGCTAACCTGCCCATAGACAACGAATGGGCCGTTAGCTTATCCAAGCTAATTAGCCTAGCCTACTTTTACGCCAAAACTCCCACCACCCACAGCTTCGTGGTCTTCGTCTGCCTGGCGAAAAATTCGGCCAGCTGCTTGACAGCATCCTCATACACCTCCGTCTCACCCAACATACCAAGGATTCTTTGGCCCTCTGTGCCTAGATCGTAGGTCAGAAGCGCTCGTCATCATCTCCCGTTGAGTCTGCTTAAGCCCAACCCCCTGATGTAATCCTTGAACGTGGCCCGCCACTTCAGCCACAGGATCACTGGCTCTCCCACATACTCCAGAAAAGGAATCAAGGGTTGAGGTAGCCCATACGCTCCCATATTTTTGGTATTACCTGCTTTTATTCTTGTTGCCAAATGCTATGTATGGAGGAAGGAGTCAGAGTCTCAGCCATGTACTGAACCAACCACATACTTTATTAAGAGAACAGAACTATTTATACAGTGGGCCGTGCCTGCCTGATGTCACACTAGGGGTGGGTACGGTAGCACACACACACTACTACACTCACTGCACCACAATATGCACTGATCTGTCTCAAAAAACATGGATTCCTCATACATAACATTTTGGCGACAAGGAGAAACTGTGGGGGCATATGGGCTACCTCCACCATTATCACTATTTGTGGAATATCCGGGATAGCCAGCGATCCTGTGGCCGAACTGGCTGGCCATGTTCAAGGGTTACATCGTGGCGTTGGGCCTAAGTAGACTCGATGGAGAACGAAGACGAGCACTTCTGGCCCACCATCTCGGCATAGAAGGTCAGAAAATTCTCTGTAGGTTGGGAGCAACGGTGTCTTATGCGCATGCTATCGGGCGTTTTGCCAAATATTTTGCTGAACATACGAGGACCATGAAACTGCAGGTAATGGAGCTGTTGGCACCAAAAGAAGTTAAACTAGCTAGCTTGGGGAAGCTAGCAGCTCAGTCAGTGTCTATGGGGAAGTTAGCCACAAAGCTAGATGCATGCCAAAACCAAGCTACGAGCTGCCAGCAAGACTTCGAGGTAGAACCGGGGCCATGAGTGGGGGAGCCCCCGGTCACCAAAGATGGCAAGCCAGCCAAGGAGCTCAGCACGCTGGAGTCGGAGCAGCAACAGCTGGGTGCAGAGGCAGTGCAGTGGAGTACCTTGGATGATGGTGTTGGGCACAGCGACGAAGTGCCTGGGTTAACAAGCAATGCCGACGAGAGTGACGCTGGGGGCCCCGGGAGAGAGCAGGGTCAGCCAGGCGCAGAGTCAGTGCAGCGAAGCGCCTTGGACAAGGGTGCTGGGAGCGGTGGTGAGGTGCCTGGGTTGGTGAGTGACGCTGGTGGGAGTGACACTGGGAGCCCCGGGAGAGAGCAGCGACAGCCGGGTGCCACGGAGGTCAGGCAGGGCCTCAGTGCCAGATCTCAACATGCCCTGGACGAGGGTGCTGGGTGTTGGGGCGAGGCGCCCGAGGCAGCAAGCGGCATTGATGAGCGAGCTTCAGTTTTCCCCGGAGTGCGGCCACAGGGGGCCGGAGTGTTTGGGGCAACAATGGCAGCTTCAGTGGCGTGGAAAGCGGTCGGGAGTGCACCGACGGACACGGAGTTACGGCGTGCCAGACAGTAGCACTGCGGGTCCTGAAGAGTGAGGCAGTCGGTGGTGAAGAAAGACATTTTTGTAGGACAGGTCGATTTTGATCCTGGAGGTGAACGGCGGCCAGGGGCGCACATGTAGTGGGGCTGCCTGGGGCCTCTGAGCCGGTTTTTCCTTTGGCTGCCCATGGACACTGAAGTAACATAAATGACGTTACTGTAAATATGTTCATATGGTACATGTGAATGAATATGTGTTATTTGGGAATTACTTTATGTATTTAGTATTAAAAGATACACTGATTTTAGTTGTTTTGGGTGAATGTGTTAGGCCAGTCTAGTTCACTGTTTCCCTGCTATTTCCCTTAGTGAATGATTTGGGTCCTAAATTGGGGTGGGTCTGGATTGTATGTGTTTTGCACTTTTGTAAGGGGGAGGGGAATGTTGTGTGGTGTGAGTGTGTTTGGCCCTTAGGGCTTTCCGTACCTGCCCTGGGTGGTGTGACGCCAGGCGGGCTACGGCCAGACTGTATATAGTTGTGTGTGCCCATAATAAAGGCTCAGTTCGCTGCATGACAGAAGAGACTCCAGTCCCTCATTCCTCATACATAACATAAAGCAAGCCCAAATAAGCAACTACACGTTAAAAACAAGCCCAAAAACCCATGACTGGCAAGATTTGCCAGCAACTTTAGAAAAAAACAAGCCCAAAGTCGCTTATAATAAGGGGACTTGGCAATTATGCTGGCCAAGCGCATGCAGGCCCAAAGTGACTGTGCGTACTGTTCTGTTTCTTTTTGTTATTTGAAGATTTATGACATATGTCTATTATGCTCATCATCTCGGTATCTTATGGGTTTTTAACTACTCTCCCGCTTGCAGTTTTGACAGGTCAATGAATTATAAAACTGCTCTTTTCTTCTTGTGTAACAGTTTCAGTCATTTGAGCTGTATCACTTGTACTTCAGTCATTTCAACATGTCCATCTTTGTCTTGTTGTATTTCTTTTGTTTTCCGCAGGAATTTTCTGTTCCTTCTGTAGAGCTGTCTATCTGGAGTCTGCACAATGTAGGATTGAGGTTGTGCTGTTGTTCCTTTCACCTCCACAGGGGTCCAGATTCCATCTTGCCACAGTCTTACTTTTTCTCCTGTGTATAGTCTTTCAGTTTCCTTTGTGTAGTCTAAGGAAACTACAGGGTTAACTGGCACCAGTGTGATGACGCAGCTGTGTGGTGACATCATCACGTTGAGCCGATATAAGAGGAGAGTCAGCCATCTTAGGCCTCTCTCGGCTCCAGGCTATACAGCGTACAGCCCAACAGTAAACCACTGTTGTATCAACAATAGCTTGTTCAATAAAGTTTGTGTTCTGAATCAGCATCACTCTCTGATGGTCATTCCGGGTTTCCAGACATAACATTTGGCAACGAGAGTTAACTGACATAATTCTCGACCCAGGAAACATGCACGCAGGCTCGGATAGATTTGACAGCTTTATTCAACAGGATAGGTATGTTTGGATGCGTGGATGTGATGTGAGAATGGATTGTGGGTGGACGATGAGAACCAGGAACAGAGCAGCACGCCGTGCGGCCAGGCAACCTTGCAGAGAGAAAGGTGGCTGGCGTTGGCGAGGATCTTAGGCCTGGGAGACAGCGCCCTGCTGCGCACACGATGAGGCGTGGGGATGTGATAGGAGAAGATGGCGAAGGTGGGAGAATCCGCCGCCAGGGAATCCACCTGCGCACAGGGGAAGGCTGATAAACAGGTGAGAGATTAGACAGCTTACGTGAAGTAGCGACGAGTGGCAGGACAGGAGAGATGATCCTGCTGAGGATTTGAGTGCGTAGTGGAACAGATGGCTCCAGACCGAAGCTCAGGGCGAAGTGGAATAAATAGCTCCTCACTAATGAGGTGCAGGTGTGTGCGCAGCTGAGGTGGATGCCTGAGGGCGGCGAGTCGTGACAGTACTCCCCCCCCCAACAGCGCCTCCTGGCGCTGGTTTATCCGGGTGCGCCCGGTGGAACTCCGTGATGAGATCTTGGTCCAGCACAAACGAAGAGCGCACCCAGGATCTCCACTCTGGGCCATACCCCTCCCAATCCACCAAGTACTGCAGCCCACGACCTCAGCGCCGGGAGTCCAGGATGGAAGCAACTCCCCATGCCGGGTGACCATCGATCATCATGGGAGCGGGCGGAGCCCTAGGAGGAGGACAGAGTGGGTCGGAGATAACAGGCTTGACCTTCGACACACAAAACGTGGGACACACACAGAGGGAGGGGGGGAGGGCCAAATGCACAGCCACCGGGTTGATAATCTTGGAGATAGTGAAAGGCCCAAGAAACCGTGGAGCCAACTTCCTTTTCTCGGCCTTAAGGTTGATGTCTTGAGATGATAACCAGACCCGTTGACCCACCTGGTAACTGGGAGCCGGCCTCCTGTGGCGATTGGCTGTGGTGCTGTTGTGCGCCGCTGTGCGTAAAAGCGCTTCTCGCGCCCTGGTCCACAGGTTCCGGCAGCATCTCACATGCGCCTGGACTGAGGGGACAGCCAACTCACTCTCCTGCTCGGGAAATAAGGGAGGATCGTACCCCAACGACGCCCTGAAGGGGGACATCCCAATGGCCGATGACCGCGCCGTATTGTGGGCGTACTCTACCTAGGCCAGGTAAGAGCTCCAGGAGGATGGGTTGGAAGAGGTGACGCAGCGCAGGGCAGCCTCCAGCTCCTGATTGGTGCGTTCACACTGTCCGTTAGATTGGGGATGATGACCAGAGGAAAGACTCACCGTGGCCCCCAGGGCGTTACAAAAGCACCTCCACACTTGCGACACGAACTGAGGCCCCCGATCTGACACGACGTCCACAGGGATCCCGTGCAGCCTGACCACATGTTGGACGAGGAGGTCAGCCGTCTCTCGTGCCGAAGGGAGACCCCGGAGAGGCACAAAGTGGGCGGCCTTGGAGAACCGATCCACAATCGTCAGGACCGTGTCGTAGGTGTTAGAGACCGGGAGGCCAGTGACGAAGTCGAGGGCGATGTGAGACCAGGGCCTGCTCGGGACCGGCAGGGGCTGGAGTAGACCTGCAGGGGGAGAATTCGGAGACTTGCCAGTGGCACACTGGGGGCAAGCCCGGACGTAATTGGAGACGTCCTTTTGGAGACCGGGCCACCAAAAAGAGCGTTGTAGGATATCCACCAGTCGGGAGACACCAGGGTGACAGGCGAGCTTGGATGTGTGGGCCCAGTGAATGACTTCCCCCCGAACAGCTGATGGAACGAAGAGTCTGCCATCTGGACCTCCGCCAGGGTCCGGTTCAGCCCCCAGCGCCTTCCGGATCTTGTCCCTGATGGACCAGGAGACCGCCCCCATGACACACAAGCTGGGAAGGATGGTGTGGCCCAACTCCTCCGGGGCCTCAGGAGTGAACTGCCTAGATAGAGCATCGAGCAACCCATTCTTCGAGCCTGGACGGTAGGTGATGGTGAATTAGAACCGAGCAAAAAACAGAGACCAGCGCACCTGGCGGGCATTCAGACGCCGAGCTGACCTCAAATACTCGAGGTTCTTGTGGTCCGTCCAAACCACGAAAGGCTGAGCTGCTCCCTCCAGCCAGTGATGCCACTCCTGCAGCGCGAGCTTGACAGCAAGGAGTTCCCTGTCGCCGACGTCATAATTACGCTCGGCTGCCGACAACCATCGGGAGAAGAAGACGCAGGGCTGCTTGACTCCATCCACTGGTGATCGCTGGGAGAGCACCGCCCCCACCCCCGTGTCAGATGCATCCACCTCCACCAGACACTGCAGCGCGGGGTCAACCTGGGTTAGGACCCAGGAGGAAGAGAACTCCGTCTTCAGGGTCTGGAATGCGGTCGCCGCCTCCTCGAACCACTGGAAGGGCACCTTGGGAGAAGTGAGGCGGGCCAGAGGAGTAACAATTTTTTTTTTTTGTTTTTTTTTTTTTGTTACTTATTTGTACCCGTAGGTAGACTTGGTTTGCAGTCTGGTGACAAGCCACTGGCTGCTGGTCGCTGCGTGCGCGAGCGCCCTAAACCTACATGTTTTTGGTATGCGGGAGGAAACCGGAGAAATCCCGGAGTAAACCCGCGCAACACGGGGAGAACATGCAAACTCCACACAGCTCACTGTTGGTCGGCGGCTGGGATCGAACCCACGATCTCATGATCCCCGCGGTCCCCCGGCCGAGGGTAAAACTGTGCTGCCACAGTGCTAAACCACTGCGCCACCGTGCAGCCAATGGCACCAAAGTTGGGGACGAAGCGACGGTAGAAATTGGCGAAGCCAATGAATTGCTGCACCTGTTTCCTGGAGGTCGGCGTGGGCCACTCGACCACCGCTTTAACCTTAGCGGGGTCGGGGAGAATCTGGTTGTGTGAGATGACAAATCCCAGGAAAGAGGTGGTCTTGGCATAAAATTCGCACTTCTCCGCCTTGATGTAGAGCCTGTTTTCCAACAATCGCTGAAGAACCCGCCTCACGTGAGCCTGGTGCTCCTCCCGAGACCTGGAGAAGATGAGTATGTCATCCAGGTAAACGAAGACGAAGACCCCCAGGAAATCTCGTAGGACGTCATTGATGAGTCGCTGGAAGACGGCAGGAGCGTTGGTGAGCCCAAACGGCATCACTAAGTACTCGAAGTGGCCACTGGGCATCCTAAAGGCCGTCTTCCACTCATCTCCCTCCCGGATCCGAACGAGGTGGTAGGCGCTGTGGAGATCTAACTTCGTAAACCAGGTCGCCCCCTGGAGGGAGTGGAAGGCGGTGTCCATCAGAGGCAGGGTGTAACGGTCCTTCACCGTGATATCATTAAGAGCCCTGAAGTCGATACACGGGCGAAGGGACCCATCTTTCTTGGAGACGAAAAAGAAGCCCGCACCAAGCGGGGACTAGGAGGGACGAATAATCCCAGCGCTGAGCGACTCCCTGATGTATGTGTCCATTGCCTCACGCTCAGGGGCTGAAAGGCTGTACAGGCGGCCGGATGATAAAGGTGCCCCCGGGCGGAGATTTATGGCGCAATCATATGGCCGGTGAGCAGGGAGAGACATAGCTTTAGACTTACTGAACACCATTCCCAAGGTGTGAAACTCCTGGGGCACCAGGGTGAGGTCCGGAGGAGCGTAGTCCGGCGCAGGCTGAGGAGAGGATGGGGCGCATGCCGCAAACTGGAGACAGGTGCTCAGGCAGAAGGGGGTCCAAGAAAGGATGCTTCCAGACCGCCAATCGAGGACGGGGTTGTGCAGGCGCAGCCATGGGTAACCCAGAATGACACGGTCCGAGGAGGAAGACAAGACATATAAAGTGAGGTCCTCATGGTGGTTGCCAGAGATAATTATCGGCACCTGCTTGGTGCGGTGCGTCACCACCCCCAGGGGAGAGCGAGAGAGGGTGACCAGATTAAGTGGAGCTGACAATGGTTGACAGGGTATACCCAAACGGGTTGCCAGGCTCTTGGAAATGAAGTTTTGCTCTGCCCCAGAGTCCACCAGTGCGTGAGTGAGATGCCCGGTGGAGTTATGGCAAAATCTGATGGGCAGAGTGCAACTGGAGAGGGCATTTGGCTGGTTGGGGCCCGCGAGACCCCCTACAGTGACTCGGACCCCCCTGTTAGGCTTGGCCGGGCAATGCTCCAGGGTATGCTGATCACCTCCGCAATATATGCAGAGGCTCAGCTCCCGGTGGCATTGTTTCTCCGCAAGGGGGAGCCTGGTTCGCCCGACCAACATTGCTTCTGGCTCATCGGTGGACTCCGGAGCGGGTAACGCCAGGGGGTGAGACTGAGAGTCGCGGACAGGAAGTCCACACAAGCGGCTGTAGGACTTACGCTCGGCGGACCTCTCCCGCAGCCTGTTATCTAAGCTAATTGTCAGTGAGATTAGTTCGGATAGCCGCCCCGGAAGGTCCCGGCTAGCCAACTCATCCCGCAGACCAGAACTGAGGCTGCAAAGGAAGATGCTGCAGAGAGAAGCCTCCTCCCAGCCAACCTCCTCCGCTGCCACCCAGAAGTCAACAGCGTAATCCGCCGCCGACCGGCTACCCTGCTGAAGGCTAAGGAGCCGGTCGGCGAGGAAGCTGTCATGACGCGAGTGGTCAAATACCTCGAGAAAGTTCCGCACGAACTGGTCATAGGAGAGGCTCGCGTAGCTGGGCTTCGACATGACGGCGTAAGCCCAAGCTAACGCTCGCCCCTCCAAGAGATTTGCCATATAGCCAATTCGGCTGTGGTCTGAGGGAAAATCCCCGGGGACGCGCAGGAACACTGACTCACACTGCAAGATGAACCCCCGTGCCTCACCGAGTTTCCCGTTGAAGCGAGCGGGGGTTGGGATCGGAGTGAGCCGGGTCGGCACTCCCGAGCTAGGTTGGCCAGCCGCGGAGGTGGCCGAAGCCGGTCCGCCCTGATGAGCCGGGGGAAACGCCTGCTGGAGGTCAAGACGGTCCAACCGGTGAGTTAGCTTAGCCAGTTGGTTGAGAATCACCTGCTGTTGATGAGCTATCATATCCACCCGAGCCTCGAGGGTGGAAAAATGGCGTGCGAGCCCGCTGTCCGCTGGGCCGCTTTGCTGGAGCCGTACTGACATAATTCTCGACCCAGGAAACACGCACGCAGGCTCGGATAGATTTGACAGCTTTATTCAAGAGGATAGGTATGTTTGGATGCGTGGATGCTGATGTGAGAATGGATTGTGGGTGGACGATGAGAACCAGGAACAGAGCAGCACGCCGTGCGGCCAGGCAACCTTGCAGAGAGAACGGTGGCTGGCATTGGCGAGGATCTTAGGCCTGGGAGACAGCGCCCTGCTGCGCACACGATGAGGCGTGGGGATGTGAGAGGAGAAGATGGCGAAGGTGGGAGAATCCGCCGCCAGGGAATCCACCTGTGCACAGGGGAAAGCTGATAAACAGGTGAGAGATTAGACAGCTTACGTGAAGTAGCGATGAGTGGCAGGACAGGAGAGATGATCCTGCTGAGGATTTGAGTGCGTAGTGGAACAGACGGCTCCAGAACGAAGCTCAGGGCGAAGTGGAATAAATAGCTCCTCACTAACGAGGTGCAGGTGTGCGCGCAGCTGAGGTGGATGCCTGAGGGTGGCGAGCCGTGACATTAACCTGTTGAACTCTGTTCAACTTCCCTAAAAACGCCTAAAAATAACATGCCCAAAGTAAATCAAAAGCTGTTCTTCAACCCTTTGCAGCATCTTCATGGGGTTAGTCTCATTTAAAAGAAAACACTCTGAATTTTTTGGCAAAACAGTCATAATCTCTCTAAGTGCTCCTGCCACTAAGTCAGAATCAGAATCAGAATCAGAATCAGATTTATTGCCATTGTTCATGTAGTACACAAACTAGGAATTTGTCTCGGTGCTATGCTGCAACATTAAAAACATGATGAGATAAAGAGATAAACTAAAAAACTAAAAGACTAAAAACGTGCAGTAAGTGTAGAATAATAAGTAATAATAATAATAATAATAATAATAATGAGTAATACTAGTCAAGGCAGTTTTAAATAAATTAGCAAGTAGCAGATAATATGGGGTACCACAGTGCAGTCCATAATGCAACAGAAAAACAGTGATGAATGACATGAGTCTGGTTGAGCTGCTGTATATAGTGCATGAGAGTCAATAAGTCACTTCATGTTCAGCAGTCTGATGGCAGAGGGGAAAAGGCTGTTCATGTGCCGGGAGGTTTTAGTCTGAATGGACCGAAGTCTTCTACCTGAGGGGAGGGGGGCAAACAGTACGTGACCAGGGTGTGAAGGATCAGCTATGATCCGGCCTGCACGCCTCCGGGTCCTGGAGATGTACAGGTCCTGGAGAGATGGGAGCTTGCAGCCGATCACCTTCTCAGCAGTGCGCACGACGCGCTGCAGCCTTAGTCTGTCCCTGGCAGTGGCTCCTGCGTACCACACGGTTATGGAGGAGGTGAGGATGGACTCGATGATGGCCGTGTAGAACTGCACTAACATCTTGGTGGGTAGCTTGAGCTTCCTCAGCTGCTGCAGAAAGAACATCCTCTGCTGGGCCTTTTTGATGAGGGAGCTGATGGTCGGCTCCCATTTGAGGTCCCGGGTGATGGTGGTGCCCAAGAAGCGGAAGGAATCTGCAATGGTGATGGGAGAGCCTGTGATGGTGAAGGGGGGCAGGGGGGTTGTGACCTTCCTGAAGTCCACAATCATCTCCGCTGTCTTCAGAGCGTTCAGCTGCAGGTTGTTGTGGCTGCACCAGGACACCAGCTGGGCCACCTCTTTCCTGTAGACGGACTCGTCGCCATTGGAGATGAGCCCGATGAGGGTGGTGTCGTCCGCAAACTTGATCAGCTTAACAGTCTGGTGGGAGGAGGTGCAGGAGTTGGTATAAAGGGAGAAGAGTAGGGGGGAAAGTACACAGCCCTGGGGTGATCCGATGCTGATGCTAACAGAGTCCGAGACAGACTTCCCCAGCCGCACATGCTGCCTCCGGTCCGTCAGGAAGTCGGTGATCCACCTGCAGAGGGAGTCAGGCACGCCGAGCAGGGACAGCTTGTCCTGGAGCAGAGCAGGGCGGATGGTGTTGAATGCAGAGCTGAAGTCCACAAACAGGATCCTGGCGTAGGTTCCCGGGGAGTCCAGGTGCTGCAGGATGGAGTGGAGGGCCAGGTTGACTGCGTCGTCTACAGACCTGTTGGCACGGTAGGCAAACTGCAGCGGGTCCAGGAGGGGAGTGGTGATGGACTTGAGGTGAGACAGGACCAGGCGCTCAAAGGACTTCATGACTACAGAGGTGAGCGCTACAGGTCTGTAGTCGTTAAGTCCAGTAATCCGTGGCTTCTTGGGGACAGGGATGATGGTGGAGGATTTGAGGCAGGACGGCATGTGGCATTGCTTAAGGGAGGTGTTAAAAATGTCTGTGAAGACAGGAGCCAGCTCTTTCGCATAGTGTCTCAGGGTGGAGGGAGACACACCGTCCGGCCCGGGGGCCTTGCGCGGGTTCAGTCTGGAGAATTGTCTGTGCACGTCCTGCTCACTGATGACAAGGGCAGGGGGGGAGGAGGAGGAGGGGGGGACCGCTTTTGATGAATTAGGGGCCGAGGAGGCAGTGGAGCTGGGTGGAGTGGGGGAGATGGACACAGCTGACGAGGTGTCAAATCGGGCGTAATGTTGGGACAGTTTTTGACAAAGGGCTTTGTCATCCTGACCTTTAGAAGCCTGCGGCCGATAGTTGGTGATTTGCCTCAGTCCTCTCCACACAGAAGCCGAGTCATTAGCAGTGAACTGCTGCTGGAGTCTCTCAGAATACACAGATTTAGCTTTCTTCAGCTCTCTGTTAAACCGATATTTGACCTCTCTGTAGCAGTCCCTGTCTCCACTTTTCAACGCAGCTTCCTTCTCCTTCCTGATCTGTCTGAGCTTAGCAGTGAACCGGGGCTTACCATTAGAGTACCTCACCCTGGTGCGCGATGGGAGAATGCTCTCCTCACAAAAGTTGATATATGAGTTCACAGTGTCTGTGTACTCATTAAGATCATGTGTGGCTCCTTTAAACATGTCCCAGTCAGTTATTTCCATGCATGTGTTCAGTTTCTCTCCAGCTTCACTGGTCAATTTCTTCGTGGTGGTCACAACAGGTTTAGTGAGTTTCAGTCTCTGTCTGTATGTGGGGATGAGGTGGACCATCACGTGATCAGATAGTCCGAGCGCAGCGCGGGGAACAGCGTGATATGCGTCCTTCACTGTAGTGTAACAGTGATCCAGAGTGTTTTTTCCTCTGGTTGGACATTTAATAAACTGTTTGTATCGGGGGAGCTCGTGACTCAGATTGCTCTGGTTAAAGTCGCCTACCACAATAATCAGAGAGTCTGGAAAAGTCCGCTCCGCATGTAGGACGTGATCTGCGAGCGCACGCTGGGCCTCGCGCGCGTCCGCGTCGGGAGGGGCGTACAAATGCTTGCAAATAACATACAGCTGTCAGATACTGGCTGGAAAACACAACAGAAATGTAGAACCAAGTGTTTTCAAGCTCAGGTCAAAATTTTGTAAAAATACCACAAAAAATGAATATATTACACAGCTTTTTTCTCAGGTTGTAACAAGGCTGTGTCTGTACTGGAAGACCGGAAATACAGCTTTTTTTTTTCAGTGCGCACTGAGATGCACTAAGATGCAGAGACGTGACCGCCCGCGGAATTCACAGAGTTCAAGGGGTTAAACCATGGAAGCATGCTTGAGGCCACTACAACTGTTTCTGGAATACCCCGGTGAGCCGCCTGTACTGTGGTCACGCTGGCTCAATGCTTTCAAGACTTATGTGTTGGCGTTGGACCTGGGCAAATTGGACAAGGTACGGAAGCGGGCTCTGTTAATTCACAACCTGGGCACAGAGGGCCAGCGTATTTTCCACACGCTAGGATCAACAGACTCATTTGCTGATTCAGTCGAGCTGCTAGCTAGTTACTTCGCCACACCCAACAACGTGTTGGCACGCCGTATCAGGTTCCGCCAATGGCGACAGAAGGTTGGAGGGACAACACAACAATTCGTCGTGGACCTTCACCACCTAGCTAGCATGTGCAGATTTGGTTTGTTGGAGGACGAAATGGTGCAGGACCAGTTTGGCCAAGCACACTAGCAACCCGCAGCTGTGGACAAAGATGCTAATGGCGCCAAACGACATGACGCTAGCTAACACCATCGGGCTAGCATTCCACCTGGAGTCTGTCGACAGGTTAGCATCAGAGCTAAGTGTACAGCAACAAATGGTAAATGGTGTTCACTTGTATAGCGCTTTTTCTCATCTCTGGATGACCAAAGTGCTTTACAGATCCTGCTATCCACCCATTCACACACACATTCAGACACTGATGGCGGCAGGGCTGCCATACACACAGAGGCTCTAGCCTGACTGTTATGTAGGGTTTTACCCTGGTTCACAGATGAAGCGAGGTGACTTGTAGAACACACCTTTATTGAACACTCTGAAGATGGGAGACACATACAGGCACCAGCCAAGGTTCAGGTGAGAAAGAGGCTGTAAGATGGCTGACCCTAGCCTTATATAGGGCAGAGCGGTGATGCCACCGGAGGTGTGCATCATCACCTTGTACTTCACAGTAAAAGTACTATATCACCCCCCCCCCACCTTTAAAAAAAGTCCAGAACCACTCACACAATGGGAACCCCCCCTCCCCCCAATTTGGGACCCAAATCACACACTAAGTTATTAAAACTAAAGGGAAATGGCCTAACACATTTACACAACAGAACCTACAATAGGGAGGACGGGTGGACTGCCATCCTACCCACACGGCAAGGTGGATTATTCTGCCACCCGCTAAAATAAAGCACAGTCCATTAATAAACTAAAATCATCGCCGTGTTCCTAAAGTAATAAAAACACACAACATAATCCCATATATAACATTTCTACTAACACCAGAACTTTAATATATACCATTTACAACTCAGGTCTTTAGGTGAAAGAATAGACCTGGCATGGGGGCCCAGGGCAGGCCCTCAGCAGATGTGCCCCTGGAAACAGCCGGTCCCAGGGGCGATGGCTGACCCTCCAGATGCTGAAGTTGCTCCTCCTCTCCATCGACCTTGTCTCACGTCCAGCCACGTCTCCCAGAGCCTTCTCCAGGACACACCGAAGCCAATTTGCATGCCACACCGAGCCATCAGACAGCTTGGAGTGCGCTGCATCCAGTTTGGCCACTATGCGCAGACACTCCTGATGCAGCTGAGGTTGTTGTCTGGCCTGTCTTCACTGCCGACGTTCCTCACCTCAACTCCGAACCCAGTCCAGGACCCTCAATGGGGCCTGGCTCGGCTTGAGACATTGTTGTTGAACACGCTGATCCCCTGTGCTCATCGGTCTTGCCCCGACCTCTTCTAATACCATTGTAACGTTCACCGTAATACCTACAGACCCCCCAGCAACTGTGGCCAAGTACCGGAGGCATCTGGGGATAGCATGGTGTTGCTCGTCGGTCTAGGTACTGACCCTGGGCGAAGGCTGGTTGACTTGAAAGCGAAGGCGTCCATTAGCTCTCCTTACTGTCCGCTCCCAGTGTCCGTTGGGGGCGAGTGAGGTGATTTCTCCTGTGAGTTCTCCGGGTTAAATTCACAACACACCCTTGCAAAATGGCTGAAGCGACCACATCTGTTACAACATGCTTCTCGCTCTGGGCAGTCTTTAGCCTTTTTGCAGTGTGTCCCAGACCCACAGCCCATGCAAACGGGCTTTCCCAGGGTAGACCTTTGGCTGATAGCGTTGGCTTCCATATCTTTGTCGTCCAAGCTATCTTTGCTATCCGGGTCCGTGACATTTGCCGCAACGAGAGGCTTCGGCAGCTGCTGTGACTGACACCTGGTTAGCTCCAGAGCTAGCTTGTCCACAGCTTCCATTTGGAGAGCTAGCTTGACGGCTCTGGCTAACGTGAGGTCCCTAGGCACCTAGCTCGCAATGTGGTGCTGCATGTATGTTCCGCCAGCTGGTAACAAATCATTTCTTCCTCCAGCGTCCCAAAACAACACTTGCTAGCTAGCTGCTTCAAGTTGGTGACAAACTGCCAAACGGCTTCACCTACCCGCTGATGCCGCTGCTGAAAATGGATCCTCCGGACAGTCACATTATCCGGGGTGTGGAAATGGCTAGCTAGCAGCTTTGCTACATCTTCATAAGTGTCTGAGGCACCGAGCATTCGCAGGACTTGCTGGCCCTCTATACCCAAATTGTGAACCAGAAGCGCACGGGCCCTTAGCTTATCGAGCTTACCGAGTCCCAGCGTGGCAACATAGATTTCAAAGGCTTCAAACCACTCGCTCCATTCTCCCCTGACTTGTGAATAAGACCCCGAGATACTTAAACTCCTCCACTTGAGGTAGGAGCTTGTCCCCAACCTGGAGAGGACAATCCACCTTTTTCTGGCTGAGGACCATGGACTCGGACTTGAAAGTGCTAATTCTCATCCAAGCCGCTTCACACTCAGTAGAAAACCATCCCTTTAACACCTGTTGGTCATTGCTTAATAAAGACAACAGGATGACGTCATCTGGAAACAGCAGAGATGAGATCCTGTGGTCGCCAAGCATGACACGCTCTATTCCCTGGCTACACCTAGAAATCCTGTCCATAAAAATTATGAACATGATCGGTGACAAAGGGCAGTCCTGGCGGAGTCCAACTCACACAGGGAATGAGTCTGACCGAGTGCTGGCAATAAGAACCAAACTCTTACAACGGTCGTATAGCGACCGGATAGCTCATAACAACAAGCCCAATACCCCATGCTCCCAAAGCACCCCTGACAAAAAAACTATGAGGGATGTGGACAAATGCCTTCTCCAAGTCCACAAAACACATGTGGACTGGTTGGGCAAACTTCCATGAACCCTCAAGGATTCCTGAGAAGGTAAAGAGTTGGTCCGATGTGCCATGGCCAGGAAAAAAACACATTGCTCCTCCTGAATCCAAGGTTTGACCAATGGCCGGACTCTCCTCTCCAGTACCTTAGCATAGACCTTTCCATGGAAGCTGGGGAGTGTGATCCCCTAAAGCTGGAACACACCCTCTGGTCCCCCTTCTTGAAGAGAGGAACCATCACCCTGGTTTGCAAACCAGGGGGATGGTTTGCATCAAAGGTACTGCCCCCAACTTTCACACAATGTTGCAGAGGCATGTCAACCATGGCAGCCCTACAACATCCAGAGCCATTGAGGTACTCAGGGCGACTCTCATCCACCCTCAGCATCTGACCACTGAAGAGTTTTTTTAACCACCTTGGCAACCTCAGCCCCTGTGATGGGTGAGTTGTCCCCCTTGTCTTCAAGCTCTGTTTCCTCTGTGGAAGGCATGGGATTGAGGAGGTCCTTGAAGTATTCCTTCCACTGCCCGACGATATCCCCAGTTGAAGTCAGCAGTGCCCCATCCGCACCATACACAGTGTGGACAGGGAGCTGCTTCCCCCTCCTGAGTCGCCGGACAGTTTGCCAGAATCTTTTTGAGGCCAACCAAAATTCTTGTTCCATGGCCACACCAAACTTCTCCCACACCTGAGTTTTTGCTTCAGCAACTGCCCAAGCTGCACTCTGCTTGGCCTACTGGTACACCTCAGCTGCTTCGGGAATCCCACAAACCAACCAAGCTTGATATGACTCCTTCTTCAGCTTGATGGCCCGCCTCATCACTGGTGTCCACCACTTGTTTTGGGGGTTGCCACCATGACACTGACCACCTCGCAGCTGGAGCTCCGAACAGCCTCTTCAACGATGAAGGTGGAGAACATAACCCATTTAGACTCCATGTCTCCAGACTCCCTCGGAATGTGGTCTAAGTTCTTCCGGGGGTGGGAGTTGAAGATGTCCCGGACAGGGGCTTCAGCCAAACGTTCTCAGCACACCCTCACTATATATTTGGGTCTACCAGGTCTGAATGGCATCCTCCCCTGCCATCGGCTCCAACTCACCACCAGGTGGTGATCAGTTGACAGCACTGCACCTCTCTTTACTCGAGTGTCCAAGACATGTGGTCGCAGGTCTTATGACACTATCACAAAATCGATAATCAACTTTCAACCTAGGGTGTCCTGGTTCTAGGTGCACCCTTAGGCTTGAACATGGTGTTCATTATGGACAAACTGTGGTTGGCACAGAAGTCCAATAACTGAACACCACTGACATCCAAATCGAGCAGGCCGTTCCTTCCAATCACACCCCTCCAGATTTCACTTTTTTTGCCCACGTGTGCATTGAAGCCCCCAGAAGGACAATGGAGTCTCCAAGAGGAGCACTGTCCAGCACCCCAGTCAGAGACTCCAAAAAGGGTGGCTACTCTGAACCATCATTTTGTGCATAGGCACAAATGATGGTCAGGACTTGTTTCCAAAACTGAAGGCACAGGGAAACAGCTCTTTTGTCCACTGGGAAAAACTCCAATGTCGAGGCAGCAAGGTGGGGGGATACAAGAATACCCACCCCTGCTCGCTGCCTCTTACCCAGGGCAACTCCAGAGTAGGCCAAGGTCCAGCCCATTTTCAGGAGACTGGTTCCAGAACCAGAGTTGTGCGTTGAGGTGAGGCCGATTATATCTTGTCGGTATCGCTCAACCTCATGCATCAGCTCAAGCTCCTTCCTCACCAGAGAGGTGACATTTTACCTCTCAAAAGATGGTTTAGGAAGCTGGGGATCAGTTCGCCAAGGTCTTTGCCTTCAACCTCCATCTGATCTGCATAGCACCAGACCCCCATGGTCACTCCTGCAGGTGGTGAGCCCACTGGAGGCATTAATTTTTCACTATTTATACGTAGGTTTTCCCGTTTGTTAAAATCCTATCTGACCCAATAAGCTATTACTTTACATAGTCTAGTTTTATCATTTAGATTATTTGAGGTGACTGAGGCAGGTTAGAGTCTTGGGCCTGTGTGCAGCATCAAGGGTGTAGTGTGCCCCAAATCTGCCTGTCTGGAGCAGGACCCACTCTCTTTTCACTCACCAAAGACAGTTCTGGTGCTACAAGTCTTTATGTAGGTGTTGATCATGTAGAAGAACTTGTGTGACACTTTCCTCCATCCTCTCACAGCTCAGACTGATGGTGTATTTGTCTCTGCTGCTGTGACGTTCTGTCTCCCTCTAGTGGGGGTTTTGTAGTATTGTCTTGTCTTTGCTCCAGAGGTTTTTGTTCAGAGTTTTGCTGTTTCCTGTCACTGTGGGCCTCACAGCACAGTAGTACACAGCAGAGTCAGACACTGCAGCAGAGGAGATCTGAAGATCCAGATGCTTTCCTCCAGTCAGTTTAGTGGAGAATCTTGTGGATGATTTCAAAGAATCTGCTGGTCTCGTAAAGTTAGACCCTGAGATGTACAGGAGAAACTCTGGTGGTTTTCCGGGATATTATTGATACCAGAAGAAATAATCAGCAGAAACAATAGTTTTGTGTTAGGAAATAGGACAGAGTAACAATGAAGCCTTCTAAAGTGGACTCTTCATCCCTGACTGGAGTGAGATGTTCACAGCTGACACCTGAAAGAGATAAATGTTGTTAAAGATGATCTTAAACTCTGACCACCTGCTCCAGTGATTCAAACACCCTTTAAAGACATTTCTTCTTCCTGCTTTAACTGACCTAAAACAGC